>SJYA01001095.1:49057-70727 GCA_006410615.1 Neotragus moschatus
TCTAGGTTTTTCTTGAACAGCTCATCTCAAGGCTTACTACCTAATCTTTTCTGCGCCCCTGCCTCCTATTAAAGTTTGTGAATAACGAACGAGTCCCCATGGTTAAAAACCAAACAATAGAGGGGGCTCTGCGGGAAGGGTCCTCATGACCTTCATGAACCATCCTGCACTCTGTACAGATGAAAATGTGTTCTCAATTCTCCCCATCTTCTCAGAAGGAATGACATCCTACATGTGTCCTGTGCCTTTTTCGGTAAACTGTTTCTGTCATGGTTTATAGGGCCCATTCCTGTGGTCTGTCCATACCCCATGGCCTGTCTGTCAGTCCTCTTGTGCCTGGGTCCTGCAGTGGCTTCGTAGCCTTTACAGCTTTATTCATTTACTTATTTGGCTGCATCACGTCTTCATTGTGGCACACAGGCTTTGCTGCCCCACGACCTGTGGAATCTTAGTTCCCTGACCAGGGATCAAACCCCCGACCCCTGCAGTGGAAGGTAGATTTTTAACCACTGGACCACCACCAGGGGAGTCCCTCCTAGACTTTGTTTTGGTCTCCAGTGAGCGACACTGGCTGTTCACGGCCAGCACTTGGGTCCTGCTCTCTTGATCTGTGGTGTGCACGGCCCAGTTGATCTGCCCTCTCTTAGGTCCCCGTGGGCTGTCTGCAGCCTTGCGCTGCTGTGGACCAGGCTGTGTCATCTTTCCCTGCTGCTCGGGGGTTTCCATTGGTCCCTTGAGGCTGGGGATGGAGCAGGTCTGCCCCTTCTCAGCATCCTCCCTATGCTGACCTCTGACCTCTCTCCCACAGCAACTGACTAACCACATCCGGGAATCACTGCCGGCCCTGCGCAGCAAGCTGCAGAGCCAGCTGCTGTCCCTGGAGAAGGAGGTGGAGGAGTACAAGAACTTCCGGCCCGATGACCCCACACGCAAGACCAAAGCTCTGCTGCAGTATGTGCCCCTTCCCCAGCCTGGCACTCCCCCAGGAGGGTCGAGGGCCTCCTCCCAGCCACAGGCTCCCCACCCATCCATCTGTTCAACAAACCCTTCACCGGAGCCTCCTGTGTGTTGGGCCCTGTCCTATGCACCAGGATTGCTCCAGTGTGTGGTGTAGGCACCCCATGTGCTCAGAAAGGGGAGGGGAGAGAGATGAGACAAGATAAATAAATAAGAACATGTGAATAATCTGTGGAATAGCAAAATGTCAAAGTGGGGAAGGGGCTGGAGAGTGCCAGGGTAGGCTTGGGGTGCTGTTTAAAATCAAGTGGTCAGTGAAGAGTCAGACAGAGACCTGAAGAGGTGAGGAAGGGGCTGTGCAGTCCTGGGGATGGGGGCCTGGCCAGTGCAAAGGCCCTGAGGCAGGATTGCATCCAGCATGTTGGAGAAGGCCCACGTGGCTGGAGCGGAGTGAGTAAGGGGAGAGTAGGAAGAAATGAGGCCCAGGAGGGGACAAGGTAGGGCCTGCAGGGCCTCGTAGACCACGGGACTTAGTTTTTGCTCCGAGTAAGGTGGGAGCCATGGAGTGTTTTGAGCCCTGGTAGGACCTGGCCTGACTCAGGTGTTCATGGGTGCCCCCAGAGGCTTCAGGGAGCACAGACATGGGGGGAGGGCGCTGTGCCTTGTGCCAGCTACTCCTGCTTCAGTTCAGTTCAGTTCAGTTGTTCAGTCATGTCCGACTCTTTGTGACCCCATGGACTGCAGCATGCCAGGCCTCTCTGTCCATCACCAGCTCCTGTAGTTTACTCAAACTCATGTCCATTGAGTTGGTGTTGCCATCCAACCATCTCATCCTCTGTCATCCCCTTCTTCTCCCACCTTCAATCTTTCCCAGCATCAGGGTCTTTTCAGATGAGTCAGCTCTTCGCATCAGGTGGCCAAAGTATTGAAGTTTCAGCTTCAACATCAGTCCTTCCAATGAACACTCAGGACTGATCTCCTTTGGGATGGACTGGTTGGATCTCCTTGCAGTCCAAGGGACTCTCAAGAGTCTTCTCCAACACCACAGTTCCAAGAGCATCAATTCTTCGGCGCTCAGCTTTTTTTGCAGTTTAACTCTCACATCCTTACATGACCACTGGAAAAACCATAGCCTTGACTAGACGGACCTTTGTTGGCAAAGTAATGTCTCTGCTTTTGAATATGCTATCTAGGCTGGTCATAACTTTTCTTCCAAGGAGTAAGCGTCTTTTAATTTCATGGCTGCAGTCACCATCTGCAGTGATTTTGGAGCCCCCCAAAATAAAGTCACCCACTGTTTCCACTGTTTCTCCATCTATTTGCCATGACGTGATGCGACAGGATGACATGATCTTAGTTTTCTGAATATTGAGCTTTAAGCCAACTTCTTCACTGTCCTCTTTCACTTTCATCAAGATGCTCTTTACTTCTTCTTCACCTTCTGCCATAAGGGTGGTGCCATCTGAGGTTATTGATATTTCTCCTGGCAATCTTGATTCCAGCTTGTATTTCATCCAGCCCAGCGTTTCTCATGATGTACTCTGCATATAAGTTAAATAAGCAGGGTAACAATATACAATCTTAACGTATTCCTAGGACAGTGCAGAGGACTGGGGGAAAACAGTTAGAAATGCTAAAGACAGCCATAACACTAATAAATATCTTAGTTCTTTACCACTCACTTCATCAGAGCCCTAATCAGCAATACTCTAGAGACACTTTTTAAGGGCTGGGCTGCATTCTAAGGGGCCAGGTGTGGTTTTACCACATTTCTAAAAAAATCATCACTTCTCTGAAAGCAAATTTCAGGTGGATTACTATTTATTGGCAGCATGTTTCTTTTTTTGCGGGGTGTCCAGGCTAATAGTGCATTTTGAGATTGATGCCTTTTCTGAGTTGATGAAATCTTGAAACTCCTTAAATATCTTTACAGTGATCCTACATGGAGGTACTGTTAGAATCAGCCCACTTTGGAGCTGGAGATACTGAGGTTTAGAGGGCAAACCCACCTGTCCAAGGCCTCATAGCCCATCAGTGGTAGAGTCTGCAACTCCAGACTGGGAGGTGGTAGGAACTAGAGGAAGCCACCCAAACTGTGTGGAGGTGCTCCGTTTTTATATCACAGTTCTACTGGATTAGACCAAACCTCAGGGCAGAGGATGCTGAGCTGTGATCTCCCCTCCCGCACACCTCACTCTTTTGCAAAAGGGAGTGATAACTGCCCTTTGCATCCCCAGTTCAATGAATGAATGATCATAGTAGGCCTATAGAGGGGGCCTGGCGTGTAGCAAGTGCTTGCCCTTGACAGCGCCTGGATTTTATCTGGTTTTTTAACCCACACATACATTTTGTTCCCAAAAAAATAAAAAGAGGAAAGTAAGCCATGGCTTGACTTGGGACATAGTTCTAGAGCTGTGTCAGTGCCTCTGCTTTGACGTTCAGGTTTTCTCTTTCCTCGCAGGATGGTCCAGCAGTTTGGGGTGGACTTTGAGAAGAGGATTGAGGGCTCTGGAGACCAGGTGGACACACTGGAGCTCTCCGGGGGCGCCCGGATCAATCGCATCTTCCACGAGCGATTTCCTTTCGAGCTGGTGAAGGTAGCGCTGCGCGGGCTGGGCCCTCTGTTCAACCTTGACCCACCTGCTCAGTTGACCTTGAACCTGGCTTCTTCCCAGGCCACAAGGTCTTGAGCTCCCACATGCAGACCCCACAGGCCTCCTTCTGTGAGCTTAGTGATTTCAAGCAGAGTCATATGAAAGCTCCAACATTTTCCTCTGAATACATGCTCTTTGCAAAATACATAGAACATACAGGTAAATTCTCCTGGGAAAATGTCCCCATTGAAAGGGAAAAAGACTAAGAAGCCAGCCTGGGCACCAGAACAGAACAGTTGTTATAAATAACATCCTTCATATGAAATCATACACACCCATTGAGATAGATGTCTTTGCAGAGACAGATCTGCAAGGGTATTCACAAAATGTCAGCTCTGGGTGCTGGAATTAAGAGATTTTTCTTTTCGTTTTAATTGCTGGAAGTTGTACAGGTTTTACAGTGAGCACATACCATCTTTGTAAAAACCAGTCACATTCTTTTCAGAAGAACAAAAGCTAAAAGGAGAAAAGAACAAATTATGCTTCTTTATATGCTTTTCTCACATAATTGCCATCATTCCAAATTAGTGTATACATTTCATGCGCCGTCAATGGCAAAACACTATCTTCTTTCTTAACTAGTCTCCCATTTGGGGGCACTGCACATTTTTTTAGCACTTACAGATTGTTTTGGGAATGTAGGGCTAATTCTTGATTCATTGCTCAAGATAAATTCCCAGAGCACTTAAAACTACTTGGTGGTAGCAGAAGTATGTTTTTAAAGGTTTTTAATTTGTCCTGCCACATAGCCCAGAAGAATGTGTATTTTTCTTCCAACAGAGCGTTAGTTTCAGAGCATCGTTGCTGAAACTGAGTTTTAATGTTTTTAAACATTTTTGACCAATCAAATATCTACCATGTGACTATAGATAGTACACAGGAGGTAACATTCCCCAGATACAGACCTGAATTGGGGGGAATCCCCCAGGTACCTCCTTGCATGTGTTTGGTTTGTCTTTTCTCAGATGGAGTTCGATGAGAAAGACTTAAGACGGGAGATCAGCTACGCCATTAAAAATATCCACGGAGTCAGGCAAGTTCCACGGGGAGAGGCACCATGTTCCCTCCATCTCCATGGTGCCACCCTAGAGCCAGTCAGTCCCCCTGAACCTCTGGGTACCCCAAATGTGAGGACTGAAGCTGGGGGGGTGCAGTAGCTATGAGTCTCTCCCTCTGGGTCTCCAAGGGTACTCGAGGTGGATGTGCTTAGTTCTGTTTATCTTTTGAAGGCCCCAGGGCTGTCTGCTGCCCAGTGTTCAGCGTTGGTTCAAAGGCCCAGTCACAAGCCAAGGCAGAAAGCTCACTGCACATTTGCCCGGGGAGAGGAGGGGGTGTGGATGGAGTCAGAGCTGTGGCACTGGGTCATAGGAACCTACCATTTATTTGTCCCTGTCACGGGGTCCCTGCGAACCTCCTGGGTCCCCACCACTTTGCAACCAAAGTCAAGGCTCCCTTGGTCCAGTCTTGCACGGCCATGGGGTCCTCAGATCGCCCTGGGTGGGGGGTTCCAGGTAGCGGACGCAGGCATCTGACCCCCTGACCTGCCATGACCTTGGCTGTCCCGGGAACCTGGCCTGTGCCTGTGACATTGCTGACCATGCTTTGTTTCTCTCCGACTTATCTCCCCTGCCCCTGGGTTCGGATGCTTTTAGGACCGGGCTCTTCACCCCGGACTTGGCATTCGAGGCCATTGTGAAAAAGCAGGTCGTCAAGCTGAAAGAGCCCTGTCTGAAATGTGTCGACCTGGTTATCCAGGAGCTAATCAATACAGTTAGGCAGTGTACCAGTAAGGTATTGGACCCTTGGCAGGGTGACTCCTGGCCTTGTGGAAACGGGGCTATGGGTGCTTGGTATCAGGCTCCCAGTGCTGCTCAGCCTTTGCCCCGCTGGTCTCCCCCACCCCCCACCCCCTTACCAGATTGCCTCAGTTTCCAAGAATGTAACCTCTTCCCAGAGGCTGGGGCGGGAGTGTTTTGGCCTGGGTGCAGCCCGGGGGGGCCAGGCCTCCAGTCTCCACAGACTGGTGGGCAGGGCTCCCTGGGACCCTGATACCAAGCATAGCATGTGTCTGATGGGGGTTCCGTTGGGCTGTCGCTTTGCTGTCTTCTGGGGAGCAGAGAGGGACCTTGACTCACCTGCTGGAGGCCAGGCTCCCTGAACCTCCCTGCCCCTCACTCCTTCTTGACAAGTGCCTGGTGCCCTCCGGCTTTCCCGGAGCCAGCCGAGAAAGGCCTGAACACCACCCATATAATGAGTGCCTAGGCTTGGGCTTGGTCCCTGATGGCTTCTACCAGCTTCCTCACCCCTCCCCAGGAGCGGGGCTGTTTCCCTAGGCCTCCAGTCCTCAGGGCCGCTGCCCCTACTTGAACAGGACACATAGGCGACCCCGCCAGCCTGGTTCCCCGGGCCGCACGCTTTGGCCAAACAGCTGAAGCGCTTCCTGGTGGGTGGTTTGTGCTTGCACGTCCACCATGGCCGAGGAGCTCTGGGTCAGCCTTCCATGGCAGGAGTTTCTGCTTGATCCTTCTGTTCTCAGTCTGGAAAAGCCCACATTTGCTTCCTAAGCTTCTTCAATTGTAACAGGGAGGGGAAAGAAACCCCAGTGGTTTGGAGATGTTCATACATACAAAAATTCAAGGCCTCTGCACCCTCTTAGCTGTTCAGATGTTGGCTCTGACCCGTAGCAATTTTATATAATCAAACCCTGCCCACCCCAAGGACCCAGGACGCCTCCTGATATGAAGCAGCTTCCGGGGCAAATGCGGGCACAGGCTCCTCCGTGCATGTCACTAACCAGCTGACTCTTGTTTCTTCTCTCTCTGTCTCCCGTCCTGCGTGTATGGCCTGCACTGCCCCCGGGTGTCTTTCTACCTCGTCCCGCCCTCCGCATGACCCAGGACGGGGCTCTTCACCCCCGACATGGCCTTTGAAGCCATTGTGAAAAAACAGATTGTAAAACTCAAAGAGCCGAGTTTGAAGTGTGTTGACCTCGTGGTCTCAGAACTGGCCACGGTCATTAAAAAGTGTGCCGAGAAGGTAACAGAAGGTTTCATTTTTCTCACCTACGCATCTGTTCCCCACCTTCTCCTTCCCATCATTGAGCATTCACCCAAGCAGCTAGGAAACTGCCTCGGCAGGAACCCTCTTCCAAGGCCCAGTGGCCGCTTGGCGACATCTCGGCTTTGCCTCGGCTGACCCACAGGGGTGGTCCAAGCACACGCGGGGTCCACCTTTGCAATTTGGGCCTCTGCAGGGCTGGAAGGCCTTCGATGTTGCCAGATGCACTTACTCACCTGCAGCAGGGATCAGAGTCCGTGCCCAACACTGGACTGCTTTGAGAAAGGGGGTTTTCAAACCAACACGGAGGCAATAAAACACTTTGCTGGTGTGTTGATCTGCATATTCTTATATCACCAGCATTTACAAGAAATTTCCAGAATTCCTTGGCGGCACAATGGTTAGGCCTGTGATTCTGCTGCAGGGAACTCGTATTTGACTCCTGATTGGGAAACTAAAACCCCACAAGCTATGTGATGTGACCAAAAAAAAAAATCCGCTCCCCCAACTCGTGGAGTTTGTGCAAACTGTGAAAGGTGGGCTTCTGTGCCTTGGTTTGGTTGCCACTGCAAAGGCCAGGACAGTGGGGGTATCTGAGGACTGGATCCCTAAGGCAAGATGATTAGGCATGGTTTTCTGTCAAGGGAGTGCCTCTGAGGTAGACGGCCCAGATGCTGCCCCTCGCCCTGGTGACCCAGGGGCTTTGAAATCATTGTGTCCTCGCTCTCACCCAGCACTCTGAGGCAGGTGGATGGCTGTCACTCCCTTTCTCTGCCACTTGCCACCTCAGAATCACATTCTCTGAAAAGCGTCTCTGCATGTGCGTGGGCACCCACTCAGCCTCTCTGGCCCACCGTCCCCCCACCGCCCCTTCTTGTCTCATAGCTGTGGCAGCTCTGAGACAGGAGCAGGGTGGGGTCTCGGTGGGTCTGCCCCATGTCAGCTCCCCAGCCATGCTCTCCATTTGGCTCACATTATGTGCCCCCTCCCCCCTGCTCCGCGAGGACCCCGCCAACGTCACCACTCTGCTTTCCCCCAGCTCAGCTCCTACCCGCGATTGCGAGAGGAAACAGAACGCATCGTCACCACTTACATCCGGGAACGGGAGGGGAGGACCAAGGACCAGGTACTGGCTCTTGTTTGATGTATTTGTAACTTGTGTGCGGCAGATCTTGGTTGTGCAGTTACCTGAGTTTTGACAAATGCGTACAGCAAGGTGGTCTGCCCTGGTGACTCAGTGGTAAAGAGCTCACCTGGCAGTGCAGGAGACATGAGTTTGATCCCTGGGTCGGGAAGATCCACTGGAGAAGGAAATGGCAACCCACTAGAGTATTCTTGTCTGAGAAATCCCATGGGCAAAGGAGCCTGCTGGACTACAGTCCATGGGATCGCAGAGTCAGACAGACACAACTGATCAACTAAACAGCAACATACAGCAAGGTCACCCCCACTTCCCTCCATGCGCAGAATTGTTCTGCCGCCACCCCTGAATTCCCATCGTTGAGCCCCGTGGTCAGTGCCTCCCCACGCCTCAGGCCCTGGCGGCCACCCGGCTGCTGCTCCTTTGCTTGCCTTTTCCAGGATGCCATGTGAACAGACTCCTGCTGTCGTAGCCTCTTGATTCTGTCTCCCCTCACTTGGCACCATGCTCTCGAGATTCAGCCCTGATGTTTGCAGTGTTGCCAGAGTGTCTCCTTGGACAGCCGAGTGGTGTTTCATGGCAGGGGTGGACCACAGCCTGCTTGTTAGCGTTCACCCAGCGGAACACCTTTGGGTGCTTTATCTGTTTTCACATTGTCTTGAGAAGGCCATGCAGGCACGCATGAAGGTAGAGTAGGCCACCCCACACAGCCACAGTCCACGCCTCACCTGCCACCTGCTCCGCCTGGGGGGCTGCCAGTCTGCCTCCATGTGACCCAATGTCTGATCTGGGTCATTTCTCCCACCTGCCACCTCTTCCCAGTCTGCTGTTATCTCTTTCTTTCTCTCCCTCTCTCTCTCTCTTTTTTTTAGGATTTGCCACATTTTAAAAAATTGTCATTGACTTAGAACATTGTGTCAATCTCTGCTGTACAGCCAAGTGACTCAGTTATACATATATATACATCATTTGGCTCAGGTGGTTAAGAACCTGTCTGCAGTGCAGGAAACTTGGGTTCCATCCCTGGGGTGGGAAGACACCCTGAAGTAGGAAGTGGCNCAGACACAACTGATCAACTAAACAGCAACATACAGCAAGGTCACCCCCACTTCCCTCCATGCGCAGAATTGTTCTGCCGCCACCCCTGAATTCCCATCGTTGAGCCCCGTGGTCAGTGCCTCCCCACGCCTCAGGCCCTGGCGGCCACCCGGCTGCTGCTCCTTTGCTTGCCTTTTCCAGGATGCCATGTGAACAGACTCCTGCTGTCGTAGCCTCTTGATTCTGTCTCCCCTCACTTGGCACCATGCTCTCGAGATTCAGCCCTGATGTTTGCAGTGTTGCCAGAGTGTCTCCTTGGACAGCCGAGTGGTGTTTCATGGCAGGGGTGGACCACAGCCTGCTTGTCAGCGTTCACCCAGCGGAACACCTTTGGGTGCTTTATCTGTTTTCACATTGTCTTGAGAAGGCCATGCAGGCACGCATGAAGGTAGAGTAGGCCACCCCACACAGCCACAGTCCACGCCTCACCTGCCACCTGCTCCGCCTGGGGGGCTGCCAGTCTGCCTCCATGTGACCCAATGTCTGATCTGGGTCATTTCTCCCACCTGCCACCTCTTCCCAGTCTGCTGTTATCTCTTTCTTTCTCTCCCTCTCTCTCTCTCTTTTTTTTAGGATTTGCCACATTTTAAAAAATTGTCATTGACTTAGAACATTGTGTCAATCTCTGCTGTACAGCCAAGTGACTCAGTTATACATATATATACATCATTTGGCTCAGGTGGTTAAGAACCTGTCTGCAGTGCAGGAAACTTGGGTTCCATCCCTGGGGTGGGAAGACACCCTGAAGTAGGAAGTGGCAACCCACTCCAGTGTTCTTGTCTGGAGAATCCCATGGACAGAGGAGCCTGGCAGGAGCTACAGTCCATGGGGTTGCACAGAGTCAGACAGAACTGAGCATCTAACATTTTCACTTTCACGCATTCTTTTATGTATATATCTTTATTCACACATATATATATATTCTTTTCCATGATGGTTTATCCCAGGAGTTTGGCGGCTGTTTGTTTTTCAAACTGGAACCGAAATAAACCCACCTGTTGTATCTGGCTGTGGGTGCACCTTATTGAGAATGGTCCCTCTCCCCTTGACATTGGTAGAGAGGAAACTGGCTCATTTGTCCCCCAATCTGCGTGCCTGGCCGCTNGGCGGCTGTTTGTTTTTCAAACTGGAACCGAAATAAACCCACCTGTTGTATCTGGCTGTGGGTGCACCTTATTGAGAATGGTCCCTCTCCCCTTGACATTGGTAGAGAGGAAACTGGCTCATTTGTCCCCCAATCTGCGTGCCTGGCCGCTCTCTCGCTGAGGGTTCAGAAGCACAGTGGAGTGACAGAAAGGGCAGGGACTGTCTGAGGGCTGATGCCTTATCTGAGGTGACATCCCAGCTGGCTGGTGTGTGTCTGTTTCATGTTAATGTCCTTACCTGACTAAATTACCATTGCTATTTGTTTTTAATTTTAAAGAAGTGTAGTTGATTTACAGTGTTATGGTGATTTCTACCAAGGAGCAAAATGATTCAGTTATGCATATAGGTCATTTTGCATATTCTTTCCCATGACAGTTTTTTCACAGGATTTTGACTATAGTTCCCTCCTTTGTTGTTTTAATGAGGCACTTAAGCCAGAAAAGTGAAAGTGTTAGTTGCTCAGCCGTGTCTGACCCTTTGCGACCCCATGGGCTGCAGCCCACCAGGCTCCTCTGTCCGTGGGATTCTCCAGGCAAGAATCCTGGAGTGGGTCGCCATTCTCTTCTCTGGGAGATCTTCCCAACCGACGCTACTCTAAATGTGACGGCATATTGTGACTTGTTTAAGCCTTTGCCGTGGGGCCTTATTGCCTCGCTCCACGCCTCAGAGGCTGCCCTTATGACCACCACATTACTCTGTTGGCCCAGTCTTTCTCGAGTGTGAGGCCTTGGGGTCTGGAAGCATCCACGCCCCCTTTTCCATGCCAATGGTCCCCAGGCTATATGAAGCGGGTGGGTGCCCTGCCTGAAAATGGTGCGGTTCCAGCTCCCCCTGCTGGTGGATATGGGAATTGCTCTGACAGCAGTTCCTCTCTGGCTTGGCTCTGTATTCACAGCAACCCCCCTGCAATTTTCCCCACAGATTCTTCTTCTGATTGACATTGAGCAGTCCTACATCAACACCAACCACGAGGACTTCATTGGATTTGCCAAGTATGTATTTTTCAAGACAGCAGCTGGTGGGGCAGCACCAGTGTCCCCCATCAGAATCAGGCCCTGAGAGAGGCAGTTGAACGGGATTCCCCCAGTGGGCTGAGGCCCGAGGGTCTTTCTGTCCGGGGTCCCTGGGTGAAGCAAGAGGCCACTGGAGAACATCTGGAAGCTCTCCTAGGCTAACAGCAACCTCTAGTCTTGTCCCCAGTGCACCTCTGGTGGAACACCCCCGTGGTTAGTTTAAGGAGGAAAGGACAGCCCTATGACCAGACCCTTCAGAAAAGGGCAAGACTAACCAGTGTTCAGTGCTTCCCTTCCTGCAGGACTTCTCAGAGCCTTTTATCAACTCGCATGCAGCTTTCCCAGGCTCCCCTGTACTCACTGGGTCCTTTTCCTTAGCATCTCAGGGGGCTCAGGGTTCCAGAGGGTGCCCTTTAGGAAATGCTGCCAGGATTTGCATGGCTTATATTCACATGCTGTAGATTGAAAACCAGAACCTTCCAGGGCACCCAGACAAGGGCCCAGAGCAGGGAGCTCTGATGTCTGCAAAATGGAAGACTAAATGCTGGTGGCCTCTGGGCCCTTGCCTCAGCAAGCTTGCATGTCACACAGGTTGTTCTGATGGCTCACAAAAGTCTTTCCAGAGCCTAGTAAAATAACAGGTGGCTGATAGCCAGCCTCCCTGTATTTGTTTAGCAAATATTGCTGCTGTACTTTCTCTATGCTAGGCCCTGTGCTACAGCAGGGAACAAGCGTAGACCCAGATCCTCGCCATTAATGGAAGGTCCTGTAGCAGAGATAGACATGCACCCAGGCAGTTAAGATAGAGTGTGGTCAGGCCAGGGTTGGGGCTGGGCATGGCCCATGGGAGTTTAGAGGGTAGCCTTGTGGCCTGGCCTTAGAGATGCAGGAAGGCTTCTTAGGGAGTCAGGCCCTGCAGAACCCAGACTTAGGTTAGCAGGCTGGGTAAGAGGGTCTTCCTGTCCAGGTGTCTGCTGGGTAGGCATTTATCAGTGCACTCAGCTCAGCTCTTGTGGGCACATGGTCGGTGAGTGGAATGAATGAATGAATGAGTAGATGAGTGAACGGGGGGCATTATCAGAAGGTGGTCCCCCAGCCCAGATGAGCTGAGGGTCTCCCACTGTGCTGTCCCTGCTGGGGGAGAACTGGGGGCCCTGGCCAGGGGCTGCCCCTCAGGCTGGGCTGAAAATGCCGGTCCCCCTCTTCGGGTTGCTGCTGTTCTCCTCACCTTGATGTCTCTGCTTCTCACACTTCATCCACAGTTCCTTCTCACAATCTCTCGTGTTTTTCCTTTGACCACTTCACTCTTTCCTCTGGATTCCTGGGCCTTCCCACTTCCCCCAGCTGTTACTATACTGAGCAGCTGGTGACCGGGTGGGTATTGCCTGCTGTGTGCCTTTTCCCTGGTGTGTGAATGGGGGCCGACCTGGCTGGGGGCGGGGCCCAGGGTGCCAGGCTTCTCCCGGCCCAGGCCCCAGCCCTGGTTGGGATATCTCAGGGGCTCCCAGAAGAGCCATGGAACATTGTGCGGGGCCTTTGGACTAGGATTTGGGCCTTGCCCTTTCAGAGTCCACAGGCTGGGAGCATGCTGTTAAGCCAGTTCTCATAGGAAGATGAGATGTGGAAAGGAGGGCAAGTGGAGGGGCTGTGGGAGAGGAGACCTTCCCAAAGAAGTCATGACAGCCAGGTGATGGGGATCGAGGGGCCCAGAGAGCAGTAAAGATAGGGAAGGATGCCTGAGAAGTGTAAGCACGGGGNCTGGGAGCATGCTGTTAAGCCAGTTCTCATAGGAAGATGAGATGTGGAAAGGAGGGCAAGTGGAGGGGCTGTGGGAGAGGAGACCTTCCCAGAGAAGTCATGACAGCCAGGTGATGGGGATCGAGGGGCCCAGAGAGCAGTAAAGATAGGGAAGGATGCCTGAGAAGTGTAAGCACGGGGAGGCCAAGGCCTCAGTGCCAGAGGGGCCTGCAGGCCAAGGGGAAGACTTTGGACTTTCCCTGTGACACTCCTGTGCACGCATGCGTGCATGCACACACACTGAGGCAGTGGCAAATCTCTGATTGGGTGAAGGCAATTGAAAAAGGCAGCCAAGGGGGCTGCCAGGCATGGGTGAGACCCAGGAAGCCCTCAGGAAATAGCATATCTGGGACCTCAGCATCACGCAGACACTGAATGGCTTAGTTTTGTGTCTTCAGACACCATTGATTAACCTTAATGTGCTTAGAAGTTCTGAGGTGTTTTCTCATTGTCCTCTAAACACTTAAAATAGGGCCCAGAGAAAAAGTCATTATATTAGTAGTGTAAATATATTGAACCATAGTCTGATCTCCTAGGCTGGGCGGCCCTGTGCTGGAACTGTTCAGGACCTGGTGCTGGGTCAGGGATAGGAGGAGAAAGCAGGAAGAAGCGTCAAGTTTGACCCCCAAACACTGAAAGTATTTTGAAGCTAGCATGGCTACCTCCCAGGCACCTGGGAATCCAGCCTCCCATCTCCCCTCTTGGAGGCTCCAGGGCCCAGTAACTTTTAGAAATAGCTGGCACTCTCAAGAGTGGCCAAGATCAAGGCTGAGAAGTTATGGTTTAACTCGCTACATGTTCTTGTTCATTCCACAAGCCTGCACTTTTCCCTTGGGCAGCCCTTTGTACACAGGGGGTTTCTTTCTGCCTCTGCCCAGAGCTTGTCCCTTGGCTTCCTTTAGGGAGAGAACCCTAACGGGGCCACAGGGCCTTTTGCTCCTTGTCCCTCTGGCTCCTCATCTTTCTGGGCGTCCTGCCGCATAAACCCTCTCTGTTTTTTCGGTTTCAGCGCCCAGCAGAGGAGCACACAGCTGAATAAGAAGAGAGCCGTCCCCAACCAGGTATTTACCCGACTGTGGCCTGCAGCTCTTCCCTTGAGGGCGGGAGGGCACTCAAGGACCACCAAGCCCAGTGATGGCACCTGGCTCAGAGCCTGTCCCGCCAGAACGCCCCACCCCACCCCACCCTACGCCCAGCCTCTCATGTCCACTTAGGTTTTGATAATTTGGGAAATTATCTGCAGCTCTGGCAGGGTCTGGGGGCAAACTGCTCACATGCAGAAGGCCCTATCTGCCATCCAAGGCCATGGCTAGAACTTAACACTAAGGAGAGAGGCCACCCAGTCCACCTGGTGTCTGCAGGAAAATTGGGTTCCTGCCCCAGCCCCAGAGACTCGGAGGCTGTGGGAGAGGGCCAGGAGTGGGCAGGGAGGCTGGTTGTGATTAGCAGTTCTGGAGCACCTGGAGGTGCTTTCAGCCTCGTATCTGGGGGAACCCAGAACCATTTAAGGGATTCTCTGCCTCGATTTCATACTCTAACCAGAGGCTTGTGAAATAAGGATAGCTTTATATATGCCAGTATTAAGTGGCCTCCTCTTTTTTTCCCCTGCTTAAGAAAACACATCATCTTTGCAAAAATTTCTGCCAGTGTCTCCTGCCTTCTCCACACCGGGTGGGGGTGGGGGTGAGGGTGCTGCTGTTCATCACGCACGATGACAGAGCCCCCTGGAGAGAAGGGGTGTAACCACTGCATGATTTTTTTTGCGCTTGCCATAAGTAATTCATATGTTGTTGCTTTTTTGTTTCGGGAGATGATAATGAATTAAATATTAACACCGTGAATATAATTAATAGCATGTAATTTTTTTTCTTTTGCTGTTTTCTCTCCCCTTGCTCTTCTCTCTCGTTTTTGTGCTTTTCCTGCTTTTTCTCCATCCCCTCACGTCCCTTACGTCTCTTTTCTTCCGCCTGCTCTTCTTTGATTTACCCACAACTCTAACTTTGCATTTTCAAAGGGGGAGATCTTGGTAAGTACTCACTTAGTGTGGTAGCAAATGTTAGAAAACTTGGTGGTGGTGGAGATGCTGCCACCCTATAATATTCCACGCCGCCCTCCCCACCCCCCCCAAAAAAAAAAACAACACTAAAAATCCAGCTAACCTAAAAAAAAAATCCCCTGCCATGGCCACTGCATGTCAGACTTTGTGTGGCCCTGGGCATGAGCTGACTCACACAGACACTAACCTGCCCCCTGCCTGCTTCCAGCACCCACCCCTCCATCCCGTTCTGGACACATTTTCCTCATTTCCTGTAGGTCAGGGATGGCAAATACTCAGCTAACACCCCAGGCCTTCCTCCCATCACACCTCTGGCCAGGGAAGATTTTGTTCAAGCCCTGCTAGAGAGTTTGTTCTTGCCACTGCCACTGCTCTGTTTGCAGACAACATCCTGCAAAAATGTCCCCCACCTGCACTCAAGGCAGACGTTACTAATCGGTCCGGCACTCTTTCCCTCCTGCCTCTCCCCTCTAATGTGCCCCTGGCAGACATCACTAATCAATCCTGTTTTTTTTTTTTTTTTTTTGGTGAAGCATATGACAGATATGATGAACTAGTTAAGGAATTTTTTCTTTCCCCACGTGATAGCTTTGCACACGACACCCCTCCCGTCCCCATGACAGACATGGCTAATCGGTTGGGGGACTGTCTGCTGGATGCTGCCAATCTCTTCCCGCCTCCATAGCAGATATGATGACTGATTAGGCTGTTCCTCTTGCCCCCATCTCTTTGCTGATGGTAGACATCACTAATTGATCCTAGTATCCTTTTCCCCTGTGCCCAGAGTGCCACCCATGGATTGGTGAATAGTATTTGCCATCCCTGTTTTAGGTATCACCTCCTGTCTGTGTGTGGCCAGCCCAGACCAGCAGTGAGCAGGCACTGCTCACGTCTGAGAGCTGAGCTCTTTTCAAGGTTTCTGCCCTTTGGACAGCTCTCTACCCTGGAGATCATGGCTTGGGCCAGTGGCCCTCCTGAGCCTTTCTTTTCCTGGCTACTCTGCCACCACACTGAGCAGGCCCTATGGCTGCCCTGCTGGTGATCCCAGGGCCTTTCAAGTAGCTGAGCTGACCCTGTGCCAGGGCCTGGAAGATCCAGAAGGACCCCAAAGCTTGGCATGGTTGGCATGGCCACAGGAGGAATGGATCGTCCTTGGACCCTTGGTTCCTGCTCTCCCTGTGTGTCACAACCCCCCCGCACCCCGTCCCCTTTGAACTTGAATGATTTCCTTCCTCCAGACAGACCAGGGCCATGTTTCCCTCCACACCCTGAGAGGTTTAGTCATTCTCTTCCTGCTAGGTTACATACCCCCAGCCATGAAGCCCAGCTCTGCCCTGTGCATGGCTGTGGCACCTGGGTCTCCCAGCCACGATTCTCATCCCTGCCCAGACCTCTCACCTGGGAGGAGGTGGGCTCTGCTGCCCCGCTTGCCTGCTGCCCATGCCACCTCTGGCAGCCTTTCCTTCTGCCCCCAGCATGCCTGTTCCCTAGAGCATGGGAAGCCTGCCTGCTTCTCTTTTTCCCCAGCTGACCCTAGTCCTGCTCCCCTTCTTTTTCTGAACCCAGTCCCTTCAGCACAAATCGCTTGGATAGAAGTCCCGATCGCCCCTTGCTCTAGACTCAGCACCTATGTCTGCTACCAGCAGCTTGCTCCTCCCCAGGGGGTGGGGTTTTTGTCTCTGAGTCCTCTTGGGCTCCTGCACAAGCAGTTCTCAGGGTGGCTCAAGGGCAGAGGGACTGGGGGGCGCAGTGCTTCTCCAGACCCTGCGGCTCAGATTTGCCATTCCCAACATGGCCACAGCCCTTGCCATGTGCCCTGGAGCCAGTCGGGGGCCCCATCTGCTGGCTCTGACCTTAGCTGACCGAGGGTGGAGGCAGGCAAGCCAGGCCACAGAGAGGGAGGGGGAGAGGCCCATCTGCCCCCTGGGGACAAGGCTGGGCCTGGGAGTGCAAGAGCCTCGCCAGGTGAGAGTATCTCCTCTGGGGAGCACCCAGCAAGCATGGCCTCTGTCCCCTTCTTCCCCCTACCTATCAGTCAGTGGGTGAAGTTTAGAAGCACCCACTCTGTGTCTGGGCTAAGACAAGACAGGCCTTACACTCCCTCTGGGGAGAGAGGGTTGTCATGGACAGACCCCCACGCAGCTCTGGAGCTGGGCCTGGTTGCTAGATGCAGGGGTTCCTTCCTGGATCCTATGTGGGATGGCCTTGGGCCTGGGTCTGGAGACCTGCTGTCCCACTTTGGGACTGAGGGTATCCCCGGGACTGTTAGTGCTCAGCCTAGGGGCCTCCTGGGCAAACCAGGGTGAGTCGGTCACCTTGTTGCCCAGAAGGAAACCGAGACCTTGTTTGGGCTGACAGTCTCTGCCTGCTCCCTGGCGGCCACAAGACTCCCAGGTGCTGTCTCGTTATCCTAGGGAGAGAATAGTCTATACCCTGGGCCTTAGCAAGGGCTGCCAGGTGACTTCTCACGGGTTACAGCCTAGGCAGGGACATCTCTGCGGTGCAGGGGTTCTTGGGTGCTCTGTGGCTGCCTCTGCCTTCATGGTCCCTGAGGCTCAGAGCTCACTTCCAGGTGGCCCTGTGACAATGTGGTGAGCCTAGGGACAGGGCAGAGAAGACACGGAGAAGGCCCTCTTGAGATCCATCCGCATGGGAAGCGTGGGAGCCTCACCCCACCCTTGGGGGCACAGTGCTCTCTCTTCCCAGCCAGCCCCGGCCATTCGCAGCCCACTTCCTGCAGCTTAGCCGTCTGTCATTGCCTCGGCCTCAGGCGTCCCCACCCACCCCTGCTCATGCTTCCCACTGCCGCAGGGTCCCCAGTCCAGAGTGGTGGGGGGCTCCAGCCCACAAGTGCCTTCATGTCCCAGAGAACATGAGAGTGTGCCCCCCACACACACGCCAGGCTAGCCGCCTGCCTTTAGCTGTCAGGTGAGTCCCTCACACAGGCCTGGGTTCTGCCCCCTGCTCAAATGACAGCTGCAGCCTGAGGGGAGCCCTGTCAGGGGTTCTTCCAGCCCAGGACCTGCATGACCCAGTCAGAGAAAAGTGGGACCTCATGACTTGAAGCAGAGTGTGAGGCATGATCCCTGGCAGGTCTCCTGGGCTTAAGCCCTCTAGGTGGAGGCATTCCTTCATCCTGGTGTTCTGGAAAGAGCACCTGAAGGAGGTGAGCTCTGGGGCAGGGCCTAGCCTGACCTCCTGGTCAGAACAGGACCCTGTGCCTGCCAAGTGCCTGGGTGAGCCGGGCAGTGGCCACCAGCCTCTGCCAGTTGGCCCCTGAAAGGAGAGAAAGAACCGTTCCATTGCCCAGCAGTCCCTACAGCTCTCCATCAACGGCTGCCTTACAAGGGGCAGGGCCCAGGGGGTCCCTAGGACCCGTGTCTCATCAAGGCAAGGCTGATTCTTCAGTGTCACATCTCATCCTACACATGACACGGCCCACCCATAAGCTGGGATCCCCTCCCCTAGGCCCCTCTAGCTCGGCGTGCCTCTTGCCACCTGTGCTAGTTTAATCTAACCCCAAGGGCAGAGGGGCTCCCCAGGGACCCAGCTCCCAGCAGCCCAGGGCCTGTGAGTCCGTCCACGTCTTGTCCATCGAGGGCCCCACTTTGGTTTCCAGTAGGTAGCGCTTGGGGCAAAGCAGAGTGGAGTTGGGTTGCCTGGCTCTGGGCTGGAGGTTTCTCTGCCATGGTGGCCTGGTTTTTCTGCCTTGCTGGGGGCGAGGGCAGGCCGGGCTGGGTGGTGGCCTGGTCCCCTGCTGAGCCTGGCCGGCCCTCCATCCTCCCCAGGTAATCCGCAGGGGCTGGCTAACTATCAACAACATCAGCCTGATGAAGGGCGGCTCCAAGGAGTACTGGTTCGTGCTGACAGCCGAGTCACTGTCCTGGTACAAGGACGAGGAGGTGAGTGGCTGGCTGGGTGGGGCGGTCTGTGGGTGCTCTTCACACCTCCTGCCTCCGGGTGGCGCTCTCTCAACTTACTGTGGATTCGGAAAAGGCGGCTTGAGTGCCCCTGTAATTAGGATGGTATCAGCCAGGTCTGGAGGGTGTGCAAAAGATTCCGTGTGCCTCCTATCCCAGCCCCTCGCAACCCACTGTGGGGTCAGGCCTGATGGGGGCTGGGCTCCCTGAGGAAAAAAGGGACGTGGGGAAGGGGGAGCCAGCCACAGACTCCAAACTGATCCCACCCTCCAACAGCACGGCAAGGGGGGCTCTGAGAGGGGGCACAGACTCAGGCCAAGGACTCAGATTCACGACCAGGCCCTTAGCTCCTCTGGGCCTCAGTTTTCCCATCTGTGAAGTAGGGCAGAATGGTCCTTGCATTTGTAAGGTGCTCGGTCCCATGTCTGTCTTGAGATTATTCTGCGTGGGCTCATCCTTCTGAAGGATGAGGGAGGCCTCTGGGAACAGCAGCAGGATCAATAAGCACCGGGAGTGGGTCGCACACTGCCTCTGGGCCTATGGACAGGGCTGTGAGTGAGTGCAGCCCCTGCTGACGCAGGCTCCTGGCCTGGGCCACTGTGTTTCTCTCTTGTCCCTGGAGAGGCGCAGAGGCTCTCCTTGTTGTCAAGGTGATGTTAGGTGGCCGTCGTTTGGGATCTGTGACAGAGGCCCCAGATGAAGGCACTTAAAGAGATGGTATGTTTCTTCCCCACATCCCTGTGAGCTCTGCACCCCTGCACTGTGAGGCTGTCTGGGGCCCAAGCTCCACCTGCCCCGTTGCCACCTTAACACGTAGCTCCTCCCTGTGGTCCCAGACGGCTGCCCCATGCCCATCACCGTACGGCCCTGATATCACTCTGCTCACGTGCCCGTGAATGTTGTCATACAACTGGTGTATGTTTAGTTCATGTGGAATGGCACAGCCTCCCAAGATGCCCTTGGAGGAGAGACTGGGCATCTCTTATCAGCCCTGGAGATGCGCCACCTGGCTCTCCTCCCTTGGGGGTTCTGGGATGATACCCCATGCCTGGGCCTCACTGGCAGCCGGTTGACCCCACCCCAGCTGTGTGTATTTCCACCGGGGCTCACAGAGGAGGCAGGTAGAACTGGAGTTCTCTCGGAGCCCGTGGGGGAGCCCTCTCTTGTTTGTGAAGCCCTTGCCCCATGCCAGGCTCACTGGTTAGGGGAGCCCGCCATGGTCCCCTGGGAAAGGCATTCTCTTCCTTCTCTTCCCCCTCAGTCAGTACTCACATTCCTTTCGTCAGGTAAGAAAACTGAAGCTCTCAGCAGTGACTTGCCCCCGTGTCACAGCGTGGGGAAGGGTCCCTGTGTGGTGGGTGCAGGGTGCAGGCTCCGTGACCCTCAGCCCCACGCCTGAATGGTTCCCCACTGCCCAGACCGGAAGCAGTTCTGACAAGAGGCGTGTGTTTGAGGAAAGAACGTCATCACCCCACTCCCCTTGAGGCCTGAGACTCACTCCTGGAATGTTGCGAAGCCTTGGGAGACCGGAGTCCCTGAGGGGACCCTGTCTGGGTGGCTGCTTCTCCACCTCTGGGGTCGGGGAGATGCAGTGTCCGGGGAGCCTTCCAGGGTTGCGCTGTGGAGGGAGGGCGGGACCGGGCGGCCCTCAAGGAACCTGCGTGGCCGCAGCTGCTCCTCAAGATGGCCGGGGTGAAGTGGGGGTGGGGGGCGGCGCGTGCACGTTCCTTCTCCCTCTTTCTGCCCCCAGAGTCTGAAACCCTGTCATGAGCTGTCAGCTGGTTTGCGCCTTTGGGCTTCGAGGGAGCCCCAGGGCAGGAGTGACAGACCTCGGGCGGTTGGAGAGGGGCGTCGGGCTGAGACCCCAGCCTGGCAGTTTGCCACAGGGCACCATCATGAGCCCAGTTTTTAACTTCAGGAGGGGCCCTTCGTTCCTCCATCTCAGGGTTGAAAGTGGGAGCCCCAGACCCTCCCAAGGTGGCCCCAGAGCAGAGGCTAGGGCTGTGTTGGGAGGAGGGTCGCGCAACCGCCGGTGGTAATGAGAACCAGCAGTCCGGTGAATGAGGCCCTGTGTGCGCCCCAGACACAAAGCGGGCGGAGATGGGGAGGGGCGCGCGCGAAGTCCTTTCTCTGTCCGTTCCCTGCCCTCTCCCCCTCCCCGCAATTGGGATCCCCAGCAAGGACCCTGAGAAGCCCACCCAACCCAGAGTGGCCACTCCCGGGGTCAGGCCACCTTCGTAGAGAAGCCTCAGAGAGGCAAAACACCAGGGTTACTTTATTTAAAGAATAAACAAGAGACGGTAGTTCCAGGAGGGTAGGCACAGGGGACCAATTTCGCCAGAGCCCCTAACTCCCCAGCCAGTGTCGCGGTGCCCTTGGCCTTTTCCTGGCACCTCTCCCCCAGCCCCCGCCCAAGCCCTTCTTTATTCCAGAGTCTTCTGTCCAGATCTCTGCCCCTGCGGGGAACAGGGCAGTGGGCGATGACACTCACCTCCAGGTGTGCCTCACTGTGGGGGTGGCCGCGAGTTTGGAGGGGCCCATCCCGACACGCTGCTCGCCCGAGCCCAGCCTAACCAATGTGCAGACTACTGTACACATTCCGAGCCCCCTGAACAGGTAGTCTGAACACTGGGCTGGCGGGGCCGGCTGTCCATCCTTCCCGTGGGCCCCCTGGCAGCAGCAGGGCCACCGTGCCTCTGGCACCTCCGAGGAAGCCACCCGCCCGTGACTGTCTGCTCGTCTCTTCTGACGTGGCACGGCTGGGGCCAGCGCGCATCTGGAGAAAGTTGTGGGTTTTCAGGAAATCCTAGGGAGGCGGTGGGGGTGGGGGA
>SJYA01001096.1:0-168047 GCA_006410615.1 Neotragus moschatus
AGTTAAATAAGCAGGGTGACAATATACAGCCTTCATGCACTCCTTTTCCTATTTGGAACCAGTCTGTTGAACTGAATAATATGTATATTCAAAAGTTTTGATGAGAAAAAGAGAAAATTAAGAGCTTCTAGTGGAAGGGTCTTCCTGAGGAGCAGGGCCAATCACTTCTTAAATTGTGTCTTCCTAGCCCAAATGTAGAAGCTTCTTTTTCATTATGAAATAAGCTCAGGAATATCCAACCCTGCACCCATCCCTGAACCATACTAAATAAATGACATGAAATACCAAATGCAGTTCTTACACTGTGAGGTGATTATGTTTGTGTGTTGGGTGTTGTGATTTAATTTGATTGGTAAAATTAGAACTGTACTTCTCTGTGTTTAGCATTACATACTTGAGTTTTCAAGCTAGTAAGGAGTTTTAGCTTTATCATTAATATATTTTCAGTAAAGAAAAGTGAAAGTCACTCAGTCCTGTTCAATCTTAGCGACTCCACGGATTATCCAGTCCATGGAATTATCTAGGCCAGAATACTGGAGTGGGTACCCTTTCCCTCTTTCAGGGGATCTTCCCAGCAGAGAACAGAGAAGTAAACACTTACTGCCACTCATGTTAGTCATCTGCTCATTCATGAATGCTTGATGACTCCTGCCAGGCCCTACACCAACCTGCAGAGAAAGTTTACCCACTTCTTCATTTAAATAAGAAATGCAACACATGAAGCATGTTGTGATTTTAAGAGCCTTTAAATTTGTAGAATCAAAGAAATATTTTAATTCAAATCCTATTAAATGGTTCTGTTATCCTCTAGACTGACATCCCTACTCAGCCATGGATTTTCTTTTTCTTCTATAAACTTTTAACTTGCGTAGTATTTAGTCTCCTGCTTCTGCCCTTTGTATTTATCCTGGGAACTTAGGTCTCCACCTTGTGACACAGTGTAATTAAACTACATCACAGTGTTTTCCCCCACATATGCATGTTCAGTTACTCAGTCTTGTTCAACTCTTTGCAACCCATGTCTGTAGCCCACCAGGCTCCTCTGTTCATGGGATTTTCCATTCAAGAATATTGGAGTAGGTTGCCACTTCCTCCTCCAAGTAATGTTCCTGACCCAGGGATTGAACTTGCGTCCACTGCATCTTCTGCATTGTCAGGCTGGTTCTTTATCACTGAGCCACTTGGGAAGCCCCCTTCCCCAAACACATACATCCAAATTTATCATATTGATGTGTAAAACAATTTAAGACCCATCCTTCTCTGAGGACACTTTAGTAGTCCCCTTTAACTCACATTACCTTTAGTTTTTTATCTCTGAATCCAACCTCCGCACACTCAGACATTTCAAAAACCATCTTGTCAAAATTCTTCAGTATTCTACTTGAAAATATTTGTGAATAAAATTTCCTCTCTATACACAGTAGTTGGTGTCATCAAACATGAACTGAGATGAAAGGAATTTCACCTGTTACTCTGCCCCCTTTTCCTTGATAGCCTCAAGTCTATTGATTTTTTTGCACATTTCATTTTCTTAAGAACATATTACTTAATTCAGAAGAAAACCCCGCTCTCTACTTTCACCAATGTCCATTGTTTGCTGACCTTCGAATGTAAAGTGAAGTTCTTTACACTTCCCAAGTATAGATCTTCCCAAGTATAGGTGATCTGTAGGTCTGGAATAGTCCAAAACAAAGCACCAAAACAGGGAGATGGATGCAGAGCTTCTCTCATGTACCTTAAATTCTGCCTTTTGTGAGATTCTAGGAAAAATCAGGCATCAGGCACCTTATTTATCAAACTGTTCTGAATGAAAGCTTCACGCTACAAAATAAGGATACTTTCGGGGCTCAGTCATGACACAGAATTGGTTTTAGGATTAATTTTTATAACATCTGGGATATTCTCCAAACTTTTCAGCAAAAGAAAAATGTATCTTACTGAAATGCTATTAATTATTTAGCAGTTAGGCATTTAAAATGTCATTTTTGTGTGCTTTCATTAACCAATATCCTTTTATCACTTTAAAAAATATGAGTGTCCCTAATCCTCAATTTGGAATTAAATCTGATTACTAACTGACATTTTCAATGACTTCTAATTAAAAATAGAGATTTTGAAATCCAACCTAGCATTTTATTCCCATATTAGCCAGTAATTAGGATATTCATGATTTAGTTTGGTTTCTCTATTGTTCTTCATCAAAACATATGCTGCCATTTATTAAACCCGATTTAGAGCAATGCAGCTTTTACAATTTTGCATCATTTGATCACTATCAGTAATGAAATGTACTGTAATTCAAACCAGGAATTAGCCATTAATCTTTAAACAATGATCAGTGACATTTAATAAAATATGTTATGTGAAGACTATGGTTTAATTCTGCTACCAATATTTTCCATCACATCTGTTCTCCTCTGTACCTTCTCTTATAAAATAAACAAGAGAGTTACTACTCTTTTGGGCTGATGGTTGGTCAAAGAAGATTGGTAGTGTAATTGAGAGTCTGCTATTATAAGTCAGGATCTAGTAATTTAATACAAAAGAGTTAAGCAATTTCAGTTACATATTCCCATTATGCAACTCTCAATGATAAGAAATTTTCTTCGTGAGCAGAACGTCTCATGTCATTTGACTCAATTTCCTTTCTTTCTTCACTTTGTGTCATATAGTCAAGGCTAAATTAATCATATTTCTCCAAAAGTTGGCCTTATTTCTTGACNTAATACAAAAGAGTTAAGCAATTTCAGTTACATATTCCCATTATGCAACTCTCAATGATAAGAAATTTTCTTCGTGAGCAGAACGTCTCATGTCATTTGACTCAATTTCCTTTCTTTCTTCACTTTGTGTCATATAGTCAAGGCTAAATTAATCATATTTCTCCAAAAGTTGGCCTTATTTCTTGACTTCTCAATTCCTTTAAATATGAGTACTTTTCTCCAAGTTACTCAGGCTTGGTCAACTCAATGTTTCTTGATCTCTTTCTTTTCTTAATATAATCATTCTAATGCTCAGGTGTCTTTTATGCTCATTTCTTTTTGTTTTTTCTTTTTGTATTATATAGACATATGTGTGTGTATTTTACTTTCACTTCCCAATACTTTAAGCTTGAATTTAGGTTTAATAATTATAAACTGATGCAACTGAAGATTTGAGTAATATTAACTGATGTGTTGTGTGTGTGTGTATATATATATATATATATAAAATCTTAATAAAAAAGGAATAAAGGCAGTATCGTGGAAGAATTTATGATTTCAGGTAACATATATATATATTTTTTTCATCAGTTCAGTTCAGTCATTTAGTTGTGTCTGACTCTGCAACCCCGTGGACTGCAAAATGCCAAGCTCCCTGTCCATGACCAACTCCCAGAGTTTACCCAAACTCATGACCATTGAGTTGGTGATGCCATCCAACCATTTCATCCTCTGTTGTCCCCTTTTCCTCCTGTCCTCAATCTTTCCCAGCATCAGGGTCTTTTTAAATGAGTCAGCTCTTAGCATCAGGTGGCCAAAGTACTGGAGTTTCAGCTTCAGCATCAGTCCTTCCAATGAACACCCAGGACTGATCTCCTTTAGGATGGACTGGTTGGATCTCCTTGCAGTCCAAGGGACTCTCAAGAGTTCTCCAACACCACAGTTCAAAAGCATCAATTCTTTGACACTCAGCTTTCTTTATAGTCCAACTCTCACATCCATATATGACTACTGGAAAAACCACAGCCTTGAATAAATGGACCCTTGTTGACAAAGTAATATCTCTGATTTTTAATATGCTATCTATGTTGGTCAGAACTTTTCTTCTAAGAATATGAAATAGGAGAAGTGAAACAAACTAGATAAAAGTAAAATATCATCCTATAGTTCAATTGTTTTTAAACATGGCTGCTGATTAGAAACACATTGGGAGCTTTGGAGAAAAAAGGCAGCAATACATGGACATTTGTATTTTTCAAAGAATTCCAAGATAATTCTGGAACACATCTGTGTTTTAAAAGGTGATTAGATATTTTCCTATTAAATGGTAGTTTTGGTGATATGACTTCCCTGGTGGCTCAGATGGTAAAGCATCTGCCTACAATGCAGGAGACCCAGGTTCAATCCCTGGGTCGGGAAGATCTCCTGGAGAAGGAAATGGCAACCCGCTCCAGTATTCTTGCCTGGAAAATTCCATGGATGGAGGAGCCTGGTGGTACAAGGGTCGCAAAGAGTCAGGACACAACTGGAGCAACCTCACTTCACTTTCACTTTGATGATATTGAATCCTATTAGTTCTCTGTTGACCAATCATGATACAACAGTATTAAATGAGCAATAGTTACATAATCACAGTAGTAAAAGATGTCTACACTTCCTGATATTTTGATCCAAATAGTCACTCCATTCATTTGGACAATTCCAATTACTTCCCACCTATCTCTGTACTTCTAAACTCTCTGCCTGCAATTTAAACTATTCACAAACTGCACATTCATCCTCTCACTATAAAGTTTACATCATTCTGCTATTTTCAAGTCCTCACAAATTTCTCATTGCTTAAAAATAAAACTCAAATTTATTTAACTTAGTACTCAAAATCCTACACAATCTGAACCCAGCTTCTTCATACTGTTCAAGATGTAAGTCATGCATATGCTTAGTAATGAATTTTTATTAAGCATATCCTTACTTTTGCTTCTGTTTTTGTATTTTGCCATCCCCTGACTATGCCAAAGCCTTTGACTGTGTGGATCACAATAAACATTGGAAAATTCTGAAAGAGATGGAAACACCAGACCACCTGACCTGCCTCTTGAGAAACCTGTATGCAGGTCAGGAAGCAACGGATAGAACTGGACATGAAACAACAGACTGATTCCAAATAAGAGAAGGAGTACATCAAGGCTGTATATTGTCACCCTACTTATTTAACTTATATGCAGAGTACCTCTTGAGAAACCCTGGGCTAGAAGAAGCACAAGCCAGGAGAAATATCAATAACCTCAGATACACAGATGACACCACCCTTATGGCAGAAAGTGAAGAAGAAATAAAGAGCCTCTTGATGAAAGTGGAAGAGGAGAGTGAAAAGGTTGGCTTAAAGCTCAACATTCAGACAACTAAGATCATGGCATCTGGTCCCATCACTTCATGGGAAATAGATGGGGAAACAGTGGAAATCGTGGCTGACTTTATTTTGGGGGGGGCTCCAAAATCACTGCAGATGGTGATTGCAGCCATGAAATTAAAAGACGCTTACTCCTTGGAAGAAAACTTATGACCAACCTAGACAGCATATTGAAAAGCAGAGACATTACTTTGTCAACAAAGTTCCGTCTAGTCAGAGCTATGGTTTTTCCAGTGGTCATGTATGGATGTGAGAGTTGGACCGTGAAGAAGGCTGAGTGCCAAAGAATTCAGGCTTTTGAACTGTGGTGTTGGAGAAGACTCTTGAGAGTCCCTTGGACTGCAAGGAGATCCAACCACTCCATTCTGAAGAAGATCAGTCCTGGGTATTCTTTGGAAGGACTGATGTTAAATCTGTAACTCCAATACTTTGGCCACCTGATGCAAAAGGCTGACTCATTGGAAAAGACCCTGATGCTGGGAAAGATTAAGGGCAGGAGGAGAAGAGGATGACAGAGGATGAGATGGATGGATGGCATCAGCAACTCAATAGACATGAGTTTGGGTAGAATCTGGGAGTTGGTGATGGACAGGGAGGCCTGGCGTGCTATGGTTCATGGGGTCACAAAGAGTTGGACACGACTGAGTGACTGAACTGAACTGATACATTTATATATAGCTTCTATGGTGGCTTAAGATGGCAAAGAATCTTCCTGCAATGCAGGAGACCCAGTTTGATCTCTGGGTTGGAAAGATTCCCCTTGAGAAGGAAATGGCCACCCACTCCATTATTTTTGCCTGGAGAAATACATGGACAAAGGAGCCTGGCAGGCTACCGTCCATGGGGTCACAAAATATCACAACTGAATGACTTTCATTTTCACACATTTAACACTCTCTATGCTTTTTTTTTTATTAAATACAATTTATTCTTCAAGTTTTGTTGTTTATATCCTCCTTTCTCATATGACCATATGCTCTGGAAGAGATCTCCCCCTTAAATTTTTTTAAAAACTTTATGTTGCATTTTTTATGAGACATTATGGCTTTATTTTCAGTCTTTCAAGCTAGATTTATAGCCTCCCAAAGCTACTGACACCCTCACATTCTTCTATCTAATACAGAGTGCATATGGGAAATAGTTAAAGAAGTATGGAGATGACATGGATGAAATAATCATTCACATGTAAGAGACGGGTCAGCAAACTATGGGCTGTGGGCTAAATATGGTCTCCTACCAGTTTTCATAAGTTAATTTTTGGAAGACACAGCCATGGTTAGTTGCTTATGTGTGTTTAGGCTACTTTTGCTCTACAACAAGAGTTAAGTAGCTACAGCTGAGACTTTATGGCCCATAAAGCCTGAAACATTTTAGGCTTTATAGGAAATGCCTTAATTGAAAAAAGTTTTCTGGTCTGTGATATAATACACTGAAAGAAAATAGGAAAATTAATATTTGTTTGGCTACCTGAAGATATTCCATAAGGAATGTCCAGTCTGATCCTGTTTCCATTCTGTCACTGCCTTTGCTTTACTGCCAAGGTGCCGACCATTTCTACAAGTAAGACTGCTGCTGCTACTAAGTTGCTTCAGTCGTGTCTGACTCTGTGTGACCCCAGAGACAGCAGCCCACCAGGTTCCCCGGTCCCTGGGATTCTCCAGGCAAGAACACTGGAGTGGGCTGCCATTTCCTTCTCCAGTGCATGAAAGTGAAAAGTGAAAGTGAAGTTGCTCAGTCGTGCCTGACTCAGCGACCCCACGGTCTGCAGCCCACTGCAGTACTGGAAGGCTCCTCCATCCATAGGATTTTCTAGGCAAGAGTAGTGGAGTGGGATGCCATTGCCTTCTCCAACAAGACTATTCTTGGCTAAATCATCTGAAGTTGAGTTTAGATAAACTGCATCTTAGGAGAATACCTCTTTGAAGGTACTTACAGTGGGAAACCTTAGAGAAGCTTCTGCAGTCAGTATTTAGGACCTATGCTGATCTTCACTTACAGTCACTGAAAGAGACAGCTGCCAGCCAATCAGAACTCACATAGAGACTTAACCATTCAAAGACACAAGCTCAAAGTAGGTGTGAGAAAAGCAGTCTCAGTGGTGATGGCCCATGCCTTAATTAACTAGGAGAAGCCATTTTAGTAAGAAGATTCTTCTAAATATTCCAGCGAACACATTTAGCTGACTCATTTTTGTCAAAACAGAAGTGATTTTTGAAATTTCAAAACTTAAAATTTCCTCTGAGAATTTCTAGTAGTATTTTTTTACATTGAAATAATTGTTTCTATGCTTTGGAATTCATAGTTCCCTGAGTTTATCACAGCATGCTCATACACATATTTATACATCCATCATTTAAGTATACTCATTTTCAACTCTAAAAATTCATGGGCTCACATATATTACAATGTAAATTCTGGGTAAGAGCTGCATAGGTCCTTCTGGATTACCCTAGCCACATACAGTGTGTTGTTGACGTATTTATTCAGTGAGTATTACTTAGGAGCCATCATGTTCCAGGCACCATGGGAATAGCACAGCATAGCAGAAACACACCAGGTTTCTAGCTGGCAGAGTAGGGCTTGACTCTCACTTCCGCAGGCTGAGTGAATGTAGTTAACTTATTTAATGGCCTTGAGACAAAACTCAGCTTTTGTAAAATATGGAATCTGATATACTTGTTGAGAGAGTTGCTACAAGAATTACGTGGGGTAGCTGTGTTAGTCTACCTGATGTATACCCAGTTCAGGCTCTGCCTTCTGGAAACCAGCTAGCCCTGTGTGCTAAACGTAGAGGTGATCACTAGACCCAGCTATATCTGTAATAGGGGCCTCATTCTCCTGGTAAATTTCCAGGGTTGGGCATTTGTCCCAAAGTCAGGACAGTTACTGCTGGGACAAATGTCTCTTTGCCTATCAGATCATGAAACCGGAAAAGAACAAAAATGGAAATGCTAGTTAAAAATGTCCCAACAAGTACAGACTGTGTGTAGCAGGAAAGAACAAAGCTAATATAACTGACAGTTAAAAAGAGATTGAGCTTCCACAGTTCTCGTCCCTTGATCACTAGGGCTGTCCTGGAATTGTTCCAATCAACTATTTTACTGTTAAAGCTGTATTCTATATACAATACAAACATGCTTACCAAAGGGAAAAAAAATAAGTGCACAAAAAAAAATGCTCTACTTCCAGGTACCTGTGAATAATAGGATAAATAGTACATGGTCCTTCATTTATCAAAATGCCTCTGGTTTAGCCTCTTCACATTCTAGATAGCAGGGACCTTGTTTCTCTTATTTATTTCAAACACCTAGAGCAGTGCTTGACATATTATTAGGCAAACAATAAATATTTGCCAAATAAATAAGTTTTTGGTTATATAATTATAATATTGACGTAACGAGTAGTATAATAGACACATTAGGATATCTAAGAAAATCAAGAGAAACTTACCTAACAAGGTTTTTGCAAGCATTATGAAGTGTACATAAGCACACAGCAGGATACTAATGAAATTGTTCTTAATATAGCAAGTATTAGTTGCCCCACAATATTCCAAGAGCAAGAAATGCCAACGTTCCCCATTTTTCTAAAGTAAAGAAAATCTGGCTTTAACAGCCTATAAATCAAGATCGTCACAAAGCCCGAACTCAGGCATTACCTGAGCTCCTTTCAGTCTCCATCAAATTACACGTGTGAATTCCTGGACTGAGAATATCCTGGAAAGCTCAGAGAGGAGGACCCTGGCTTCAGGCCACAGTGTTCCTGCATTTCTCAGGTCCTGTGATACACTGCATCTCTTGGATTCTCGTCCATTACCATCTCCCAGACCCCATCCCTCTGAGTCGTTGCCACAGTGCCCACTCAGCAATCCCTTTCAAGTTGTGGGCATGGTGCCCAAGGTCACATTATCTAATTGCAAGGTCTTCCAAACACCCACTCAGCAGAGTCACCCATCTACAAAAGACACAGCACCTGGCCAGAGTTCTAAATCTGTAACACTTGAATAATCCTACAAATGGCCTTTTTCCCATTCTGACACTCACTTCCATAGAAGAACATACTTTTTCAATTGAGTATATCACTCTTTTTCCTTCTATGACTTAGGTAACATGGTGACTCATTTCCCAGGTATAGTTTAGTCAGACTTTCAGAAATAGCCTACTAGCTCTACTTAGAACATAAAGCCATGCTCTGTAAGGGAGGAAGAATTTCCTTTCTTATTTTCATTGTGATTCCACTGGTGATCAAACAAGAAATATATCCTCAGTCAAAATGTTCTGGTATTTTTTTGTTTGTGAAAAGTTGTTCTTTTACATTAATTCTCATCATTATAATAATGATGATAATGATGATGAAGGTAATGATGAATGAACTAAGCAAAGCTGAACATCAGTGAAGATTCACCCATTTTTTAGCTATGTATTCGGAAGAAAATTTCTATTGTGATGCTTTTTCCCCAGGAGAAATATTGTTCTAGGGGATTATAATTGTCAGTTTGAGTTCAGTAGAACAAGAACATTTCTCTTTCTATTTCAAAAATTTGAGACCAAAGTGCTCATGCTCTCTTCAGGCAGAGGTAAGCATCGTTAGAATAAAAAGTCACAAATAGAAGGGAAGAAGGCTTGACTTCATCACAATAAATGAGGCATGAACAAAAAGCATTTTATATATATATATATATATACCCACACAGAGAATCTGTATGCTTCTTGTTCATTCCAAATCCAACACAGTTGCAGGCTTTCAGGTGTGATCCCAGCTTTACTACTTTTTAGCTGAAAGCGTCTTTACCTGGAGACTCAACTGCCAAGCCACTGCCAGTCCAACTATTTTTCATGTCAGCAGGTGTTAAACAATTATTGACACATTCATAGGTTTCCTTTCCTCTCAGTCCTAACTCTTCACTGAGTTTCAATAGCATAGGATGAGCTAGATACACAATTCCCAGGTTACCTGTGGTAAAATAGAGATGCAAGAATTAGCATGCATTGAAAAAGACTACTGCCTTTGGGGCCATAATTTATTAGACTCATAAGAGGCATTGACATCAACAGATTTAATGCTGACTTCAAGAGACATACAATTCAGAGAAAGAGCTTTTTTCCTTTCTTAGGAAAAAAAGTAAGCAGAGGTAATTCCCCAGAGTAAGAAACATTGGCAACTGACTCAATAATTGTAAGTGTAGGTAATTCATTGATAACATCGCAGGTTCCCTATCTGTGGGCTAAGAAAGTGAGTTTAAAATAAAAAAAGAGCTCTGTGTCCAGATATGTGGAAATTCCCAAACCAGTCCATAGATTTTAAGCTAAATCTTTAACTCATTAGCTATTTCTCCATAGCGGTGAAACAAGAATCTAATCCACAAAACGATGTACCTTCTCTAAAATTACCGTGGACTTAAAATAGCAGTGGTCATACTACTATCCTCATGTACTATTTCCTCATTTTAGTATAGTTAGAAATTCATGATGTGTGATTAATCCTAAATTAGTTTCTGTTCTTTTCATTGTACATATCACAAAATGAACCAGAGATTTAAGTATGATTTGTACTTTATAAAGAATAACAGTTGCTATTGTTTTTCTATCATTTGATTGGTAAGGGAGAAGAAAAATGGAATCACTGCCCAGTTCTCATACGTAAAAACTTTAGAAAGTTTTATATTTCACTAAATATTCTAGCTGTTAAGTCTCTCCATCTTGTTATTGTCTCAGAAATGGCAACGAAGCAAAGAAAACATAGAATTATTCCATCATCTGGACAAGATTTAATAGAAATGTAAAGTGATGCAAAAGTGACTAATTTTACCAAAACTTCTAAGACAGCTTTGAAAATAAAAAAACATTTGCAAAAATCATACTCGAATTATCTAGCACGCTTGATGATGATCATAGTAATATACGTTTGGGGAATAATTCCTTAAGGATGGCTGACTGTAAAGTATATAAGCCTAGCAATTTTGTCGTTTTCATCTCTGATATGCAAGAGAAAGTGAATCATTAACCAACACCCCTGCTATGTAACTTACAGTTTTATATCCACTCTTTTATACAACATGAAAATATGCCTATAAATCACACAATGACAAAATAAAATTTAAGAAATCGACTTTATCCAGTCACATACCTGTCTCAGGTTCTAACTGGAGGTGTTTACTCCTTGGTAAATGCACCTTTATGAAAATGTTAGTTTGAAGCACTGGCAATAAAATATGTCTTTGGCCAATAATAGCAGAAGACTTGCTCGGCTAACATTTCCACAAACTATTGCCAGTTGCTAAACATTGGCTAGCACTTTTACAACTACAGAGAGAAGGGCATAAACATTTGCAAGATATTTCTTTTATAAGTATCATTTGTCATATGGATTTGACGTGAAAGGTTATGAATGCACTTGTGGACATTTTAAAAATAGCTTGCCTGTCATTACAAACACAGTCTTTCCTTTTAATAAAACTTTAACTGAGTAAGATGTGTGTGTGTTTGTGTGTGTATATTAGTGTGAACGTACATGTAAAATAAATGTGTGGTCATAAAGAATGATTCAAATAGATTCATTAAAGCAGACTTTAATTTAATCAAGAGTATATTTGTTGAGGTCTTTTTAAGAAATTAAATTGTTCTAGCTTCTGTTCCAGAATTTGAATTTAGTAAACCTAATAACATATATAACTGGGATCCTTTATTTACAGACTGATTTGTAACTTTTTAAAAAATTATAGTTGATTCACATTATTATGTTAGTCTCAGGTGTACAACATAATGATTCAACATTTTTAGATTATAATCCATTTAAAGCTATTATAAAATGTTGGTGATATTCCCTGTGTGATAAAATACATCCTTATAGCTTGTTTATTTTTTACTAGTAGTTTGTAGCTCTTAATTCCCTATCCCTATGTTGTTTCTTCAACCTCCTCTATCCCCACAAGTTAATTTGTTCTCTCTGTGAGTCTCTTTTTATTTTGTTACATTCATTTATTTTCTTTTTTAGATCCCACATATCAGTGGTAAATAGAGTATTTTTCTTTTTCTGTCTATTTCACGAAGCATAATACCCTCAACTCATGTTGTTGCAAATAAGCAAAATTTCATTCTTCTTTATGGCTAAGTAATATGATCTGAAGCCCAGTTTCCTGGATGGGATGCAGAAACCCACCAGACAGAAATGGAAGCAAAATGTCTCCCTACCTTCAAAGTTTCAGTCTCCTGTGCTTTCTCTGTCAGCAATTCCCATGCATTTAAAACGGTTCTGTCAAAGAGAGTACAGCCTGACTTGGTCCTGTCTCGATGCCTTGACTATAAGCGTGGCCTTCAGCTACTGAGAAACTGGTCTCGGCAGACATGGCTGAAGCACAGTAGTTAATCTAAAATCTTCCTCTGTTGCTATATTTGTATCAAAGTAGCATTTCACCCACAGAGGTAGCAACTATTCAGTTTTAGTTCAGTGAAACTACTGTTTTAGTTCTAACGTACAACTTTAGTTCAGTGAAACAACTGTTCAGTGAAAATCACTTTGGCAAACTGACCTATGCACTCAGGATCAAAGTTCTTTAATTAACTTCCTTTAGCCATGCTCACAGGTTGAAAGAGGCAGTGGGACTAAGCAGATTCTTCTAGAACCAGCTAGAGCATAAGAACAGTTAGAATTGGACATGAAACAACAGACTGGCTCCAAATCCAGAAAGGAGTACATCAAGGCTGTATATTGTTACCCTGCTTATTTAACTTGTATGCAGAGTACATTATGTGAAATGTTAGCCTGGATGAAGCACAAGCTGGAATCAGGATTGCAGGGAGAAATATCAACAACCTCAGATACACAGATGACATCACCCTTAAGAAGAACTAAAGAGCTTCTCGATGAAAGTGAAAGAGGACAGTGAAAAAGCTGGCTTGAAACTAAACATTCAAAAAACTAAGATCATGGTATCCAGTTCTATCGGTTCAGTTCAGTTCAGCCACTCAGTCGTGTCTGACTCTTTGCGACCCCATGAATCGCAGCACTACAGGCCTCCCTGTCCATCACCAACTCCCGGAGTTCACTCAGACTCACATCCATTGAGTCAATGATGCCATCCAGCCATCTCATCCTCTGTTGTCCCCTTTTCCTCCTGCCTCCAATCCCTCCCAGCATCAGAGTCTTTTCCAGTTCTATCACTTCAAGGCAAATTGATGAGGAAACAATGGAAACAGTGACAGGCTTTATTTTCGGGGGCTCCAAAAATCACTGCAGATGGTGACTGCAGCCATGAAATTAAAAGATGCTTGCTCCTTGGAAGAAAAGCTAGGACCAACCTACATAGCACATTAAAAGGCAGAGACATTGCCAACAAAAGTCCATCTAGTCAAAGCTGTGGTTTTTCCAATAGTTACATATGGATATGAAAGTCTGACTACAAAGAAAGTTGAGAGCCAAAGAACTGATGCTTTTGAACTGTGGTGTCAGAGGAGACTCTTGAGAATCCCTTGGACTGCAAGGAGATTCAACCAGTCAATCCTAAAGGAAATCAGTCCTTAATATTCACTGGAAGGACTGATGCTGAAGCTGAAACTTCAATACTTTGGCCACCTGATGCAAAGAACTGACTCATTGGAAAAGACCCTGATGCTGGGAAAGATTGAAGGCAGGAGGAGAAGGGGATGAGAGAGGAAGAAATGGTTAGATAGCATCAATAACTCCACGCACATGAGTGTGAGCAAGCTCTGGGAGTCAGTGATGGACAGGGAAGCCTGGCATACTGCAATCCATGGGGTGACAAAGAGTCAGACACGAATGAGTGGCTGAACTGAACTGAGATCATAAGAGGCATGTACACCCACCAGGTGTTCTCATTTTAGATATGTCATCTGAAGTTAAAACAAAAATAAAGTAAAACATTAATAAAATGTACATTCACAGTGTTAGCAGAAATTTTAAATAAATTGACTAATTCAAAAGGCTAAATAAATCCCAAGTGCAAACTGGTTAAGAAGCACATTTCTGTTCAGTTAAAAATAAATAAATAAATAAAACTTCATTAAAACAAAACTGCTGTTTCTTAAAGGTACTTATTTTATGCATCCCTAGTGTGAAATAATTTATTAAAGCAGGTAATGGAGAATCTGTCTTGAAATTTCTTTTTCAATATTCAGGGCAATGTATTTTATTTATTTGAAATAGGGGAATTTAGGCATTAAAGTGATGTAAAATGTCACATGATGTTTACAATATGGTGTTCATTATCCTTAAATTCAATTATTGCAATATAGATGGAATTGGTACTGAAAATATGATTGTATATTTCTTTCCCAGTAATCCATAATCACCTAAGAACCTCTTCTCATAGAAGAGTAGTCATGAAGTATAACCTACAAAACACTACATTCATCAGAGTTTTGTTCGCTTCGCTTTCCATGTGTGACATTTCAGATTTGGCTTTTTTTACACTGTTTCATCTGGTAATCCCTGAATAAGAGTTGATTCACATACTGAACCTGAGGCATCTTTAGAGTTTTCAAGTCTCAAGCAGAAGCCCTTACTATTCAACCCAAGAAACAATAGTACTGAGAAGGAAGTGGTGTAGAAAATTCCCTCCAAAGAGTCTTAGTATCTCAGAAGCCAGCACAAAAAAAAACCCTTAGAGATGATGCCACAATGGTAACCAAACAAGGTATTTAGAACTTTGGGTGACAAAGTGTCCCCAAGTTAGAAGTTTATTCATTCATATATTCATTAGTAATTTTAAAAATATTTGTTGAATACTTGCTACATGTTGGGTACTGTTTTAGAAGCTGGGCATAAAAGAAAGAATGAGATATAGTGTTTGCCTTTAAAGAGTAAGCAGTTTACGTTCTATCACTCAGTACTGTCTGACTCTTTGTGACCCCATGGACAGTTTACCTCCAGGTTCTTCTGTCCATGGAATTCTCTAGGAAAGAATACTGGAGTGTGTAGCCATTTCCTTCTCAGGGGATCTTCCCAAACCAGGGATCAAACCCAGGTCGCTTGCATTACAGAGCCACAAGGGAAGCCCCACACTGTTTAGTAAGGGTTACACACACGTGAACAGTCAATTATAGCCCAACAACAATTAAGGGAGCAGACACAACACAGTTTAGCAGGTAAAGGACAGAGTACTGGGGAGTTACCTGAAAAAGGTTGCTGAAGTGATAACATGAGATTATATAGTTTGATATCAAAATGGATTTAGACATGGACAATAGGCACAGGAAAAGATTTTGTTCAACACTAATTATTACAGAAAAGAAAATCAAAACTAAAATAAGGTATCACCTCACACCTGTCAGAGTGGTCATCATCAATAAGTCTGCTGCTGCTGAGTCGCTTCAGTCATGTCTAACTCTGTGCGACCCCAGAGATGGCAGCCCACCAGGCTCCCCCGTCCCTGGGGTTCTCCAGGCCAGAACACTGGAGTGGGCTGCCATTTCCTTCTCCAATGCAGGAAAGTGAAAAGTGAAAGTGAAGTCGCTCAGTCATGTCTGACTCTTAGTGACCCCATGGACTGAAGCCCACCAGGCTCCTCCATCCATGGGATTTTCCAGGCAAGAGCACTGGAGTGGGGTGCCATTGCCTTCTCCTCATCAATAAGTCTACAAATAACAAATTCTGGCAAGGATGTGGAGAAAAAGGAACCCTCCAAATGGTTTATGGGAATGTAAATTGATGCAGCTACTAGGGAGAATAGTATGGAGGTTCCTTAAAAAACAAAAACAATTACCATATGATCCAGCAATTCTACTCCTGGATACATATCCAGAAAAGATGAAGACTCTAATATGAAAAGATATTTGCACCCCACTGTTCACAGCAACACTATTATAATAGCCAAGACATGGAAGCAGCCTAAATGTCCATGAACAGATGAATGCATAAGGGAAATGTGGCATATATATATGTGTGTATACATACATATGTATATGTTTACAAGTATTTTTTGCACATACATAAGCACAATGGAATATTATCCAGTCATAAAAAAGAATGAAATAATGCCATTTGCAGCAACATGGGTGGGCCTAGAGATTATCATATCATGTGACATTAAGCAAAGAAAAATATCACATGATATCACTTATAAAGTGAAAGTGAAGTCGCTCAGCTGTGTCCAACTCTGCAACCCCATGGACTGTAGCCTACAAGGCTTCTCCATCCATGGGATAAGAGTGCTGGAGTGGGTTGCTGTTGCCTTCTCCAGGGGATCTTCTTGACCCAGGGATCGAACACAGGTCTTCCACATTGTAGGCAGACACTTTACCCTCTGAGCCACCAGAAAATCACTTAAATGTGGAATTAAAAAAAAAAACATATAAAATGATTTATGTAACAGATTCACAAACCTAGAAAATGAATTTATGAAAGAGTAGGTAAGGAAGAGAAATTGGGAATTGGAGATTAACACATACATGATACTATATATAAAAGAAACAGTAAAAATTGACTATATAGCACAGGAAACTATATTCAATATCTTGAAATAACCTATTATGGAAAAGAATCTGAAAAAAAATTCTCATTATTTTTCCAGTTGAAGAGATTCATTTGTCTCATGTTTCCTGCCCCATGTAAACACATTTATACTATCTATCGCCTTTAAATAGAAATACTGAAATGCTCTTAAATTCCATTTCTTCTCTACTTCCCAACTTACAACATTTGGATCTCTTGTCTTGACTATCCTAACAACCTGCTTTGTAATTATCCTGCCCATATTCCCACCTCACTCCAGTTAGTTCTCCATACCACTCAACTATAATCTAAAAATGAAAATTTGGTCACCTGATTTTCCTGCTTTAAAATATTTTCTAGTACTTCAAAAAGCTAAAGAATATGACCAACACTAGGGGCTTTATACATAATGTCCTTACTTCAGCTAAAATTACTCAATTTCCATCTATTTGCCCATCTATTTATCCATCTACCCATATATTTATCTGCTCTCTACTTCGAAAGCATGGATTTAAGTGTCCAGTCTCTGTAAAGCACTGACAGTATAGGGATAATACGAAGTTTCATCTTGAAAGTGTGCCTGGTTCTGTGACGTCACGTTATTTCTTTACCTTCATCTCTCACCACTTCCTGCAGCTTCCACTGACCTTCAGTTCAGTTCAGGCACTCAGCTGTGTCAGACTCTTTGCTACCCCATGAATCACAGCATGCCAGGTCTTCCTTCCATCATCAACTCCCTGAGTTCACTCAAAATCATGTCCATCAAGACAGTGATGCCATCCAGCTATCTCATCCTCTGTTGTCCCCTTCTTCTCCTGCCCCCAATCCCTCCGAGCATCAGGGTCTTTTCCAATGAGTCAACTCTTTGCATGACGCGGCCAAACTATTGGAGTTTCAGCTTCAGCATCAGTACTTCCTAGAAACACCCAGGACTGATCTCCTTTAGGACGGACTGGTTGGAGCTCCTTGGAGTCCAAGGAACTCTTTAAGATTCTTCTCCAACATCACAGTTCAAAAGCATCAATTCTTCAGTGCTCAGCTTTCTTCACAGTCCAACTCTCACATCCATACATGACAACTGGAAAAACCATAGCCTTGACTAGATGGACCTTTGTTGTCAAAGTAATGTCTCTGCTTTTCAATATGCTATCTAGGTTGGTCATAACTTTCCTTCCAAGAAGTAAGCGTCTTTTTAATTTCATGGATGCAACCACCATTTGTAGTGATTTTGGAGCCCCCAAAATAAAGCCTGACACTGTTTCCACTGTTTCTCCATCTATTTCCCGTGAAGTGATGGGAACAGATGCCATGATTTCGTTTTCTGAATGTTGAGCTTTAAGGCAACTTTTTCACTCTCCTCTTTCACTTTCATCAAGAGGCCACTGACCTTACTCACACACAAACAACCACATTCTATATTCCAGCTACACCAACTTTTTCCACTGTCCCCAAGTTTATGAGTATTATAATCACCTCCTTGATGATTCCACACTTTCTCATATGTGGTTTCATCTCCTGGGATATCTGTGTCTATTGCTACACCCTAAGAATACCTTTAAATTCTAGATTATATATAACTTCTAAAAATCCAGCTCATATTCGGCCCTTTATGAGTTGGATTTTGTTGTTTTTAGCAACATTTTACTGATTAAAAAACTGAGGCCCACAAATCAAAGACTAGTCCAAAGTTGCACAGCTAATAGAAAACAGGGCCAGAGTTTGAGCTCAGCTTCTCTGATTTCAGGGCTCAATCTACACAATCTTTTCCAACCCAAACCATACACTCTTAGGTCTGAGTCATTTGTTTGAGGTGCTCAAGAATTTCTATTTTTCCCGAGCCTCAGAGGGTGTATTGATGAGTGTCTCTAGAAGCTTTTCAGTCTATTAGAAAAATCAAGTTTCAAAGGGATGAACAGTGGGTTCATACCCAAAAACCTGTGTTCTGCCTCCATCTCTGGTAATAACTCTCCACAAAAATGTGAGCATGTTTCCTCTCTGCATCCTTTCTTCATCCATAAAAAGTGCCTGGTATAACTATGTCACAACTCAGCCAGACACAATTACTTGAAGTTTTGTATAGACTTCTTCTCACTTCTTAATCCTTTGCTCAATTTATTCACCTCTACACATAATACTCCATCTTGGCCAGTGCCCTCCTTTTTATGCTAATTCCTACTTCCCCTTCTCACCACAGTCTAGCATAAGACTCAGAACAAAGAACAGTTTCTGTGAGTATATGCAAATGAATGAGTTAATGACCTGCCCACCCCAAGGTAAGAGAAACCCAAGTAAGATGGTAGGTGTTGCAAGATGGCATCAGAAGGCAGACACACTGAAACCATAATCACAGAAAAGTAGTCAGTCTAAACACACTAGGACCACAGCCTTGTCTAACTCAATGAAACTAGCCATGCATGTGGGGCAACCCAAGACGACCTGGTCATGGTAGAGAGGTCTGACAGAATGTGGTCCACTAGAGAAGGGAATGGCAAACCACTTCAGGATTCTTGCCTTGAGAACCTCATGAACAGTATGAAAAGGCAAAACGATAGGATACTGAAAGAGGAACTCCCCAGGTCAGTAGGTGCCCAACATGCTACTGGAGGTCAGTGGAGAAATAACTCCAGAAAGAATGAAGGGATGAANTGGGAAAGATTGAGGGCAGGAGGAGAAGGGGACGACAAAGGATGAGATGGTTGGATGGCATCACCGACAGTGGACATGGGTTTTTATAGACTCCGGGAGTTGGTGATGGACAGGAAGGCCTGGCACGCTGCAGTTCGTTGGGTCGCAAAGAGTCGGACACGACTGAGTGACTGAACTGGAACTGGAAGAGAAATATGAAGCATAAGATAGATTTATTTTAATCAAGTAAAGTTGAGAGGTAAAATAATTTCAGACCAAGGAAACAACATGTGGAAATTAACTATGATGGGCAGGACAATGTTAAGTATAAGAAAATGAAGCAGCTCACTATAGTTATTAGACCCAAACAACAAGGGGCCTTGTGGGTCATTTAAGGAGTCAGCTTCCCTCAACACTGAGAGTATCCAAAACCCATTTAGAAGATGTCAGTGTTGAAAAGATCACTTTGATTTCTGTGGATTGGAGAGTCCAGTGTCAGACTTATGCTGATAGGCAAACTAGTTAGAAGGCTTTTTCAGAAGTTTAGTAAAGTTCTGATAAATACCTTGAACTAGTTTTGGGGGTGGGTACGAAGAAAAGAGGATGATTCTGACAATGCTTTAGAGATGGCTATACTAAAGGCAGTACAAGGAAGGTAAGAATTAGGATGACTTCTAATAGTTTGGCTGAGAAATTGTGTGAATGGTAGCATTATTTAATAAAAAAAAAAGGGCCATAATCTTGTTTTCTTTCATCATAGGATATGGGTAGAAATAATGAGTAAACTGGTGAAGTCCAGCATGAAATTTCTAAGAGGTGGATGAATGTATTCATCTCATACTCAGAAAGGAGAACAGAAAGAGAGATAATAAACTGTAAATAAATTGTATATGGGTAGAAGTTAAGGCTGTGGGGATGGACCAGATTGAATATAGAGGAGGAAGTGAAGACCGTCTCCAGTCATGTGAAAATCTATACTTAATGCAAGTTAGAAGCTGAGTCTGCAGAACATCTACAGAAGTCATTAGAAGTTGAAAGAAAACCCAAGATGCTACTACACCACAGAAGCAAGTGAAGGAAACTGTATACATTTTCCTACCTCATAAATAATATGTGAGGTGGTTTAAAAGTACATTTAAAGAAACAGGGTAAAGTTAAACTGGGCCAGAAGTACATAAGGGTGGGGCATTTTTCATTTTATACAGCGCTTTTCAGTTGCTAAATATAGACAACAAACTTGGTTCTAAGGTGCTTTGTCTCCTATTGCATTCTGGAATGTGGAAAATGGGGACTAAATGGTATCTGTCTGTCAGTGTTGGTGGGAAGAATAAAGAAGCTAATGCCCATTACACATGCGCAGTCTCAGCAACTGGTCCAGGTCACCATGGCTATGAGAAGCTGTGATGCTGGAACCAAGATCATGCTAGAAGANTAAGGTGCTTTGTCTCCTATTGCATTCTGGAATGTGGAAAATGGGGACTAAATGGTATCTGTCTGTCAGTGTTGGTGGGAAGAATAAAGAAGCTAATGCCCATTACACATGCGCAGTCTCAGCAACTGGTCCAGGTCACCATGGCTATGAGAAGCTGTGATGCTGGAACCAAGATCATGCTAGAAGATATGTTGTCTCAAGGACTGCAATGAAATATTTTGATTGTGTGCTGTCTTTGAGAAAAGTCAGCCTATTGTGCTTATGTTGTATTTCCAGTGCCTGAAACACTGCCTGACACTGAGTAGCCTCAGTGATGCTATTTAATTCATTCTCCTCAAGTACTGCTTTGGATTTGTTTTTCAATGATTTAAAAATTACAATGATGCATGAGCTAACTATTTTCAATATAGGTGTAAAAGTTTACTCATAAATAAGTGTGCTTTTCTAAATTACAGTCCGTTGATGACAATGAAGCATAGAGAGTTAGATGAGCGTTTCACAGTCACTAATTAGCTCTTCCTCAGGGACTGTGTACAGGGAGGTGAAGTTTTTCTACCAATGAAAAATTCTAAAAACTACTGTATTTTATTTCCTGAAGGCAGACAATTAAATAATCACCCGATTAACCTAGAATTGTGTTTTTAATTAATGGTCCAAACCTATGTTCATATTATCAACTTTTCTAGATAAGAAGAGCTGAGATGCTCAGTAGTATCTGAATATCTACTTATTCTGCTTCCATTTCTTTCTTCCAGTGAAAAATTAGCAGCTTTAATGAAAAGTAGCCTGTAGTCATCATTCCGGCCTCCTAACCTGGCATATGTGGACTTCAGCAATCTCTGTGGGAGTTAATTAATCAGAAAGCAGCACCCACTGACTTCTGCACTTCTGTTGTATTAATAAAATAAGAAAGTAGCCAGTGTAAGCTACAATCAGCTGATACATGCATTTAATCAATGAGCACTGATTGAATATTCAACACGGTATTGAGTAGAAAATAACCTGAAACTAGAAACTAAAAACACATATTAATATCATCACTTACTATTTACACTCTTTTAAGCACTTTGTAAGTACTATGGAATTTAATTGTAAGAAACAGCAAATCTAAAAGCTATAAACTGATGGGTAAAGAACTGAGTCACTTAGTGGTGGTAGTTTAGTTACTCAGCGTATCTGACGCTTTGCCCCCTGACAGACTGTAGCCCACCAGGCAGCTCTGTCCATGGAATTTCCCAGGCAAGAATACTGGAGTGGGTTGCCATTTCTTTCTTAAGGGACTCTTCCCAATCCAGGGATCGAACATACATCTCTCGTATTGGCAGGTGGAATCTTCACCAATGAGTCACTTGGGAAGCCCCAGGTGAGTAACTTGCTTGGGGTTAAATCTTAGTAAGCGGTGGAACCACAAAGCACCCCAAGAATTTTGACCCCATGAACCTAATTTTTAACCACTGCTTCATCAGAGCAAGAGTATTAAACCATATTTAACCCTGAAAGTAATGCTTCACCTCTTAGTACTATGTAATATAGAGTTCCAGGCCAGAAAATGTTTACAACACTTTGGATAGGCTTTAAAACATTGTATTATTTCATCTGTCGCTTCTGAGATATACAATATTGAGTATTTTCCAATTCATATGACAGGTTTTTTGTTTGTTTGTTTGCTTGCTTTTCAAAGGTTTCAAATCTTCAAAATAAGAACTGTTTTTTCTTTTATACTTAGCTCTGAATTTGAATTCAAATTACAAAAACAATGACAAATATCTTCCTCCACCTATGGCCTAAACTAGATTCTCATATGCAAATCTTCCAGCATTTGGGGGAAAAAAAGGCTGTCTTTTACTTATTTTAAATTTAATAATGTATTTCTTTGGTCCACATACAATGAATGATCTTTGGGGTATAAAAGTTGCAAGCATCAATTGTAATTTAATTTTTTACACTTGATATCTTGTATAGTCACCATAACATGACTTTATCTGAGGTAGTTAACAGCATTGAAAATTATATACCACACTATGAATTCTGCTTGAATTACAGTATATTTTTACATTAATTAAATATAAGGAGAGAATATAGTCTCTGCAGCTGTGTCCTCTCCAGCCCTGAAGCCATCGGCAAAAGATGTTTTATAAATGCAATAGCTAACATGATTTGTGCAATATTTACCACTTTTATGTAGTCGGAAAAATATTCTTTGCAAGACCAATTTGATTTTAAACTATATTCATTCATGTCCTAATGAGACACTCTGAATAGAATATGAGAACTCTTCAGCATTTGTGGAAATATAAAACTAAAGATAACTAAAGCCTAAGAGTACTGGAAACACTAGAATCCATTTAGAAATTTAGAAGTAACAGAGGTTTCTCACCTAAACTAATAAACATTCCAGGAACTGTGTATTGCAATCCCATGAGGATCCTGTTTTTTGAGGATAATTCTCTTGAGAAATGTGTGATCCAAACCTAAAGTCAAAAAAGGTCTTGGTAAAAACCCACTTAATAAAATAAGCACAGATTACCTTTTAACAGCACTTTTTCTAAAAGATTTCAATTATTCAGTAAGTATGCTTTAAACCATGAGTTTTTTCCATTATACCATGGATTGGCTTGAGAGGGATTCATAAAGTGCTGAAACAGAATAATTTAATATGTATGAATATGCATACCTGGAAAGAAATATTGCATGCTATTGTAATGTTTCTGTTCTGCTGAAGCAAATACTCCCCTAAAACTGTTAATATTATCTTATTCCCAACAAGGTAACCATATATATATTGCTTTTTATGTTGTTATTGATATTAAGAATGGATTGTTTAAAAACAGAAAGGTAGTTTTAAGGAAAACTTGATTTACTATATTCATCTATTTCAGTTACCAGCAAGGGAAGAAATGTCATGCTGTATCCTCAGCTAGTGTTGACTGATAAATGCAATTTACAGCACAAATAAGACACTCTGACACTCTCTTAGACAGTGTTTTCCAGTGCCACTCTTCATTTTTCTTCTCCTTCTGCATGACCTTTATTTTACCTTCAGTCCCACCATTGTGATCCCAGACACATATCAACCAATCTATTGTTTAAATACAACCTGTCTTACATAAAAATGTTTGATGACACTGATCATGGAATTTCATGTTCCTTGCCAGTGTAGCTATTTGCACAAAATGGTATTTCTAAACAATGTTTATCCAAAGTATAGAATGCATGATTCAGTTCAGTCGCTCAGTCATGTCCGATTCTTTGTGACCCCATGAACTGCAGCACACCAGGCTTCCCTGTCCATCACCACCTCCGGGAGTCCACCCAAACCCATGTCCATCAGGTTGGTGATGCCCTCGAACCACCTCATCCTATGTCATCCCCTTCTTCTCCTGCCCCCAATCCCTCCCAGCATCAGAGCCTTTTCAAATAAGTCAGCCCTTAGCATCAGGTGGCCAAGGTATTGGAGTTTCAGTTTCAGTACCAGTCCTTCTAATGAACACCCAGGACTGATCTCCTTTAGGATGAAATGGTTGGATCTCCTTGCAGTCCAAGGGACTCTCAAGAGTCTTTTCCAACACTACAGTTCAAAAGCATCAAGTCTTCAGCGCTCAGCCCTCTTCACAGTCTAACTCTCACATCCATACATGATCACTGGAAAAACCATAGCCTTGACTAGATGGACCTTTGTTGGCAATGTCTCTGCTTTTTAATATGCTGTCCAAGTTGGTCATAATTTTCCTTCCAAGGAGTAAGCAATACTCATGATAAATGATCCTACGTTTTATAAAAACTAGTATTTTTACTTTCTAAAGCAAGTTACAAGTCATTTTTGTTAAAAGATATCTATGACATGACCTCGTTCATATGTATGTATGTGTTAGTTTCAGCTATACAGCAAAGTGAATCAGTTTTACATACATCCACTCTTTTGCAGCTTCCATTCCCATATAGGTCATTACAGAGTAGTGAGCAGAGTTTCTGGTGATACAGAGGAGGCCTTCATTAGTTATCTATTTTATATTATACAGAGTGTATATATGTCAATCCTGGTACCAAAACTTACTATAATGCTGTAATAATCAAGACAGCAGGATACTGATGTACAAATAAATATACAGATAAATGGAACTGAGGATCAGAAAAAAAAAACTCATGTATTTATATCAGTTAAATTGTAACAATGTTGCCAAGAATATTCAATGGAGGAAAAAACTAGTTTTTCAAGAAATGACACAGGGATGCTTAGATATGCCCACACAAAGCATAAATTTGGACCCCTACCTCACACTGTATGCAAAAATAAAAGCAAAATTAATTATAAACATAAAAGTAAAATCTAAAGCTGTAAAACTCTCAGAAGAACACATAGCAGTAAATCTTCTTGACCTTGAGTGAGGCAATGGTTTCTCAGAAACAAGACCAAAAGCATAAATGATTTTTTTTAAGTTAAATTGGGTTTATCTCTGGGTTCAATTATCCTCCAATTAAAAAATTTTTAGAGGTTGGAAGGAGTGTTTATCATAACATTACACATTATGGTTAAAAAATAGAAACAATCTAAGTGACCAACAACTGAAGATTTGATTTTAAGACATTTTATATGGGGCTTCCCTGGTGGCTCAGACGCTAAAGAATTCACCTGCAATGTGGGAGACCTGGATTCGATCCCTGGATCAAGAAGATCCCCTGGAGGAAGGCATGGCAACCCACTCCAGTATTCTTGCCTGGAGAATCCCCATGGACAGATGGTTTGGTTTTACAACATCATAATTTATATAATCATTGAAAGTAATGTTGCAGGAAAAAAATAAGAAAGATAAATTGGATTGCATCAAAATTTTAAACTTCTACATTAAAAAAAAATGTCAAAAGAAAAACCAACAAAGTGTGATATTTGCAAATCATAAATCTGATAAGGATCTTGTATCCAGAATATATAAAAAACACTAACAATTCAATAATAAGACAAGAAATATTATTCAAGAATCACCAAAATATTTGATTAAACTCTTCACCAAAGATGATATTAGAATGACTAATAAGCAAGTGCAAAGATGCACAATATCAACATTCACCAGGAAAATATGTATCAAAATCACAACAAAATTCACAATACACAACAAATCAGAACCATTTTCCATCTATTAAAATGGCCATAAACACAAAGACAGACAAAAACAAGGATTGATGAGGAAGTAGAGAAAGTGAAACTTTTGTGTACTGCTGGTGGGACTGTAAAATGGTACATCCAGATGCTTTGGAAAAGAGTTTGGCAGTTTATCAAAATGTTAAAAATAGATTCCCCATGGGACTTAGCAATCCCAATCCTAGGCATCTATCCAAGAGAAATAAAAATATGTGACCACAGATTGATTTATATACAAATGTCCATAGTAGCATTATTTATAATGGTAAAAATGTGGAAACAACCCAAATGTCCATCAGCTAGTGAATAGATAAATGTGGCATATTTAAAAATGTTGAAACATTCAGTAATAAAAACACATGCTACAATACAGACTTATCTCAAGGAAATGAAAGAAGCCTGACACAAAAGACCACATATTACATGATATCATCAATGTGAAATGCCCAGAAAAGGCAAAGGTGTAGAAAAGGCAAAATTTGTAGAAAAGCAGATTAGTAGAAATATAGAGTGACCACTATTGGACAATCTTTCTTTATGGGGTGAATGAACTTCACTAAAATTGTGATGGTTATGTAACTCTGTAAAGATACCAAAAAACACTGAATTTTATATCTGAAACAGCCAAATTCCATGTATGTAAATTAAATCTTAAAGCTGTTAAAAATATTTGAAGACTCTTCCTTGCAACTGTTGTGGTAATACAAGTGGTAACATTTTTGATATTGTTAGTTTCAGGCTGTTTTCTGTGTGCTGTGGGACTAAAAAATAAATGAGTAATTATGTGCTATGCTGTGCTTAGTTACTCAGTCGTGTCCAACTCTTTACGACCCCATGAACTGTAGCCTGCCAGGCTCCTCTGTCCATGGAATTCTCCAGGCAAGAACACTCGAGTGGGTTGCCATGCCTTCCTCCAGGGGATCTTCCCAACCCAGGGATTGAACCCAGATTTCCCACATTGCAGGCAGCTTCTTTACTGTCTGAGCCACCACGGAAGCCCAAGTAATTATGATATAATTCTATCATCTTTTGCACCATTGAGAGCAAGAATCTCAGTGTGGAAAAGATGATAGAAATAGAATATAAGAGACTTCAGATAAAAACCTATAGTCCTAAATATGGTTAGAATGATCAATTCCTGAAGTATCAATTTATGAAGCATATCACAAGCGTATAATTGTAGGTATAAATATAGATAGATATAGATTGAAACAGAGACAAATTTACTGTAAGCTAATCCAATGAAGAGGCCTAGATGTAATGAGCAACTGGTCATCAGTGGGCATCGACAATAACTAGATAGTATTCTTGAAGTAGCAATTTAAAAGTTAATTAAAAAATAAAAAGCATTCTAGAGAAATGGCAGATTACAGATGTGGGGCAGAAAGTATACAAGTTGACTCTAAAACCTCTTAGTTCAGATAGTGAAGACACACTCAAAGACTACCAGGTCTAATCCAAAAGACTCAAGAGACAAAGTGAAGAGGTCTTATGTGAACAAAGATGGAGATTTTTGAGCTTCAAAATAGTAATGACAAAGTTTAAATTAATACATTAATAATTAAAAAAAAAATTCAATCCCTTTAGAGAACTATAGTGAATCATTATCTTTAAAAATGGTATTTATTCTGCCTTATACATTTTCAATGGAGAAGGCAATGGCACCCCACTCCAGTACTCTTGCCTGGAAAATCCCATGGACAGAGGAGCCTGGTAGGCTGCAGTCCATGGGGTCACAAAGAGTCGGACAGGACTAAGCGACTTCACTTTCACTTTTCTCTTTCATGCATTGGAGAAGGAAATGGCAACCCACTCCAGTGTTCTTGCCTGGAGAATCCCAGGGACAGGGGAGCCTGGTGAGCTGCTGTCTATGGGATTGCACAAAGTTGGACACAACTGAAGTGACTTAGCAGCAGCAGCAGCATACGTATTCAACACTTGATAACCAATTAACAGATTAGAAAAAGAATTCCTTCATAGAAGTATTCCTACTAGTAAATGAGAAACTGAAAGATTTGCAATCCCCAATTAATAAGTGGATCTAGATAGTAAATAGCAACAACTGTGATGTCACAAAAAGACAGCCAAATATTAAGTTCCTCCTGATGGAAGAACAGAACACCACCTCTGCTAAAAGCATAGAATCTGAGTTGGAAAATGCCTCTAGATCCAAGTGTCCATGTGTAGACCATACAGAAATGTGTTGGACTGCATCACTAACATTCAATCAACTAAATCCAGACAGGTCGAACATCCTTTGTTCTTCAACAGATAAAGAAAAAAAAATATGAATGGAAAAGGAACTTCTGGATTAAAAGAGAGTTAAAAATATAACCTGTTTTCCAAATTGGCACGACTAACCTCTCCTGTATAAGGATACACATTTGAGTGATAGAACTATACAACCATATAAAGAAGTGACTACTGTAGCATTTAGAATAACAGCTACTTTTAGATTTATAACAAGCACCAGATCATGGAGGAACATCTGTGGTGGCTGGCAAAATTTTGTTTCCATTTAGGTGCTGATCACAAGTGTTTATGTATTATTATCTCATTAAGGTTGTATTATACATATTTGTTTCTATTTTTGTTTTCCAGTAAGAAGGGAAATACAGTTCTTAAAGGGAGAACATTTGCACTTCCAACACAATGGAGAAAATGAAGGTAAATAAAATATAGTCAAGATGGAAAAAATGCTTAATAGCAAGAAAACTGTAGAAAAGAAAGCATGAGCACAATGAAAGATGAGGCCATTAGTAATAGTACTTTCAAAATCACTGTAATTACTCCAGCTTACCACACCTCACAAATTTTAGAGTTAAAGTTTCACATTAATCTTAGCTTCCAAAATTCTCCCTGTATTTCAGAGTTTTCCAAACTTTGAAATCTTTTGATTATGTGTTGCCGTTTTCACCAGCACTCACCACACATCTTTTGTTTGATTGGTTGTGTCTATGCATTTTACATTTCTGATATTTATAGTGAAAGTTAATGTTAGAGACTCCTTGGAAGGAAAGTTATGACCAATCTAGACAGCATATTGAAAAGCAGAGACATTACTTTGCCAACAAAGGTCTGTCTAATCAAGGCTATTGTTTTTCCAGTGGTCACGTATGGATGCGAGAGTTGGACTGTGAAGAAAGCTGAGCACCGAAGAATTGATGCTTTTGAACTGTAATGTTGGAGAAGACTCTTGAGAGTCCCTTGGACTGCAAGGCGATCCAACCAGTCCATCCTAAAGATCAGCCCTGGGTGTTCATTCAAAGGAATGATGCTAAAGCTGAAACTCCAGTACTTTGGCCACCTCATGTGAAGAGCTGACTCATTGGAAAAGACTCTGATGCTGAGAGGGATTGGAGGCAGGAGAAAAAGGGGACAACAGAGGATGAGATGGCTGGATGGCATCACTGACTCGATGGACATGAGTTTGAGTGAACTTCGGGAGATGGTGATGGACAGGGAGGCCTGGCATGCTGCGATTCACGGGGTCGCAAAGAATCAAACATGACTGAGCGACTGACCTGAACTGAACTGAATGTTAGAGAAATCTACCTGGACTTGTTATAAATTAGTTTTTTCCCCTCTGAGTGCGTATTTGAAGCAATACTGCTCAATACTTCATCTCTGAGAAAAAGTTACTTGTCCTACTTCATGCCATTTCTAATTTATGTAGTATATCTTTAAGTAACTTTTAGAAGTTTGTGTGTGTGTGTGTATTAGTTTGGTTTTATCATTTTGACAAATTGATAAAAGATTTTTGAATAGATATTTTGAGTTTTCTCTTCTCAGTGGCATCAAAAAACTTGAGTTTTATAAGGTTATAACTTTTCTCTTTCTCAATTATATTTAGTCTATAAAGTTTTTTAGAACTGAAATTAATATTGATTTAAATATCCCAGATAAGTTAAAGTCTCCATGAAACAAAAATATTTTACATTGCTAGAGAATTAGATCAAGTAAAATAAACAGTTTGTATTTAAGCATAAATCTGTATATTTATAATAAATATCTTAAATATTTATTTTAGAAAATACATCTTATGATCCGTATGTCATATGGTTATTGGAAGTGAATTCTAGTCTGCGACTCAGTACTAATTGTGGGAAATTATAGGATGCCTTACTTCTCTCATTACTTGATCATCATGGATCTTCCCTGCTCTTTACTGATGTGGCCACTGCATTTCTAAAGTCAATTATTTCCTCACCAAACATAAGTAAAAGTTGCCATCCTTCAAAAACTCTGCTTGCAAATTTCAGCAGTTGAAAATTGCTTTGCCTATGTTATCTAAACTGTTTCAAAAACCACTTTTATGCTTATCACTGACATTTCTCTCCTTTCCCCTTTATTCCTTAAAGAACTTTTAAATTGGATTTTTAAGCACCCAGGTGCTCATCCTTCAAAAACTTTTAACTTTCATAGCTTCTACTGCCTTTATCGGTTTAGTTGACACCTCTTGCCTAATTCCCATCACTTTAACTACTGAAGTTATTTTGTATTTTACTATGATCACCTGATTTTTCTTTTGGAACACTTAAATTTCTAGAAAAAAATACAAATTCTTATTTTCTCCCCTAGCTTTCCCACAAATGTATATGCATCCACATATGCAGCCTTATTCATATCCTTACTGCATTTTCTTACAGCTTAACTACTATGAATTTTCCAAGCCATTTATTAATAATCACATACAGTTATTACTGTTATAACAGAATCTTGACTACAGCAATTTTTCCCCTTAATTTAGTAGTTTATTTTCTCATGTAGAACTAAAGTATATGTATTCCAATCCTGGTATGTCAGCTCTACAAAGTCATCAAGGCATTAAGCTCCTATTATTTATCCTTTCTATCACCATCTTAAGCACATGTCCTCTGCTCTCAGAATCACAGGATGGCTGCTGGATTTCCAGTCAACACATCCATTTTCTAGTAAGGGAAGGCACACAACAAACAGTTCTCTCAGCCAAGTCTGAGCTCTATAAGAGTTATTTTGATAAATACATTCAATTGTTTTCACGTATAGCTCATGAATCACTCTTCAAGGCAACTGAGGTAAAAAACTATAATCTTCCACCTAACACACTGCTGTTCCAAATGAAATCGAAGCTCTATCTATTATTGCATTTTGGAGGGCAGTTAATGCCCAAATGGGCAGCTCTATTTCCAAAGTATCAGTTTATTAACAGATTCACACAAATCTGATGTCTACATTTTCAAAAGCTAAGTTCTTTTTACTAGCCTTAATTGTAATTGCATTACACTCCAATTAATATGATCTAATATAGATCATAATTACTTTATAAACCTTTACTCAAAGTTTATAACTTGAGTTTGTCACCTAAGTATTTGTTATGTATTGCCGGGATCCAGCCCCGGTGGATCCAGGGTGATTCGAAGGTGGAGACGGATAGGCAAGGAAAAACTTGTTTCATTACAGATAGAGAGGGATTAGAAAATTAGCAAAGAAAAGAGGCTGAATAACTTGGCTTACGTGGAATACCAATCACCACCTACGTAAGCCTCAGGCGTCTTTCCGTTCTCCCGAGGGAGAGGAGGCACTGAGGCTCCCCCCCTCTCCCCCCCGTCTGATCTTAGAAGCCCAGGCAGAATTAGTAGGCTCAAGCCAGATGGGAATTCAGCCAGAAAATAGTAGAAAACATTAGAGGAGAAAAAGAGGCTGAATAACTTGGTTTATGTGGGATACTAATAAAATTCCAAGACAAGGAACTTGCACCATCTACATCGGGCCGTCGGCGCCACTTGAATATCGGGGAGTGGGCTTGAAAGCCAGGGCGAGTAAGCAGACATGGCGGGCACCCATGCTCCAGATGGGAATTCAGCCAGAAATATGGAAAACAAGAAAGAATGACATGAGGGAATCAGTCTTTCCGGAAACTGATCCGTTTTCTTTATTTTCAGTTTTGCTTATATACCTTTTGTTACACGTAGGGATGAATACAGAGTCACACGGGGGTCAGCAGACCTGACCCTTGTCAAAGTCAGGTGACAAAAAGGTTTGGGGGGTTTTACATCATCTTCTGGCCATGAGGCCTGCTGACATTTTATGACTCTTTCTTTCTGATAACCAAAAAACTTATTTTTTCCAAGGGTGTTTTTTCTTAAACCAGGCACCACCCTCCAAATAAAGTTGCATTCCTATAGGATGAGGGTGTAGTGAGTTACAATCAAAAAAGGAATTTATTTAATCCAAAGTTAACATGATTAATCTTAAAGGTTAATATTTATTTCTCTTATATGCTAGTTGTATTCATTATAAGGGCAAGGACTATGGAGATTTAGCAGCAAACATCAACCCAATAAATGAAATCCCTTTACCAATGTTCCCCTTAAGATCTATTTTGTCTTATGATAGTGATAAAGTTACATTTTTACATAGCAAAGACACAGTGATTTATAACAAAGTACAGTGATCTATAACAAAAGAGAAAATTCATTAACTCAAAAGGTCTAGTATTGCTAACATCAAAAACTACTATATTTCTTTTTCTATATTCCAAATACATTCATTAATATATTCCCAGGTGCCTAAGGACTTGGAGGCCTGGTGGCAATCATTGACTCAACAATGAGAAAAGCCCTATGCTAATTAAGACCTTCAAAATACTCCAAATTCTCTATGCTGTTTATGGTTGAGAGGTAGTAAGCAATCCTGCCTAGTGGCAGGAGTATGGATAATCCTATCACACAAGCTAGTCTGCCCGCAGAGAGGTTTGACCTGAGACATCCTTGTCATACACAACAAATGAAAAACCCTTCTCCAATATAATTCTTAACCAACCCATTATACAAATAAATTCTAACTTCCCAAAAGAATCTACCTTTAGTAAGTCTAAAACATCTCATGCCTCTCATGGTTGGGAGGCTGTAAACAATCACATGTGGCCGGACAAACCTATACAGGCAGGCTAGATAACCTTCAGAGGAGTTTGTAAGCTGAAACACTCTTGTCACACCCAGGAATTTTTGTTAACTGGAGCTATAGGTCAACTCCTTCTCAGAGAGAAATGGCTGGAGGAGAGCCCCCCGTAAAGTCAGAGGTACAGGTGAGAGCATAAAACAGACTCTGGTTTTGGGGGTAGATGCTCTGGAACAGGGGATTTCCTGAGGCCTGATCACGCCTTTGCGTATGCTAAGCCTCCTTCCTCATGACCTTTGCCACGGGCAGAGTTCCTCATGCCGGCTCCCGGCTCCCAGCAATGTATTCTCTTTGTTATCAAAACAGTGTCATCTATGAGTTTTAGCAAACTGGATGGAGACGTTTCCAGTCACTTACCTCTCTTTCTTATCACCACAGGAACACAAACAGACACACACACACATTTTCTACCATATGCATGAATCTAACTAGTGAGTTTCAAGATGCTTAGGGAGATGCAAATTGAGAAAAAATAAATAGTTTAGAGAAACTAATGTCAAATTGGTATTTGAGAATGCTATTTTAAACATATCATCAGTTTAACTCAATTTTTGCAAGAAAATTATTTTCCATATCTAGAGTGTCCAGGGAATTTTGTAGTACTTTTCCAAAACAGAAAATCTTTTTTTAAATTCACCTAAAATAGATTTATAACCAATATATTAAGCTTTCTTGGAATTGTAGATTGAAAACAAATATAAAAAATACATTAAACTAATATTTTATCAATATTGAACAAAATTTAGATTATAATGGCAATTATGTATTTATTTATAAAACAAATATTATAAATATAATGTCCTTCCATATATATATTTGCCCAAGAACATTTATGAATGCATGCATAATGAACAACTTTCACAGCATAGCTATAAAGAACATTACTTTTACAACAAGTATGTGGAAATTTCATAAATTTTCTTTAAGACTTCTTAAATATGACATATTATATATATAGTATATTATGTAATATACTATATATATATATATATATATAACATTTTTAAAAGAACAGAAAAAACTAAGATTTTTAAGAGATAGGAGCCATATCCCAGACTTGCCAAATGTTAAAAATTTTGCTGTAATTGCTTCAACTATATTTTCAATGAATAAAACATGACAGATAAAATCAAAATCTTCCTTGGTTTGTATACATTTAATAAGTATGGATCCACAAAATATATAATATCATGTCAGTGTTCTTTTTACATCTTTGCATAAATGTTTAATGTTGTTTTTATAATTCTATAACTGACTTTACAATCAACATTATTTCTGAGATCTACTCTTACTGATACTTCAGTTTAGTTCATTTATTTTTAACACTTACATAGCATTCCATTACAGGAATATTTCACACTTTGTTTACTGGTATGTTTTCTGATATTAAAGTAAACATCTTTTACATAAGTTTTTCTTAAGGTACATGTTCAGATCTAGTATTGCTAGTATATTTACTGTCATAAAATATTTACATCTTAGCCTTTGAAACTGCCAAATTTCTCAGATGTCTAGTTTATAGTTCTACGATGAGTGTAAGATAATTCTGATCTTCCAATATAATCACCAAGTCTTGGTGATCACATGTGAGCTTGCCTTTTCCATTTCACATTATATTTCCAATTTGTATCCATAGGTTGAGGCTTGTTTCTGTTGCCTATTATTTCTGATATTTCTTAAAGGTGATGTATCTTGTTTCCCTATGTGCCTGATTAACATAGACTATATACTCTACATTGCATTTGAAAATGGTATTTGCTGAAATAATGTAAGATACAGGAGTACAGCCTCATCTTCTAGTCTATGTTTTTATTTCTTTCTGTCCTACATTTGGAGGTAATGCTAATTCAGAGCCACATTATTGATGTGAAATTCCCTGAACAGCCAGGTGATAAGAAACCAGACTTTAAGTTTCTCTGAATCATGGTAAACATATAGTTAAGTTTCATGTGGACTGTGTAGACATTTGGGATTCCAGCTCAAAATTAACGGTGGCCAGATAGTAACAAGGCAACAGAGGCATGCAGAGTACAAAACTTAAGACAGCCTTCACTCCTAGGGGTACAAATGGAAACAGAACCCTTAAAAGACTGTAGGATTCAGAAATAACTAACCTCTGAAAGACACCAAAATGTAGTCTATATTGGAAAATGTATTAACAATTTTCTTATCATTATCTTTTGAGGCATTTACAACTTTAGTAATTTGTAATGTTTTATTGTCATATGTCAAGTTCTATAAACTATTTCAATCCATTTTCAATCTGATTTTTTTCTTTGACCCCTAGGAAAATACCATACTGTTTAACATATCATTACCTTATGCATGGCTTGTTTTCAAAATTGATCTCAAAATACTCTTTGCTGTATACCACTCCTTATGTTTAAACATTCCTCCAGAAAAACTGTTGGAATCACATTGAAATTGTACACTAATCTGCTGGATTTGACAGCTTTTCAAAGTTGAGTCCCTCTATTCATGAATTTGGTATTTCTTTCCATTTATTTGGATCTATTTTTTCTGTTTTTCACAATGTTATTGAGGTATTGCTGCTGCTGCTGCTGCTAAGTCGCTTCAGTCCTGTCGGACTCTGTGCGACCAGCCCACCAGGCTCCCGCGTCTCTGGGATTCTCAGGCAAGAACACTGGAGTGGGTTGCCATTTCCTTCTCCAATGCATGAAAGTGAAAAGTGAAAGTGAAATTGCTCAATCATGCCGGACTCTTAGTGACCTCACAGACTGCAGGGCCACCAGGCTCCTTCGTCCATGTGATTTTCCAGGCAAGAGTACTGGAGTGGGTTGCCATTGCCTTCTCATCTACAGTAAATTGTATATATGTAAAGCATACAAAAATAGGAGATTTAAACATAAATATATGTAAATCCATGAAACTATCATCACATCCAAAACAATGAACATTTTCTTCTTCACCAAAATATTCTTCCAGTCACTTTGTAAAACATCTTTCTCTTCAAATCCACCTACAGGCAAACATGGATCTGTCTTCTAGCTCTATAGATTAGATTTTATTTTCTAGGATTTTATACAAATGAAAACAATCACCGTGCACCCCTTTTTTGTCATGTCTCTCTAATTCAGCATAATGATTTTGAGATCCTCCCACATTATTGCATTTATCAAAAACGTATCCCTTAATATTGATAAAAGTACTCCACTTTACAACTGTAGTTTGCTTTTTTAAAATCCACTCATCTATAGACAGTCATTTGGGTTGTTCCCAGTTTAGGGATTGTTGAGAGTAAAGCTGCTACCATCATCTGAACCGAAATCTTTGTTGGGTATACATCTTAGATTTTATTGAATATCTAGGAGTGGAATTGATATTATTGTATTATAAAATTTAGTTAATCTTTCATGAAGCTGTTAGATTGTTGTCTGAAAATATTTTAAGACGTTACATTCTCATTGGCAGTATATGATTTCTATAATTTCTCAACATTCTTAAAATATTTGGTATACTCATTTGAGTGAATGTGAACTTGTTTGTAATTCTGGTCATTTTGAGCATGTATAGTTTGGTAGTTTATATCAATCAATTGATTGCTGATTTCATAAACATAGAGTTGTTCATGGTATTTTCTTGCTGTTGTTCAGTTGCTCAGTCATGTCCAACTCCTTATGACTCCATAGACTGCAGCACACCAGGCTTCCTTGTCCTTTACTATCTCTTGGAGCTTGCTCAAACTCATGCCTATTGAATAGATGATGACATCCACCCATCTCATTCTCTGTTGCCCTCTTTTCCTCTTACCCTCAATCTTTCTCGGCATCAGGGTCTTTTCCAATGACTTGATTCTTTGCATAGGTGGCCAAAGTATTGGAGCTTCAGCATCAGTCCTTCCAATGACTATTCCTTTAGGACTGACTGGTTTGATCTCTCCAAGGGACTCTCCAATACCACAGTTCAAAAGCATCAGTTCTTTGGCCCTCAGCTTTCTTTATTTTCCAACTCTCATACCCATACGTGACTACTGGAAAAATCATAGCTTTGACTAGATAGACCTTTGTTGGCAAAGTAATGTTCTCTACTTTTTAAAATGCTGTCTAGGTTGATCATTACTTTTCTTTGAAGGGTGCTTATCTTTTAATTTCATGGCTGAAATCACTGTCCACAGTGATTTTGGAGCCCAAGAAAATTAAGTCTCTCACTGTTTCCATTTGCCCCCCATCTTTTTTCCATGAAGTGATGGAACTGGATACCAGGATCTTAGTTTTTTGAATGTTGAGTTTTAAGCCAGATTTTTCACTCTCCTCTTCCACCATCATCAAGAGGCTTTTTAGTTTCTCTTCTCTCTCTGCCATTAGGGTGATGCCATCTGCAAATCTGAGGTTACTGATATTTCTCTGGGCAATCTTGATTCCAGATTTAGATTAATCCAGCCCGGCATTTCATATGATGTACTCCGCTTATAAGTTAAATAAGAAGGGTGTCAATATACAGCCTTGACATACTCTTTTCCCAATTTTGAAATTGTGTTGTTCCATGTCTGGCTCTAACTGTTGCTTCTTGAACTGAATACAGGTTACTCAAGAGGCAGGTAAGGTGGTCCGGTATTCCCATCTCCACAGTTTATTGTGACCCACACAGTCAAAGACTTTAGCTTAGTCAATGAAGCAGAAGTAGTTAGGTGTTTTTTTTGTTTGTTTGTTTGTTTTTTTAATGGTTCGTTTAACATCTAGGGGTTTGTAGTGAGCTCCTTTAATTCTCTGATATAGACAATTTTACTTTATATTTTGTTGTTGTTGTTGTTAGTCTGACTAGAAGTTTACCAATTTGATTGACTCAACAGAAGAAATTTTAGGTTTCACTGGTTACTTTATTTGCTTTTTGTTTTCAAATTCATTGACTTTTGTTTTATCTTTATTTTTTCTTCCCACAGTTTTTATTGAGTTTAGTATGTTCTACTGTTAGACCTTGGGGTCTTTTCCTAGGACCCGTCGCTCCAAAGATCACCGAGACTCGGATTCGATGCAAACAGCAGGAGGATTTATTGGGCCGGCGCGCCGGGGTTCAGTCACCTCCAGGGAGGAACGAACCCCGAACAGTCGTTACAGAGCATTTTTAAGCACAAAAACCACAAACAGGTGCAGCTAGGGTGGGGACAGTCTGATTGGTGCGCAGGTCCTGACCTTTACAGGGATAGGCTCGTTTGCTATCAGGTCTAAATGGCTGATCAGGGCCACATTCTGACGGCCTGGGAAAATAACTTCTTGGAAAGTCCCCGAAGGAAAAACAACCCCTGAGAGAGCCTAAAGGCCATATTGCATGAGATAAGAACCTGCCATATTGCATGAGATAAGAACCTGCTCTCAAGGGTTTAGCAAAAAACTTAACTTTTCCTCTCATTCCCCTCTTCTTCTTGTCTAGATTTCAATCTTGAAATCATAGACCGAGGTCTCCTTGGGGAACTGCCGCATACTGTTGTCTCAGCATAAGTACTTTCACGGTAGTTATTCGATCCCTGATGAATGAGATTAATCGGTTGAAGATACAGGGTCTTATAGTTAGGAGGAAGAGCAGAATGATTAATGGCCCCATCAGAGTGGACACCAGGGTGGCAAACCATGGGGTTTTGTTGAACCAGGACTCAAACCATCCTTGGGCTTTTTTCCTTTCTCTCTGCCTATTTGCCAGTCTTTTTCTTAACTTATTCATGGAGTCAGTGATGACCCCAGAATGGGCCACATAGAAACAACATTCTTCCTTGAGAGCTGCGCATATCCCACACTCTTTAAGGAACAGGAGGTCTAGGCCTCTCCGATTTTGCATCACTACTTTAGACAGGGAGGTTAGAGATTCTTTTAATTTAGTGATGGAATCTTCTAGGACCCGAAGGTCAGCATCTATGGCNGTTTAGCAAAAATTTAACTTTTCCTCTCACTACCTCTCTAGTTTTTTAAAAATATAAGATTATACTACTAATTTGAGATCTATTTGTTCATTTTATAAAATTTCAATTTATCATTTACTTATTCTCTCTACTTCAATTATTATTTACCAGTCCAACTCTAACAAATCTTCCTGTTTAAACGGTTTAAGTATGACTAAGGAAGTACTTGAACAGCTTTTTTATTTGATTCATTTCCTTCTTATTGCAAGATGTTCAATTAACTTTACAATAGATCTGCATTTAATTTAAAATGCTTAGGACATATATTACATTGACTCTATGGGCCACTGGAGTTGGTATTGACAAATGCCAAGGAATATTGGTGTTCCTATTTTATCTTAAGACTGGATTATTCAGTAAGTTTTGAAAGCCAAGTTTTCCTTAATAAGTTAAATGTTCTATTTCCCCATATGTATTTTATAGATTTTCCAGGAAAAGTGTATTATGATAAAACTAAATTCCACAGTAACATGCATGAACTAAGCCTGAGATGAATGTGTTTATAAATAGCCAGTGTACCCCTGACTAGTTTCCTAGAAGGTTATTTAACATCCTTCAGCTTCAGAATATATGTAGAGGATTTATTGAGCCATTTAGAAAAACGTGCCAGCTTTCATTATAAAGCCCTATGAATGTGCCTAAAACTTACATGATTTTTTTATTACATATTTATCTTCAATAGAGAGCAAGGATTAATAAATGTTTACCCTCAGCTAACTGATCTGCTCCTCTCTTGACCAATCTCTTCCTACGTGTACAGTTGCAAATAGCTCGTATTATTTATCCAGAAATTTCACACATACACACTGCATGATATGGTTTACTCTTAAGTCATAAATATTAAATAAATATATAAGGAGAAAAGATGTTTAAGTAATAATGATTTTAAAAAAGCACAAATAGATAGCAGTAAACACTGTATTTAGCACATGATAGTAATTATCTTATTTAGCCCTCATAATAAGCTTACAGATAAATTCTATTGTCATTGTATAAATGAGAATGTAGAGGAATCTCAAGAAATTTGGCAAAACTAGCAAGAAGCAGGGCAGAGATTTCTTTGTCCTCTAAGTCAAATTGCTTTCTGTTTTTCTTTGACATTTACAAAATCCTAAGGCACACGTTCACTTTTAGTTTTTCACGGCAAATAAATAAAAAGAAACTTCCATATAAATTTGGAGCTTAGAACAGTGTGGTGTTAATCTACTGCTTTATCAAATTCAGATTCTAAGAATATGTAAACCGAAGCCGTGCAATACCGTTGGGCTTTCATATTAAGGAGATATTCACATAATATGAAGTATCAGAAAAATTTAAGCATGTTGACCTGATTGACAAAATTTTTAATCTGCTCATGTATTGCTGCGGTGGGCGAAACACAGGAAAGAAAGAGAAAACAGACTGGAGCAGTGCAGAGAGGCTAAAAGGAATGAAACAGAGCAGAGAAGGAAAAGGCAGCAAATGGCAGTCCTCATCAAATTTTTATGCTTTCCTTTCCTTTCTCATGTTTTTTTCTCAGTTCTTCACCTTTGGTAACTGTAATATATTATACTATCTTCATTCAAATCACTTGATAAATTAAATCTTTCCCTCTCATCTCCCACCAGACACTTTGCTGCTGCTGCTGCTGCTTCTGCTAAGTCACTTCAGTCGTGTCCAACTCTGTGGGACCTCATAGACGGAANTTCACCTTTGGTAACTGTAATATATTATACTATCTTCATTCAAATCACTTGATAAATTAAATCTTTCCCTCTCATCTCCCACCAGACACTTTGCTGCTGCTGCTGCTGCTTCTGCTAAGTCACTTCAGTCGTGTCCAACTCTGTGGGACCTCATAGACGGAAGCCCACCAGGCTCCTCCGTCCCTGGGATTCTCCAGGCAAGAGTACTGGAGTGGGGTGCCATTGCCTTCTCCACCAGACACTTTAGGATCAACATTTTATCTGAGTGCTACTCCAGGATAAAGACAATGAGGGGTGGTGGGAGAGCAAGACAAAGAAAAAAGAGACAACCTTTACAACTTTAAGACAGGTCCACTTATTTACCCAATGTTTTACATTTTTCTTTTGATTGGACAAGCACAGACTATTTCTAGCCAGCACCTCACAGCCTGTCAACACTCTAATACTTCATAATTTATAAAACAGCTTTCTTCCCCCAAAAGCTCAATATACTTTACAGATATCTCATTGATGCTCATAATATTCCTTCAGGGAACTTAGGCAACAAGAATTATTATGTGTTTTACTAGGTAGGGGGAAAGGCTGAAACAACAGTAATCCATTATCACTAGTGAGTTACAGAGAACCAGAAACTTCAAATTTAATGCTATTACCTCCCTGACTGCACAAGCTATGAAGAGAGATGAAAATGACTAAGTCCTGGCACTCAGGAGATTAGAATTTTATAGGTAAGAAAAGTAGGTTAACATGTAGCTAGCTGTCAAATGCTTTCTTTGGGTCTCCATTAGAATGCCTAGTAACCAACTCCAACTGAACATGATGTCCAAAAAAAAAAAAAAAGAAAAATCCTTGCCTTTCCCCTAAAACCACTTCTTTTTCTACTGTTCTGCTACCAGAGTGGTGGCCATTCACTGTTTTCCTTTTCTCCCTCTTCCCTCATCTCTAAGTTCTATTGGCTCTACTTCCAAGACTGATTCTAAGCATATGCAAAACTACCCTCTTCTTTGATACAACTCTATATTGCCATCACCCATTCTAATGTCTGGTAATGTGACAAAATTAGACAATGTTCCACATCTACTATTGCAGTGCCCTGGTGTTATCAGGATGAGTGGCAATATCCTCATCCAGAAGACTATATAGTTCTCTCCCTTCTCCCTTTCTGATGCCTCCTCTCCAAAATCCACTCTTAACAAGATAGAAAGAGTAATAGTTTGAAAATTTTAATGGTAACTTTTATCCATTATACATAAAAGCAATTGAAATAAATAAAGTAAAAATTTTCCATTTAGAAAAGAAATCCACTAGTTCATAGTCATATGATGCTTCTCAGAGATAATCACTTTCAATTCATTTGGTGTTTATCTTGTGTGGGTGTATCTATAAAACATGTTACATTGATATAGTGTATTACTTCTTGATTTTTCATTTTGCAACATTATCTATTCTCTTCCATCTATAGAAGATGAAGATTTGGCTCTCTTATCATTTCCTTCCGGAAACCACCTATTCACTTCCTACACCTCTTATGACATATTTTTATTGAAATTTTGATTATGTAGCTATGCAATATTTATATTATTCTGATGCATAAATGCTAATGATAGCCAAGGCATGCATGCTTCATTAGTCTAGACACTTATCATATATTTAACCCCCATTGTCTACCAGCTGTGAGATTTTTCTTAAAAACATTCAAACACATTACACAGTCTCTCAATTTCATCTCACTTTCTTACAGAGATTTCTACAGTTATCCACTCAAAATTCAATCCAGATTGGTTAAACTTAAACCCTGATACACAGGTATCATTCTGGCATCCCTGTCAACCATCATCCTGAAAATCCTATTTGCTGCTCTTTAGAGCCTGTGCTCGGTTTTATGGAGCCCATGCTTCCTCCTTCTTGCTTTACTCCTTATTTTTTGGAGTACATCCTCTAATATAATGTCCTTCTGAGAAAGAATAAGAGATAGAAACTTAAAACATCCTGTATATTTGAATATTTCGTTACCTACTACTCTTAATTGATAATTTAGCAAAGTAAATATTCTAAACTCTAGAATAGACAGCATTTCCTTCAGTGTTTCAACAGCACTGCTTCATCATCTTTTCACTTTCAGTATCGCTGCTAAAAAGTCTAAAGCCACTGTGATGCTGAAAATTTGCATGAAACTTTATTATTTTAATCCTGGGATATCTGTCTGAAATGTTCTGATATTTTCGTCTATTAAGCTGGTTACATGGTGAGTCCTTTAAGTTTGGCAATTCATAACATTTAGTTCTGGAAAATGTAATTCCTTGACACTTTCTACTCCCCCATTTTTTCCAATTTTTTTCTTTTTAGAATGCCTATTATTTGGAGGATGGACCTGCTAATCAGATGGGCAGTCCCCTGATTTTTTTTTGTCTTTTTTTCTCCTGTTTTCTGTCTTTTTAATTTTTTGTTCTATCTTCTGGGAGGATTCCTCAATTTGATCATCTAATACTTTTAATTGGCATTCTTTTCTGGTATCATAGTTTAATGTTTTAAGATGTTTACATTCTTGTATTTAATTGAAGATAAATGGGATTTCTTAAGGTTTTTTACTTCTTGCAGAGTCTCAGATTCCACCAATCCACTGTCCTTAAGCTCTGCAGTGATCTTTTAAAAATCTTAAATAATGGTCTTTTCTTGTGAAGGCTTCTAATATTATTCACTTTTAATAAAGCCTATATTTTCATACCATGGGCCAGAAGTTGGAAGGTAGTTTGACCCTTGGTTATCTTTCCAAATTTACCTCATTATCACAGCTAATAGAAATTCAAATATCTTTGATTAAATTACCATAGTTAGTAAGTTAGTGTTAGTCTCTCAGTTGTGTCTGACTCTTTGCAAGTCCATGGACTGTAGCTTACCAGGCTCCTCTGTCCATGGAATTCTCCGGATAAGAATATTGGAGTGGGTTACCATGTCCTTCTCCAGAGGATCTTCCCAACCCAGGAATCAAACCCAAGTCTCCTGCATTGCAGGCAGATTCTTTACCACTTGAGCTACCTGGGAAGCCCTAAATGATCATGGCAAAATTCAAATATAAATTTATGTAACCTTGAATGCATGACTTGTCATTCACCATACTTTTTTTCTTTTTGCTAATGTAGACTTTTACTCTCTTTCCCACTCCAAAACATTCTAACTACCTCTGCAAACTGGTTTTCCTAAAATGTGGCCTAATCATGTATTTTTGCTCTAAAGTCGTTCTGACTTCTCTATGACAAAGAAAAGTAAAGTATCAGTCTAATAGTCAAGGCTCCCAACCAAACTCTCTAGTTTTACCCATAGAAGTGGTTAGTAGTTGAAATGCATAGAAGAATCACCTTATCTGTTATTCAGTCAGTAAATGGACCCAATCACTGCACCATCTCCATTCAAGTAGACTAAGCAAGACAGACTTGTATTGAAAAGGTCATTTTCTAATGTTAAGATGTAGAGTGTCTGTTCATTCAAAAATTTAGTGTAGAAGAATATTTGCTTAAAAGAGCACCAGAATCTTCCTGAAGAGAAGGAAAGTGCAGCAAAGAAGGGGGTGGGGTGCTGGCAGTGCTGGGATATTTAAAGCTGAGTTTGGAAATAAGACTGCAGGGTGAGACAAAAGGGAGCTGGGTTGGAAAAAGTTTAACCCAGAAACAGATTCAGTCCAGGATTGGTGGTTACACAAGAGTCCTGTTTTAGTGACAAGTAGGAAATTAAAAAACACACAAATGAAACAAAACACAAAGAAGAAAGGAGTATACAGAAGGACACAACTCCCCTATCCATTCTTTTTTCCTATTCTTCGAAAGTTCTTGAATTCACCAGGACCACCCTTGTTCAGATCACTATTAATCTCTCATGGGTGCCGCTGAAATGGCCTAATTGATCTCTACACATCCAGTCTCATCTAGATCTAATCCAATCTTTACACAGCATTCAGTGATCTTTAAATTTGTATCTGACCATATCACTCTCCTGATGAAATTCTTTAACTTCCTCCAGTTGCTCTTGGAACAAACTCAGAATCTTTACTTGGACTAGGAGACATTGTATCTTTTAGCCCTGGACTGAGTCTATGGTATTTTTATATATTATTCTTCTCCCTGCATCTCTCTAGTCTGAAAATTCTAGTGATAAATTCACCCCCCAGAACTCAGCTTACCTGTCGCCTCCAGAGGGGAAACTTCCCTGACCTAAAGATTACAGTAAACCATCATTGTATTTTCCCAAGGTACCTTACATTTTTCCTTAGTAGCCCACATCACTCCTATAAGTTTTTATTTGATATCTACCATCCCCTGGGTTGTAAGATACATAAAATAAGATGTTTAGAATCATAGCTGACATAATAAATAATTATTATAATAATAACAATAGCTAATCCTTGAACATGTAATGTGTGCCAGCTGCTCCATGCTTTATCAGCCTTAATTTACCCCTTACATGACTTAGTAACACAATAGCAACAACAATTTTAGGTTTAAGAAAACTGAGATACAGAGATACAGATATAGAGTAATCACAAGAAAGCTTCAAAGCTCATGAGGCAGTAAAGAGCAATGACTCTGGAGTCAGGTTCAGTTCAGTTCAGTTCAGTTTGGTCGCTCAGTCATGTCCGACTCTTTGCAACCTCATGAATCGCAGCATGCCAGGCCTCCCTGTCCATCACCAACTCCCGGAGTTCACTCCTCTGGCACCAGCTATATAATCTTAGGCAAGTGACCAGTAATAGCAATACTTAACTAATAGATTTTTCAAGGGAATTAAATGAGAGCAAGAAAAAAATGGAACTATTCACCACTGAACAGTGTCAGACTTTATTTTTGGGGGCTCCCAAATCACTGCAGATGGTGACTGCAGCCATGAAATGAAAAGATGCTTACTCCTTGGAAGAAAAGTTATAACCAACTTAGATAGCATATTCAAAAGCAGAGACATTACTTTGCAAACAAAGATCCGTCTAGTCAAGACTATGGTTTTTCCTGTGGTCATTTATGGATGTGAGAGTTGGACTGTGAAGAAGGTTGAGCATCGAAGAATTGATGCTTTTGAACTGTGGTGTTGGAGAAGACTCTTGAGAGTCCCTTGGACTGCAAGGAGATCCAACCAGTCCATTCTGAAGGAGATCAGCCCTGGGATTTCTTTGGAAGGAATGATGCTAAAGNAAAGAGTTGGACTGTGAAGAAGGTTGAGCATCGAAGAATTGATGCTTTTGAACTGTGGTGTTGGAGAAGACTCTTGAGAGTCCCTTGGACTGCAAGGAGATCCAACCAGTCCATTCTGAAGGAGATCAGCCCTGGGATTTCTTTGGAAGGAATGATGCTAAAGCTGAAGCTCCAGTACTTTGGCCACCTCATGTGAAGAGTTGACTCAGTGGAAAATACTCTGATGCTGGGGGGGATTGGGGGCAGGAGGAGAAGGGGATGACAGAGGATGAGATGGCTGGATGGCATGACTGACTCTATGGACGTGAGTCTGAGTGAACTCCGGGAGTTGGTGATGGACAGGGAGGCCTGGCGTGCTGCGATTCATGGGGTTGCAAAGAGTCAGACACGACTGAGAGACTGAACTGAACTGAACTGAAAATTATTCAAATTATATTTCTAGGGGTGTGGTTCAAATACTTCACTGCACTATCTCTAATTTTTAATTATTGAGATTTTAAACACATCAGCCCCTAGTAGTCTGAGTGGTACCTACTGGGGAACAGAATGGAAGTACTATTTCAGATGTACATGTTGTAGCCATTAGGCTGGGACATACGTATTACATATAGAGTGCAACCACTGAACTGCTGGGCAGGAAATCTGAGCTCTCTTAAATGAGCTGAGTGTGTCACAGCATCTGGGGTCAATACACTAAACAAAGCAATGCTCACCAGTGCTAAAGTGAGAGGCAATATAATTTAGTATTTGAGCACCCCATGGGCTTAAGATGTTTCCTTCTTCACATACTCCCCAGGTTTCAGATAATCAGCATTTGAATAGAATTTTCAAGGGACATGTCTACAAAATCATCTTCCTGACTTTGTTTTTCCAAATCATTTCCCTTATAGAAGAAAACACGCAGAATTCTAACTTAGTATGATAAAACTGAGAATGAAAGTCAGTGATGTCATGACCATTTTCCCAACGTAAATGATAACGCACACTTATATGGGCAGCTCTACCCTGGTTCCAGCTGTGAAAATACAGCAGCTAGAACCTTGGCATACCCGTCAGTCCTTCAGTATGCCTAGTAACTACACTAGTTCTGAAATACGTGATAAGTAGAAAACGGCCCTTGGCTAGAACCTCAAGAGAGCTTATTTTCGGCTCCATTAGCATCATGCCCACTCAAAGTAAAAAAGACTTCTAAGGGCTTTTTAGACTTGCTCTTCAATTTCTTTTACCCTCAGTATGTTATTATTTTCCAATTTTGAGAAGTGTTCACTGGAGACATATACTCTTCTTAGGTAAAAATAGGTAGTTATATCCATATGTGTATAGAAGCAAATTAGAAGCAGCCATAAATTCCAATAGAATAGCATGAGTCTACACTAGATTCTGTTTATTGATTAATTGACTGATCATAGGAAGGACTAATTCAAAGGTATCAGCATTAACTCTATATACTTGTTTGCAGTGATGAACTAACTATAGGTAAAACAACTGCAGCTTTCTATTTCAAGGCACAGTTGGTAAAGTCAACAAACAGTAAATGCTATAGTGCATGTGGAGAAAAGGGAACCCTCCTACACTCTTGATGGGAATGTAAATTTGGTACAACCACTATGGAGAACAGTATGGATGTTCCTTAAAACACTAAACATAGAAGTTCTATATGATACAGCAATACTATTCCTGGACATATATCTGAAGAAGACCATAATTTGAAAAGATACATGCAACACAATGTACACTGAAGCACTATTTACAACAGCAAGACATTGTAAACAACAACCTAAATATCCATTAACAGAAATGGATAAAGAAGACATGGTACATATATGCAATGGAACATTACTCAGCCATAAAAAGATAAAAAATAATGTCATTTGCAGCAACATGGATGGACCTAGAGATTATCATACATGACTATCTATAAGACAGATAACCATAAAGGACCTCCTGTATAGCACAGGGAACTCTATTCAATATTCTGTGATAACCAATATGAGAAAAGAATCTGAAAAAGAATAAACACATGTCTATATAAAGCTGAACCAATTTTCTGTACCCCTAAAACTAACAAAATATCATAAAATAACTATACTCCAATAAATTTTTTTTGAAACACAGCAGAAGAAAATGGCAGTTCAATGCAGTTTCATTTCTCTCCACTAATGATAACAGTTTATCTTCCTTTACTAGCTTTAATAGCTGCTAGAGTAAGAAAGGCCTTGGTTCTGTGAAAGTCTACCTGAGACCAGTCTTGGAACCCATGGCATAGATTGTTAAAGCCTGAACACTGGGAAAAATTATGCATTATGAGATCTGTGTATGCCAGGGAATATTTGAGATCAGTCTTCTGCTAATATGTTTTACATGCCCATATTCCTCACCTACAGCATACCAAATGGTGCCGGAAGATTGCTATTCTTCTTCAATACACAAAGCTGCTGCTGTTGCTAAGTCACTTCAGTCGTATCCAACTCTGTGTGACCCCATAGACGGCAGCCCACCAGGCTCCCTCATCCCTGGGATTCTCCAGGCAAGAACACTAGAGTGCAAAGCTAAAAGCCTGTAATTAAATCCACAAGTCAAAAAGAGGGCTGAAAACTTAGAGTTCCACACTCAGCCAATATATCACTCACCTATCTAGGACAAAGGAAATTACTGTGGATATTCCAGAACCGAAGGTAAACAAGAAAGGATTCTAACCAGACAAAAAGTAATAAAAAATAGAGACTATACCACAGATACAAATGGAGAAGTCAGGGAATAATTGTAAGCAATGGTCCTTGAGATATACATATATCTGTCAAGTGTGTGTTTATACACAGTATATAACATAGTTTGTATATATAGGGCATCAGTTCAGTTCAGTCACTCAGTTGTGTCCGACTCTTTGTGATCCCCATGGACTGCAGCATGCCAGGCCTTCCTGTCCATCACCAACTCCCGGAGTTTACTCAAACTTATGTTCATTGAGTCGTTGATGCCATCCAATCATCTCATCCTCTGTCGTCCCCTTCTCATCCTGCCTTCGATCTTTCCCCACATCAGGGTCTTTTCAAATGAGTCAGCTCTTTGCATCAGGTGGCTGAAGTATTGGAGTTTCAGCTTCAACATCAGTCCTTCCAATGAATATTCAGGACTGATTTCCTTTAGGATTGACTGGTTGGATCAGGGACTCTCAAGAGTCTTCTCCGGCACCACAGTTCAAAACCATCAATTCTTCAGCGCTCAGCTTTCTTTATAGTCCAACTCTCACATCCATACATGACTACTGGAAAAAACACAGCCTTGACTAGATGGACCTTTATGGCAAAGTAATGTCTCTGCTTTTTAATAAGGTGTCTAGGTTGGTCATAACTTTTCTTTCAATGAGTAAGAGACTTTTAATTTCCTGGCTGCAATCACCATCTGCAGTGATTTTGGAGCCCCCCCAAAAATAAAGTCAGTCACTGTTCCCACTGTTTCATCTGTTTGCCATGAAGTGATAGGACCAGATGCCATGATCTTAATTTTCTGAATGTTGACCTTTAAGCTGACTTCTTCACTCTCCTCTTTCACTTTCACCAAGAGGCTCTTTAGATCTTCTTTGCTTTCTGCCATAAGAGTGGTGTCATCTGCATATCTGAGGTTATTGATATTTCTCCCAGCAATCTTGATTCCAGCTTGTGTTTCATCCAGTGCAGCATTTCTCATGATTTACTCTGTATATAAGTTAAATAAGTAAGGTGACAATATACAGCCTTGACATACTCCTTTCCCAATTTGGAACCAGTCTGCTGTTCCATGTCTAATTCTCCTGATGCTTCTTGACCTGCATACAGATTTTTCAGGAGGCCTGTCAGGTGGTCTGGTATTCCCATATCTTTAGTAATTTTCCACAATTTGTTGTGATCCACACAGTCAAAGGCTTTGTTGTAGTCAATAAAGCAAAAGTAGATTCTTTTTGCTGGAACTCTCTTGCTTTTTTTGATGATCCAGCAGATGTTGGCAATTTGATCTCTAGTTCCTCTGCCTTTTCTAAATCCAGCTTGAACATCTTTAAGTTCATTGTTCACATACTGTTGAAGCCTGGCTTGGAGAATTTTGAGCATTACTTTGCTAGTGTGTGAGATGAGTGCAACTGTCCAGTAGTTTGAGCATTCTTTGGCATTGCCTTTCTTTGGGATTGGTATCTACACTGACCTTTTCCAGTCCTGGGCCACTGCTGAGTTTTCCAAATTTGTTGGCATATTGAGTGCAGTATCATCTTGTAGAATTTGAAATTGCTCAACTGGAATTTCATCACTTCCACTAGTTTTGTTCATAGTGATGCTTCCTAAGGCCCACCTGATTTCACATTCCATATATATAGGGCATATATTCCATATATCCATATACATATGTGTCTGTATGTGCATATATATATATATGTATATATAACTTCCTGCTGGCTTAGATGGTAAAGAATCTGCCTGCATTGCAAAAGAACCAGGTTCTGTCCCTGGGTCGGGAAGATCCTCTGGAGAAGGGAATGGCTACCCACTCCAGTATTCCTGCCTTGAGAATTCCATGGACAGAAGAACCTGGAGGGCTACAGTCCACGAATCACAAAGAGTCAGACACAACTGAGTGAGTAACACTTTCACTTTTTCATTTTCATATATATATTTATAAGATACATATATGCATGTATGTTATCCTTCTCTGAAAGCTTATTTGTAAATAATCCACCAGCAATTCCAGAAACCCCAGTTCCATTCCTGGGTCAGGAAGATCCACTGGGGAAGGGATACCAGTGGAATACCAAGTCCAGTATTCTTGGGCTTTCCTTTTGGCTCAGCTGGTAAAGTATCCAACTGCAGTGTGAGAGACCTGGGTTCAATCTCTAAGTTGGGAAGATCCCTGGAGAAGTGAAAGGCTACCCACTCCCTGGAGAGTTCCATGGACTGTATAGTCCATGGGGACACAAAGAGACACAACTGAGCGACTTTCATCTAAATTTGAATGTATTTTGTATGAAGAACACATAAATTTTTAACAGTTATAGTATAGGGAATATCTCCATCAGTTTTAGGTATTACACATTTCTCTTAAATTGATCATTGGTCTGTTTATCTGGGTTCCTCTTACTTAATTGTCATACAAACAAGTCAACTGCTATTTCCACAAATGTTACATTTTCCAAACTCTCTAATTAAAATGCAAATACTCAGAAAAGTATTCTATAGCATGCGATTGTTCACTGTTCATGCCAAATGACTTGCTAAGGATTTAAGATGTGTGCTATCGATCATGGAGTAGAGGTATGTGATACTAAAATCAAGTGTGAACATTTCTTTTTCCTCTAAAATCCATTCCACACACACATAGACTGTGAATTTTAATATACCTACCTCTGAAACCCAATTGAAAATCATCATCTAGTTAGCAATCATTACAGATAAAATATTGATACATTATTCCTCACACCTGTCAAAATGGAAAAAAAAACAAAATTTGCATCTAACTGGTTTGTGAGATGACATTAGAGGGCCCGAAGGGAATTTTACACAAGAAAAGTAAATGAATTTTGCTTACCAAGAAAGGAGAGTACATGGGAAAAGACACTGTTATGGGGTGGGAGGTAACATGGTGGCGACAGCCACTGTACAAACTGTGAGTTCAACTCTATGTTATAGCTAAATGAACTAGAGGAAGCAAGTCAGAAGCAAGGCATTAACAATAAGGCAAAAGCAGCAAGGAAACACTGAAAACTCATCTGCTATTTGTCCTTACCTTAAACTGACGCTAAAAGTTAAATCTCAGTAGTACATGAAGCCCAATCAAGGCTATGGGAATTTAACTTGTGAACTTTTTTTTAAAAAACTGATTCACTCTCTAAGTGGAAGTCCCATTTCTTCTAGAAGAGTAAAATGTAATCTTGCTAGTTAAGGTTGGGGCTGCCTGGTGGCTCAAAGGTAAAGAATCTGCCTGCCAATGCAGGAGACAAGGATTTGACCCCTGGGTAGAGAAGATCCCTGAGAAGGAAATGGCAACCCACTGTAGTATTCTTGCCTGGGAGATCACATGGACAGAGAAGCCTGGAGGGCTACAGTCTGCAGGGTCGCAGAGAGTCAGACACAGAGAAAGTAAACAACAACTAAATTAAGGCTGACTTTGCACCCTAGAAAGTAAACTCAGGTTGTTCACATTTCATTTCCTCTCTCTCTGTAGGACCCATTTAGAGTGTACTTATGGAGCTCAGGACCTAGAGGAAGAGATCTCCTTGACAATTGTGAGAAAAGACCTCTTCAGTTTCTTCTTCATCTCTTCCCAGGAGATCTTTCCCAATGCTTTCCTCTTCTGTTCCATCTTTCCTTTCCCTCCTGAATTCAGGGGATCTTCATCTCTTCTGAAAGGAAAGGTGGTTCTGCTAGACTGTATAGTCTTTCTGTCTTACACCTGGATGACAGTTTTATGGCATAAAAGTAAAAGATTTGGTATCTTTTTTCTCTGGTTATACAGCAATAAGTTTCTCTAAAACAAAGGATTGCTCATGTGCAATNTCTGAAAGGAAAGGTGGTTCTGCTAGACTGTATAGTCTTTCTGTCTTACACCTGGATGACAGTTTTATGGCATAAAAGTAAAAGATTTGGTATCTTTTTTCTCTGGTTATACAGCAATAAGTTTCTCTAAAACAAAGGATTGCTCATGTGCAATATCTGAAGTGAGGAAAGGTCAAGGGATAAAAATGAAATGTGAATCAAGAAAAAAGACACCTCAAGTAATCCACAGAATATTACACCATTATTTAGCCACATTCTACATCCTACCTTAAATATTTGCATGACCAAAAAACTGATTCACTCTTTTTATACTTTTCATCTCAATGCCCCATTTCCCACTGCCTCCCTTCAGAGACAGTGGGAAAAGGGTCTTTGCCCAAATTCCATTGTTTCTGAAAAAGCAATGTCCACACACAAACTAGTACACAGCAGTATGGATGTTAGGTCTACCAGACGGCTCTCAATCGTGACTAAGCCAGCATGCTGGCTAAGATGCACCCTTTCCTCTAATCAGGCCATTCCAGGGGATGATACATATAGCAATGATTCATCCACTGGAATAGACAAGTACAGTGTTATGTTGTCATTACATAAAACCACACTCCTTGTAATGTATTTTTGTACTTTTCATTTTAAACATTCAAATATATTTTTAAATAAAACTTGATGAACTTCTATCACTTACTCTCCTGAGGCAGTCATAGTCATAGCATTTAGAAACTAGAAAAATTAAGGTAGGAAAATTAAATGATATCTAAAGAACAGGNAAGAAAATATGCAGCATTTTCAAGATATTCTTTTAACAATGTTTTCAATGTATTAAATTTACAGTAAATAAAATATAAATTTGGTAACAAGTTGTGATTGGCACAACTGTACTGGCAATCACATTTTTCTATATTTTGAGAAGTTGTATAAATTCAGGCATTCTTACCATTTCTAAAATGCAAGGTTTTGTATGAGGGATCATTTTACAGCACACCCTTCAAGGAAAACTAAGTTGATCAACTATCCAAATTCACAAGTAGGATTTATTTTCCCACCTGCTATCCTGTATTGAATATAATGCACACTTGCTATACCTAGGTAAGATGAATATAAAAGTAATCTTTTAAACCAAAGTAAAAGGAAGACACTATTAATTATTACATCAGAGACAACCTATGTAAACAGATGACTGCTGGACAAACTGTGCGGTCACCTTGGCTATGACTGACAGACCATAAGTAAGTTTCCCAAATGTCTTTTAAAACAGCTCACAATCTGTAATTAGGGTATTCATGCATAATAACTTCAGAGTTCAGCCAAAAAACGCAACACCTTTTTCTTATATATGAGCTTCCAAATAATAGAATTGTGGACTTCATATTCCATCTCGCCATAGGCATAAAATTTTGCCCTGACAGGATTTTTGTTTTGAAAGGGTTCACATTCTCCATATTCAAACTCAGCTCTCCAAACGAATAGCAAGAATCGCATGATGTGGGTTACTGCTGCTTTTTAATTTCCATAATGGATGTCGGTAAATATCAAGGAGACGGGACAGAAAATATGCAGTTTAGGCAAAGGTAGGAGGGCTGTGCTGCTTCTGAAGCCTTTTTCATTTTACTAGATGATTTGGGATTTGGGAAATTAAACATTTCAAAGATTAAAAAGACCTGGGAAAAAGATTTAATAATCATTACAATAATTCCCACAATCTACTGCACAGCGAGATGTAGGTCTCATTAAACTGAGCCGCAGATGAGTGAGCTGGAAAGACGTGGCTGAGCCCCGGGCACAAAGGTGACTTGCTGAAGTTACAAGAACACAGAATAAAAGCACTTTTCATCAGTTCCAAATGAGCAACCGCACTGAGACAAGCTCCTTGCACTGAAATTGTGTCTAATTAGTTAATGGATATGTTAGAGGCCAACCGACTTTACCAATTTGTTGATATAAATGGTTTTCCATTTCCTCCCTCACTGAAGCCCTTTTTTTATGACTCACAAACTTTTCAAATTGCACTCAAGGCTCAAGGCAGTTGGAACTCAGCAGGAAATCGCCTTCCAAACAGACTCCTAGATCTATATCTCAAAAGAGAAAAGCCAGGGTTCTGTAAACTAGGTGACTGAGAGCTCCAGGCCTACAAAAGCCAGTGATCTGAGCATTTCAACCTGCAGTTTCTCCTCAGCACTAGTGGTTTCCTAACCTTTCAGTCTTTTCTCCTCACCACCTCCATAAATTTTCGTACTAAATTTTTAAAAAGGAGAATCCCAGGGACGGGGGAGCCTGGTGCGCTGCCGTCTATGGGGTCACACAGAGTTGGACACGACTGCAGCGACTTAGCAGCAGCAGTATGCCTCACCATTCTTTTCAAATGACCCCACTCAGCAGCTTCTCCCAGTTCCCACAATGGTTGCTCCAACCCTTCATTCATCTCNGGAGAATCCCAGGGACGGGGGAGCCTGGTGCGCTGCCGTCTATGGGGTCACACAGAGTTGGACACGACTGCAGCGACTTAGCAGCAGCAGTATGCCTCACCATTCTTTTCAAATGACCCCACTCAGCAGCTTCTCCCAGTTCCCACAATGGTTGCTCCAACCCTTCATTCATCTCCACAAGCCTACCACGTTGGAAGACTCTGCTTCTTCCCAGGAAGAAATGGAGGCCCCACATTTTCCCTCCTGCATCTACACAAGTCACTGTCTTCACCCACAAACCTTCTTGCTAGTGCTGTCTGCACTTCAAGATCAACCATTCTGCCTCTGCTCAGACCAATGCCCTCTGAGACTTACTCACAGTTACTCTTCCATCTCTTGTGTGCTTTCTTTCTCTGCCAGGTCTTCCTCATCTCACATCCCCACAACCTGTAAGCATGTGCAAGCTTCTTCCACCATTTTTTTTTTTTTTTAAGTTAAAGAAGCATATCAACTGAATAACCAAAATATTTCTTACTATTGTTGACGTTCTGGTTCTCTTGCTTTCTTCCTCGTATTAATAAAACTACATTNCCAGGTCTTCCTCATCTCACATCCCCACAACCTGTAAGCATGTGCAAGCTTCTTCCACCATTTTTTTTTTTTTTTAAGTTAAAGAAGCATATCAACTGAATAACCAAAATATTTCTTACTATTGTTGACGTTCTGGTTCTCTTGCTTTCTTCCTCGTATTAATAAAACTACATTTTTGTACCCACCCTTCAGGTCCCTAAAGTTGCATCTCTTGAATTTTAAAGTTTCTCTTGTCTAAGTCTCTATCATGCTTCCCTGGTGGCTCAGATGGTAAAGAATCTGCCTGCAATGTGTGAGACCTGGGTTAGGAAGATCCCCTGGAGAAGGGCATGGCAACCCACTCCAGTATTCTTGCCTGGAGAATCCCCAAGGACAGTGGAGAATGGCAGGCTACAGTTCATGGAGTTGCAAAGATTCAGACACAACTGAGAGACTAAACTCAGCTCAGCAACCTCACTCTTAAATCAACAGCTTTTCTGATGGAAGAGAAGGAAAAGAGAAAGTCAAGTGTTTGACTCTAATACCAGCCACCCCGACTACTATAGACATGGTGAGTTGTTGTCCTGAAACTGTATCCAATTTTATCTACCACTGCTTCTTTGGGCTAAGGAAGGGAGGGGATGATTTTCTCCTCCCTTCAGCACCTTAATGATAAACATGAGACTGAGCAACTCAGCCTTCACTTTGTCTCCTGTTAGAATCCAGGTACTCAAGTCTGTATTGACCTTTGTTCATTTGGTGATGATGGTAGTCTCACCTATCACATTTAGGTGAGCTCTGGGCATGACAACGTAATGTAAAAGCATTCCCTGATCTGAGTACCCTATTGAGAACTTTAGAATCTTCCAGTGAAGTGAAAGTCACTCAGTCATGTCCAACTGGAAGTCTCCAGGCCAGAATACAGAATACTAGCCTTTCCCTTCTCCAGGGGATCTTCTCAACCCAGGGATTGAACCTAGGCCTCCTGTACTGCAGGCAGATGCTTTACCAGCTGAGCCACAAGGGAAGTCCAAGAATACTGAAGTGGGTACTCTATCCCTTCTCCAGCAAATCTTCCCGACCGAGGCATGGAAACGGGGTCTCCTGCCTTGCAGGCGAATTCTTCATCAACTGAGCTCTCGTCTTCCAGGATTGATTTACAATTGTGAGCAAGCCTTTGTTTCACTTTTGTTTATTTAGATGAAAAGAAACCAGGGAAATGGCAGAATAGAAGGAACACAAATGATCAAAATCATGAGATAAAGACTGAGGCAAAGCAAGAATGTAAGGGTGGGAGTATGGAGAACCTTTTCAAGAGGGAGATGAAAATAACTATTTCCTAACATTTTGAAAATATTTCAAAAACGTCTTAGAACATTCTGAGAAGAAGCTGTAGTGATAGCATTAGCCCTCATACTCACTAACTGAATTACCACTGTGTTAATAGATCAGTTATGGGGATTCTGCTCTCATATTAAATCCAGCTAGTCTCAATTATTATGAACATAGAGAAGTCTTATTAAGAGACAAGAATTTGAAGGAAACCATTGGAAATATGATAATCTGGTAACAGTGACTGCCTTAAAGCTCTTTAATTCATGCTTCCTTGTAGTTGTGTATGCTTCTAAAATACAGTTGGAAAACTGATCAGGTAAAGTCCTGAGAAATTCCTCCTAAGGCTTGGAGGTCATCAATTGGTGTTCATTATGATGGAGCAAGTGGGGAAAATATAAAAATTAAAAAGCCAGTGTCTACCTATAATGAAAATTCGAGCTTAGCATGAATTTGAACTGCTGAAGTCAACACCTCTCAGAAAGAGAGGTGTTGACTAACATTATTGTCCTCGCAGCCCAACAGAAGAGATATTCAGTGGTCTGCAAATCAGCATTCAACCTGTGTGATTATGTGCAAATGAAGAAAATTTGATTCTTATTTTGACTTAAGGGAAATAAAAATATAAAAAAAATTAAAATGTACACTTCAGTGCAAGAAACTGTGATACTGACTGACACATAATTGAATAGCATTCTCAGTCTCATGCACAAAGAAACTAAATGTAAGAGAATTTGAAGATCTTACTAGATTGATACAGCTGTTAAGAATATGGTCATAAAAAAAAAAAAAGAATATGGCCATGGACCAGCTTTGATGATGAGGAGAGCTACTTACAGTACTTCCAAGATATATCAGGAGGAGGAATAGGAGAAATTTAAGCATAGAGATGCTAGCTTCCATTTCACATTGTATTACATACGTGAATATCTTCATTGATGAGCACTGGTTGGTTTTAAAATAATAAGTTTATATAGTGTAAGCTAAATCCTTCTGACAGATCATTTTATCTGAATTTTGTGAATTAAGCTAAAGTTTAAATGTTGGGATACCATATATAAACTTCCAGAGCATGGGCTTCTTCTGAAATAGTTACAGGATTGGAGCAAATCATAACTTGGAGTTAAACAATGACTTTGCTATGACTGCAGATCTTCACTTGATTCGACCTGACCAATCTCTGTAGAATTAGAGTTTGTTGCATTTTTTTCATCTTTGTCTGCTATGTTAAGCATTTCATGAACTCTTTAATTGTCCTTAATGTTGCACTTTTTTTTTTTTTTAGGCTAGAGATGTTTTCACATTTACACAGAAAACCACGATGTGCTGTGTTTAGTTGCTCAGTCACGTCCAACTCTTTGTGACTCCATGGACTGTAGCCCACCAAGCTTCTCTGTCCATGGGGATTCTCTAGGCAAGGACACTGGAGTGGGTTGCATGCCATGACCTCCTCCAGGGGATCTTCTCAATCCAGGGATCAAACACTCAGGCCTCTCACATTGTAGGCAGATTCTTTACTGTCTGAGCCACCAGGAAGCCCAATAATACTGGAGTGGGTAGCCTATCCCTTTTCTAGGGGATCTTCCTGACCCAGGAATGGAACCAGGGTATCCTGCATTGCAGGCAGATTCTATACCAGCTGAACTCCGAGGAAGCTCAAGAAATACAATAAAACAATATAAACAGAAGAGAAATAGCTACCTATTCCTAACTTTGCAGGGAATACTTATTCACAGAGTAACTAGGCAAGAGATGAAGCAGAAATATTGGTAAGATCTAATGTAGAAGTTTTGCTTGATTCTACTGAGTAACTGAATGGTAAGACACATCACATGATTACAGCAGGTAGAGCTCCCAAGAGCACTGTCTCTAAACCTAGCAGAGAACACAGCACTCAAGGGCTTCACCAGCCCTCTGAACCATCAGTGCAAAGTCTCCATTATTTTAAAAAATAAAAACCCTCCAGATTTTACAGCATGCTCAACACCCCCAGAAAAAAATACTCCTCCAAAAACTTTGAGTTCAGAAGGATGTACTAATTTTCAAGAGAAATGATTTTGCAAACACAGTTATGAGCTTCAAGTCTTTGGGGAGCAACATGAGGAAAAAATATAGAAAAGCTGGTAGGATAATTTGAGTTTATGTCTACATATGTTTTTTTGGTTTGTTTATAGAGATGTGGAACTAAAATTGTAAATTAAATTAGGAAAATGTAAAACAGATTTTTGAAGATCATTTTATAGCAAAGGTATTTATTTTGCTAAGAAGAAAAAACATAAGCAATTAATATCAGTAGCATGCTAGATATAGATATTCTTGAAAAAATCAAATTAAATCTTGGGATTTAAATTTTCTGCTTAGTATCATATGAATGAATTATTGATACCAGCTAGCAATGGCATTGCCTTTTATCTTTCTCAGAAAGGGTCATTGTAAAATATCAGTTTATCATCATCATAGTAAAGGAAAAAATGATTTGAACTTATTCATTAAGGTTTTACTAAATTGGGGCCACTACATGCATTCATTTTTCTAAACTGATAACCTTGTTATTTCTCTCAGTAAAAGAATTTGAATTACATACACGTGTATAGAGACATATTTATATTATTAATACTGGAATCTTAGAAGTTCATGCTCAATATCTACACACACTGACAACTCTAATAAGATGAGAGTTTTCAAATTATTTAAAGTAATGGATACTTTTAAGAACAGCAGCATAAATTAAAATCCTTTCCCTTGAGTTGATCAGTTTTTGTTTCTAGTTAATAATTTTAGACATGAAATGTCTTTATGCTTAATACCTATATAGATACATACACACACAAACCAGAGAAACAAGCAGAGTTCTGAAAGTAATATTAAAGCAATCATATCACAAGCATTCACAGAAAGACACTGACTTGATGGGGACAATGTTTAATCTTTAAGGAGCAATACACTGGAACAGGTTTAACCACAGATCTGTCGTACAATAGAAAAACTTTAAAATTTCATCAGTGAGAGAAACTAAAAAGTGGGTCAGTTGTCAGTAATGTATTAATTTTTCAACACAAGAATTTAATTCTCTTACACTCTTTTTTCAGGTTTCCTTTGAAGTTAACAGCAACCAAAATGGAGTAAGTTTGAATATAGAATCAGCATATTGCAATTGTTAATGCAGAGGATTTGGAGTACAAAGGAAATTAATGAGTCCTTTAAACTAACACAATTTTATGTTTTGCTTTGAACATGCAGTCGCATTGAAAGACAACGTTCGTGCTGAACTAGTGAAAACAAGAAAGACAGAGCAAGTAGCAGGGTTTCTGTAGTTCAAAGAAATTCCACAGGGAGCCTGCTTCAAACCACAGAATTCCTATTCCTCATTACCCTGTCTTGTAGCAAGAACGATTATTTGTGGGGGGTGTGGGGGTGGTAAGGAGAGGTGCACACTGATGCAGGCTAAGAAGGAAGATAACTTTCTTTCAAAAGAACATCACAGTTCTGAATTATGGACATATTGCATCTACCAGTGAATTATTCAAAGTAGCAGTAGTACTCTCACACATTTTCATCTCTAGTTCCAATAGTGCCTGCTTCACTATTGACACCCTGGTTGGTAACTAATAAATTTATATTAGGTTTCAATGATATACTGAACATACCAACTGCTGGCTGTTCAGTAATAAGAGCACATCTCTCTGCATAAAATGATTGTTTTTGAGTGAGTCAACATCCTCTGTCATATTACAACTCCTTTTGATTTGGGGGCCAGTGTATGTGACAAAGACTCAATATTGATATACATTGTCCCAATCCACAGGATCCCTTCTTACTATACACTAAGAAATGGTTCCTGGTTGATACTCTGCAGTCTGTTTACTTTCATAAGAATTACACCTCCCCATGAAGCATCTTCTTTTAGCCAGACTCACAAACTAGCCCAATATATTGCTAATTCCAATAGTGTTGAGCTCATTTATTGGAACATGCTGGTTTATTGTTTTAGGTTTAGTTCAGGAAAGCCTCCATCAGGATTCATTCTGAAATGTAGATAAACCAGGAAGAATGAGAAACTGGAAAAACATTCTGCTTCCCCTTGTTCCAAGCTCGTTTCTTGCACTGATCTAAATTAATGATAAGCTATTTCTACATATTTGTACTTTTAGATATAAGATATCTAATTTATATATAAGATACATAATTTCTAGATATTTTATCACATTAAATCAAACAACTATTTTTTAAATTAGGTATTTGGCTTTGTTTATGGTATACCCAAAATAGTACAGTGAATCTTGACACTGTACTGTAGAATCCTCTAGAGAAATTAATAATAATGCCTATGTTCCATCCCCAGAGATGCTGATTTAATTGATACAGAGTAAGTTGAGAGTTGGACTATAAGGAAAGCTGAGCGGNGTATTTGGCTTTGTTTATGGTATACCCAAAATAGTACAGTGAATCTTGACACTGTACTGTAGAATCCTCTAGAGAAATTAATAATAATGCCTATGTTCCATCCCCAGAGATGCTGATTTAATTGATACAGAGTAAGTTGAGAGTTGGACTATAAGGAAAGCTGAGCAGAGAAGAATTGATGCTTTTGAACTGTGGTGTTGGAGAAGACTCTTGAGAGTCCCTTGGACTGCAAGGAGATCCAACCAGTCCATCCTAAAGGAGATCAGTCCTGGGTGTTCATTGGAAGAACTGATGTTGAAGCTGAAACTCCAATACTTTGGCCACCTGATGTGAAAGGCTGACTCATTTGAAGAGACCCTCATGCTGGGAAAGACTGAAGGCAGGAGGAAAAGGGGACGACAGAGGATGAGATGGTTGGATGGCATCACCGACTCAGTGGATATGGGTTTGGATGGACTCCAGGAGTTGGTGATGGACAGGAAGGACTGGCATGCTGCTGTTCATGAGGTCGCAGAGTTGGACACAACTGAGCGACTGAACTAAACTGAAATTCCATGCACCAAAGTGTTTTAAAAGCACCCCAATTCACAGAAGCTACAGTCAGTTTTAACATCCACTGTGTAAAGGGGGGTAACTTGCTTATAGTCTGTGTAGCTGAATAATCACAACTTTTGTAATAACAGAAACAGAAACTATTAAGTGGCTACAATAAGCCAGAATGAATACTTTATCCTCATTATCGCAATAAATTCTCTTACCACTGCAGTTCAACGAGAAGGCAAGTTGTTGCTGGAAACTCATTGCCCGCACACCAGAGAGCATGTTAGGTCAAAGCTGAGTGGATAATCTACTGAGCCTCAGGTTTACAGCAGGTAGATATGATATCCAGACATTAAGTGATAGCTATAGAATCATTTGCACTGTCACCCAGATATTCCCGGTATTCAACGATCCCTTATTATAAGTCACAACAGCATTTCTTTTCTTTCCAGGATTTCTTACTTTAATGGTCCCTTTTATCTGAAAGTAGAGTAGAAAGTGAGATTCAAAGATATTTTAGGTTTCCTTTAGTGATCATTTCCAAAGAACAAATCTACTTTCTTTTATTTCAGAAACCTGTTTANGATCCCTTATTATAAGTCACAACAGCATTTCTTTTCTTTCCAGGATTTCTTATTTTAATGGTCCCTTTTATCTGAAAGTAGAGTAGAAAGTGAGATTCAAAGATATTTTAGGTTTCCTTTAGTGATCATTTCCAAAGAACAAATCTACTTTCTTTTATTTCAGAAACCTGTTTACTTCCATACAACTTTCGAGTACTTCACCCGGGAAAGTCAGAGATTCAGGATATGTCAGTGTTGACATATTCCTCCCATATTCCTTCCCCCGAAAAAAGAGTGATTCTGCACAGAAAGCTCCCTCAAAGACACGGAGGTGGTCACAGTCAGAAAGGGTCTAATGTAGTATTCANGCCCATCTAAACCCACACCATTTTTGGAATGCAGAAGCAAATGGACCAACTCTTTCTCTAAAAGGTCACTTAGTTCATCTGACCCTAAAAGTAAAATTAAAGATCTGAACCTGAACTCTTTTCTGCCTTATCACTGGTTTCATTCTTGTCTTTAAGCAATAAAAAATTTTGCTCTGTTTTTTGTTTTAACTAGTCACACCCTTCCCAACCACAATCCTTGGGAGGATCTTTCTGACTACACTTGGGAGATATTGTTAAGGATATTTTCATCCTTTTGAATAATGTATCCACCAAATGTGTAATTTTTAAAACTGCAACATAATCTCACATCATTCTTATAACAAATCTGTGAGGGTGATTTTCCCAGGGTGTGTCTGATATCAGAGAGAGAAAGGAAGAAGAGAAGTTTAGGTGCCTTCAAGGCTGGGGGGCTTAAGGTGGGNATTTTCATCCTTTTGAATAATGTATCCACCAAATGTGTAATTTTTAAAACTGCAACATAATCTCACATCATTCTTATAACAAATCTGTGAGGGTGATTTTCCCAGGGTGTGTCTGATATCAGAGAGAGAAAGGAAGAAGAGAAGTTTAGGTGCCTTCAAGGCTGGGGGGCTTAAGGTGGGAACAGTCTGCTCCCTCTTCTTCCCATTGGAAGAGGACTGGACAGCCTCTGGCTTCATGCAATATCAGTCCCCAAACATGTAGCAATACACGCATGCTGATAACACATTCAACCTCAAGAGTGAGAGCTAGAAGCCAACCTACAGGAGTAAAAAGCCTGATAAAATAGATCCAGATACAGAGCAGAGAAGAAAAAAAANAGTCTGCTCCCTCTTCTTCCCATTGGAGGAGGACTGGCTTCATGCAATATCAGTCCCCAAACATGCAGCAATGCACTCATGCTGATAACACATTCAACCTCAAGAGTCAGAGCTAGAAGCCAACCTACAGGAGTAAAAAGCCTGATAAAATAGATCCAGATATGGAGCAGAGAAGAAAAGAAAAAAAAGAAAGATCAGGAACTTAGTATTTTTTCTCAGTGTTTACTATGCCCAGAGAAGACTGATAAAAAGAGCTCAAATCTCTTATAAATGATACAGTATTGAAATATTTATTGAAGAAAGTATAGATATTATTTTTACATCAGTAGCAATTAGATTTAATCCATATTTAGCATAGCTGGAGGTATCATGCTCCTTGACTTCAGACTATACTACAAAGCTACAGTGATCAAAAATAATACCATACTAGCACAAATACTGACACATAGATTGGTGGAACAGAACAGAGAGCCTAGAAATAAACTCACACAAGCATGGTTAATTAATCTACAATGAGGAGACAAGAATATAAAATGGTGAAAAGACATTCTCTTCAATAGTGATGCTGCAAAAGCTGGGCAGCTACATGTAAAAAATAAAATTAGAATATTTTCTCACACCATATACAAAAATAAGCTCAAAATATACCAAAGATTTAAACATAAGACTGGAAACCATAAAACTTCTAAAATAAAAGTTAGGCAGAACACTCTATGACACAAATCTTAGCAATATTTTTTTGTCTCTGTCTCCTAAGGCAAAGGAAACAGAAGCAAACATAAACAAATGGGACCTAATGCAACTCAGAAACTTTTTGAGACAATAAAAATACAACCTACTAAATGGGAGAAAATGTTTTTAAATTATATGACTCAAAATGGGTTATTATCTAAAATATATAAATGGCTCATAAAATTCAATGTCAAGAAACAAAAAAAACTCAATTAAAAAATGGGCAGAAGACCTATATAGACATTTTTTCCAAAGAAGACATACAGGCGATTCACAGGCACGTGAAAAGATGCTCAACATCACGAATCATCTGATCAATGCAATTCAAAACACAATGAGATATCACCTCCCATCAGCCAGAGTGATTGTCACCAAAAAGACCACAAATAAGAAATGTCAGTGAGAATGTGGAGAAAAGGGAACCCTTGTACATTGTCAGTAGAAATGTAAATTGGTGCAGCCACTGTGGAAAACAGTATGAAAACGCCTCAAAAACTAAACAAAATATACAACTTATACATGACACAGTTAATCCTATCCTGGGGGTGTATCTGAAGAAAATGAAAACATTAATTCAAAAAGATACACACACCTCAATGTTCAAGGCAGCATTATTTACAATAGCTAAGATATGGGAGCAACCCACATGACAGTCAACGATAAATGGATAAAGACATGGTATTTATACACACAGGGCTTCCCTGGTGGCTCAAATGGTAAAGAATATGCCTGCAATGCAGTAGACCTGGGTTTGTTCACTGGGTTGTGAAGATCCCCTGGAGAAGGGAATGGTTACCTACATCAGTATTCTGGCCTGGAGAATTCCATGGACAGAGGAGCCTGGCAGGCTACAGTCCATGGGGTCCCAAAAGGTCTCACACGACTGCAATGCGGGACCTGGATTCGATCCCTTTATATACATAGAACATTACTGATTCACAATAATGACTGCAATTTTGCCATTTTTAACTACAAGGATGGACCTGGAGTGTATTAAGCTCAGTAAAAAAGTCAGACAGAGAAAGAAAGACACTATATGTTATCACTCATATGTGGAATCTAAAGAATAACACTAATGAATTTAATAAAATAGAAGCAGACTCACAGATAAAGAGAACAAATTTGTGGTTACCTGTGGGGAGAGGGAAATAGGGAAGAGAAAGACTGTAATAAGGGATTAAAAGGTACAAACTCCTCTGTATAAAATAAATGACAAAGATATATTGTACAGCAGAGGGAATAGAGCAAATATTTTATAATAAAATACCTTTAAATTCCAAAAAAGGTCTGTATAGTCAAAGTTATGGTTTTTTCAGTAGTCATGTAATGATGTGAGGGTTGGACAATAAAGAAGACTGAGTGTTAAATAATTGATGCTTTTGAACTATGGTGTTGGAGAAGATGATTGAGTCCCTTGGACTGCAAGGAAATCAAACCAGTTAGTTCTAAAGGAAGGGAGTCCTAAATATTCATTGGAAGGACTGATGCTGAAGCTGAGGTTTCAATACCTTTGCCACCTGATATGAAGATCTAACTCATTAGAAAAGACCCTGGTGCTGGGAAAGATTGAAGACAGAAGGAGAAGAGAACGACAGAGGATGAGATGGTTGGATGGCATCACCAACTCAATGGACATGAGTTTGAACAAACCCCACGAGATGGTAAAGGACAGAGAAACCTAGTGTGCTGCAGTCCATGGGGTCACAGAGTCGGACACAACTGAGCGACTGAACAAATGGAGTATTACCTATAAGAATATCTATAAGAATATATGTTGCAACTTGAAACAAAGATAACATTCAGTTCAGTTCAGTCACTCAGTCATGTCCGACTCTTTGTGACCCCATGAACTGTAGCACACCAGGCCTCCCTGTTCATCACCAACTCCCAGAGTCCACCCAAACCCATGTCCCTCAAGTTGGTGATGCCATCCAACCCTCTCATCCTCTGTCATCCCCTTCTCCTCCTGCCCTCAATCTTTCCTGGCATCAGGGTCTTTTCCAGTGAGTCAGCTCTTCACATCAGGTGGCCAAAGCATTGGAGTTTCAGCTTCANAGTCCACCCAAACCCATGTCCCTCAAGTTGGTGATGCCATCCAACCCTCTCATCCTCTGTCATCCCCTTCTCCTCCTGCCCTCAATCTTTCCTGGCATCAGGGTCTTTTCCAGTGAGTCAGCTCTTCACATCAGGTGGCCAAATCATTGGAGTTTCAGCTTCAAATCAGTCCTTCCAATGAACACCCAGGATTGATCTCCTTTAGGATGGACTGGTTGGATCTCCTTGCAGTCCAAGGGACTCTCAAGAGTCTTCTCCAACACCACAGTTCAAAAGCATCAATTCTTCAGTGCTCAACTTTCTTTACAGTCCAACTCTCACATCCATACATGACTATTGGAAAACCCATATTAGTATAATAATATACTTTAATAAAGAAAAATAAAAATAAGTAAATAAGTAAAGGTATAGGTGAAATTCAGCAAGGCATATTTGTGTTTATCTTCTCAGCACTAATTAAAACTAGACTGCTTAGGCAACCATCTCAGGTTTCTAACCAGTTTGGAAACCCTGATAATCTTTTTTACTTATTGTTAGTGTTTCTATATGTTGCCAGTTAATGTCCTGCTCATAGGGAATAAACACACTTGAAAAATTTCTCTTCTTTGTTGAAACTGGTAGAAAGAACACATTCAAAAGGAAAAATAACAGATGCATCTGCTTTTATTACTGCTTAATGTTTTTCTCCCCTTAAAATGCCCATTTTTATGTAAACCACTTTGCTTTTCAGTTACCTTTATACTATACAATGACACTATTAATTTTCAAACATCTTTCCTTCTTTCCATAGGCAGCAAACCCATGGGTGCCACTTTTAGCCATGTACCAGATGATAACATTAATTTAAATAATTACCAGAAATTGATTTTCATGATCTCTGCAGAGTAGAAAACAGAGAGAAAAAGCCCTGATGCATCGCAGATTTAAGGGAGAGTGACAGTATTTGCACCATTTATCCCTGTCCCTGTGTTTCCCTGTTTATTACTATTGTGTCACTGTTCATATTCTAGGGAGTAACATGTACAAGGAATATCCTCTTTCCCTCATCCCCAAAATAATACGTGAAATGTTTGTATCCATATGTCTTACTAATTAAAAAAATAAGAATTCTTGCATAGTTACACTCTGTTGAACACTGCTCACTTTCATCACATGAAAATGCTTGTCTGACAAGTATTCCTTGTGGACATTAATGGTGGTACCATAGGCCAAAGGTTAATTTTCTGCTGTCTTTCAGACTGATTATTTTTCCCAATAAGTCCTGTCAGTTGTAGAGAGATTTTGTTCAAATCACCAAGCAAACATATAAGAAACATTTGTTGAATATATTAACAAATGTTATGTAACTTCCTAATTTCTCTCAGATAATTTGATACTTATTTTCTACATCTTAACTATTTAGATAATACAGTGAAATATAAAGCCACATAGTAAAGGCTTGGCAAAGTAACTCCTTGGCATGGAATATTAGGAGCTCTCAAAATCTGCCTTTGTTGACTTGGTAAGCTTTGTATCCCACTGCTGCTCCATTTGAAGGTGAATTTCCATCCAACTAACGTTACTTAGGAGAAGGCAATGGCACCCCACTCCAGTACTCTTTCCTGGAAAATCCCATGGACAGAGGAACCTGGTAGGCTGCGATCCATGGGGTCACTAAGAGACACGACTGAGTGACTTCACTTTCACTTTTCACTTTCATACATTGGAGAGGGAAATGGCAACCCACTCCAGTGTTCTTACCTGGAGAATCCCAGGGATGGGGAAGCCTGGTGGGCTGCCATCTCTGGGGTCGCATAGAGTCGGACACGACTGAAGCAACTTAGCAGCAGCAGCAGCAACGTTACTTAGTTTAAACAATATTTTATATTGATACACTCTTCTCTGATCAGACCATGAGCAAGCCACAGAAAAAAAATGGAAAGAATTGTGCAATTCAAACTGCAGGAAGATAAATAGCCAAGAGAGATTCTTTGTTTTGTTTTGTAAAGGCATTCAAACTTTGACCAAAAAGAATGCAACTAAGTTTCTGAAAGCTTTTGCTATGCCAAGGAGAACCTCATATATCACCATAACTATGAACAGAGAGCAGGAGAAAAGAGAAGGAGTCACAGTTATCCATCAACCTTTAAACAAACACATCTACGTTGCTACAGGTGGTGCAGCACATAACATTAAATACATAATATTAAGTCATGGGCTTGCTGAATGCTGCTGCTCAATGCTTAAAATAAAAACTGAAGATTTATATTATACCCACTTCTTGTCGTGCCACCTAGCTAACTTCAGGTTTTCAACCTGGGCCAAAGAAAATCACTTTTCAAGTGACCAACAGGGATAAGTCTTCATTTCAAATTTTCTAGTGGCAAAAAGATTCTAAGGGGGTGGCAAAAACTTTAAGTGCCTTTATTTGTTCAAAATGTGACCACACTGTTCCACCCAAATCATAAATAAATCTGTATCTATAGGTATAATCATAACAAAGATTATGTGCAGTTATTCGTAGTCTTTCATTTGGTTAACATGTCTCCATATATATATCTGGTATAGATCTTATTAGATAATCTTTATTAATGATGACAACTATTAGATAGTAATCAACTAATTAGAAAATAGAACTTCAAGTTTATTGATGCAAATTCTAATAATGTTAATGTCTGTCCGAGAAAGATGAAATTACAAATAACTGTTTTGTTTATTTCAGGAAATTTCAGGCAACCTATTTACCTGAGCCACTCCAGTAGGCCTCATCAGAGTAATAGTCCCTTTGCAGACAACAGATTGTTCAGCTGGGTTTATCAAGCAACAGTTTCATCTTGAAGGTTTATTTTAAAGCTCTCTCCTGGCTGTGTCCACTTAAATTATCACATCTAAAAATCTGCACAGTTGCAATCAGGGTCTGTCCATTCCACTTCATAGAGAAACACCTTTCTTAAACTACCTATAAACATTATACATGATACCACCTGCTTTAGGGTCATTGCTAAGACTTACAAAGGAATTGTTCTCTCTTGTTTGAGGAAGAGGCTGTTTTGATGACCTGGTGGAGACCTAACAGAAAACAGTCTAACAGCTAAAAAGGGTATATTCTGCTCTTCCACGGGTTTTAATAATAAAATTAAAACAATCATAATCTTTCACTTTTTATGTCAACTGACACCTGGGTTTAAAGGAATCTCATTTTGCCTCCTAATTATATGGTCTCCTCTCTCAACATATCATGGTTAATTTAAACAACTCACTCATGCACGATTAAAAAATAGTCAGCTAATTAATATGGACAAGTTAGTTGATGTCTGTAGAAACAGGCAATAAGTTTTTCAAGTTAATTTATAGTTGTCATTAGGGGAGAATAAATGTATCTAAAAGAAAATTACTAAAGTGAAAATTTTAATATTGAATATAAGGATTTATTTTACTATCACTTGCTCTTACTAGAATTTTAAAAATATTTTAAGTGGTTAACTTAAAAGATAAGTAGCATCCTTTGTATATGGCATTTTATAAGTTAGTATGACAATAACTATGATCCTAAAGATTATCCCAATCTGTTTATCTAGAATTAGAAAGAGAAAACTTTGTGAATTTTTAAAATTTATTTTTCCCAGAGGCTCTGTTCAAAAGTCAGTTTTGCTTTGGTAGGAGAACATCACTGAGTCTTTTATGTTTTACATTTCCAAATGAATTCCTATTAGATTTCCTATTAGGGAATCTCTGAAGGCAGTTGACAGATTGCCATTGGAATTAAATGGAATTAAAATTTTTCATATATCACAAAGTATGCAGTAATTAAGCATGAGAAGGAAAAAGATAAACTAATATGATTGATAAAATATTCTTGATTACTTTAAAATATTTTCCCCACACTACTGCATGCGTATCTACACCATTTTGCCAGATTTCAGAAAATGGTCAACAGAACTATGTAAAGGAGACGCTATAAAGAGAAACCATTTCATTGTTTTAAAAGTCAGGTCCAAATAATCAAAGGGATGTAAAAGGAAGAAAAATAAATCCCACTGAAAACATATTTTAGCCTTAGTTGTGTACATTATTATAGAGATTAAAAACTTCATCCACTGATACGGAGTAGATAGAGGGTATTTTAGTCAGTATCCTTAATTTTTTTCAAATCTGAGGAAAGTGATTCTCCACTGGACAGGGCAGGAGAGGGTCTGACATGTCTTTCTATCCTTCACAAAACCTGACATATAACAAGCAATAATAAATGTTTCTGAATAAATATTTGTTAATTATCATGGAGCTTTGGTATACTCCAGTCTTGTATTTTATAATTCCAGGAAAAATAATGATTTTTACCACTCAGAAGATGGTGTAAAAAAAAAATCATATATAACTCAATTCAAGTAGTCCTTAGCCATGTAATGCAGTCACAAAAGATCTAGGCTGAAAGCTGGCCAACTGAGCTTTTTGTCTCTATTAACTGCCCCCTTGAGTAAAGTTTACCTCTCTAACCTACAGTTTTCTCACTTATCAAATAAGATTGGCTGAAAGAGAATTTTTCAGCTCACTGTTTCTGCAATGGTGTTTGGCTCCTAACAGCTCTAGTGAAAATCAGGCTGTTTCACAGTAAACTGCTGTCAAAAGTGACAGTTAGGGAGTGGTGTTATTACTTGCACTTCAAGTGATTTTAAGTACTTTTTAAATTAAGTAAGATTCTCAAGGCTCTCCTAGTAACCAAACACAATATAAATGGCTTAGTTCCTATAGGGAAAAAAAATATTCATGTCCAAAATTACAACCTAAAATCTATCAACATATGTTATTCTCTTGTAGTTATATATTTTCCCATGTAGTTCTTTGTCAATAGGATATATAGCTAAACAAGTGAACAATCATAAAGTCATTTCCTTAAACATCAGTGAGCCAATCACTCAAAACTTCATCCTACTTTTTGGATTCTACTAATAAGCTATCTTTTTTTTCTCTCTTTCTTGATTGAAGTACAGTTGATTTACAATGTTATGTTAGTTTCAGATACGTTGTTGTTGTTTAGTCTCCAAGTTGTGTCCAACTTTTTTGCAATGCCATGGATGATAGCCCACCAGTGTTCTTTGTCCATGGGATTTCTCAGGCAAGAATACTGGGGTGAGTTGCCATTTCCTGTTCCTGGGGATCTTCCTGACCCAGGGATCAAACCCATATCTCTGTCATTGGAAGGCAGGTTCTTGACCACTGAGCCACTAGGGAAGCCCAATTTCAGGTATATGGTATAGTGATTCGGGTTTGAGGGGTTTTTTTTTTGTTTGTTTGTTTGTTTCAGATTATATCTCAGCATAGGTCATTCCAAGATACTGGGTATAAGTCCCTGTACTACCCAGTAAAATCCTTATTACTTATGCATTTTATGTGGCGGGTAGCGGTTTAGTCGCTAAGGTGTGCCCAACCCTTGTGATCTGTGGACTATAGCCAACAAGGTTCCTCTGTTCGTGGGATTTCCCAGGAAGAATACTGGATGGATTGCCATTTAGTTTTTATCTGTTAATCCAATACTCCTAATCTGAGCCTCCCCACCCTCATACCCTGTCTCTTTCCTCTTTGGTAACCAGAAATTCTAAACTACCTTTTCTTAAATGAACAATTGTTTTCACGTCATAGATGTTTAACAAGCTAAATTTAAAAATTAATATTATTTAGTTAGTAGGAAAACAACAGAACAGGAAAGATTGGCAATCTCTTCAAGAAACTTGCAGATACCAAGGGAACATTTCATGCAAAGATGGGCAGGATAAAGGACAAAAACAGTTAAGGGCCTAACAGAAGCAGACGACATTAAATGATGTGGCAAGAACACACAGAACTTTAAGGTCTTAATGACCTGGATAACCACAATGGTGAGCTCACTCATTTAGAAGCAAACACACTGAAGTGTGATGTCAAGCGGCCCTTAGGAAGCATTACTATGAACAAAGTTAGTGGAGGTGGCATGATTCCAGCTGAGCTATTTAAAATCCTAAAATATGATGCTGTTAAAGTGCTGCTCTCAATACGTCAGCAAATTTTGAAATCTCAGCAGTGGCCACAGGTCAGTGACTTCAGAAAGTCAGGTTTCATTCTAGTCCCAAAGAAAGGTCAAGCAACTATACAGTTGTGCTTATTTACACAACCTTGTGCTAGCAAGGTTATGCTTCAAATCCTTCAAGCTAGGCTTCAGCAATATGTGAACTGAGAACTTCTAGATGTACAAGCTGGGTTTAGAAAAGGCAAAAGAACCAGAGCTCAAATTGCTTGCATTTGTTGGATCATGGAGAAGGGAAGAGAATTTCAGGGGAAAAAAAATTTACTTCTACTTTATTAACTATGCTAAAGCCTCTGACTGCGTGTATGTGTGCGTGCTCAGCCGGGTCTGCCTCTTTGCAACCCTTTGGACTGTAGCCTGCCAGGCTCCTCTGTTCATGAAATTTTCCAGGCAAGTAAACTTTATGGATCACAAAAAACTGTGGAAAATTTTAGAGATGGGAATACCAGACAGTCTTACCTGTCTCCTAAGAAACTTCTATGCAGGTCAAAAAACAACAGTTAGAACCAGACATGGAGTAATGGACTGGTTCAAATTTGGGAAAGGAATATGACAAGGCTGTATATTGTCACCCTGCTTATTTAACTTATATGTAAAGTACAACATGCAGAATGCCAGGCTAGATATATCAGAAGCTGGAATCAAGATTGTCAAGAGAAATGTCAGCAATGTCAGATATGTAGATGATACCACTCTAATGGCAGAAAGTGAAGAGGAACTAAAAAGCCTCTTGAAGGTGAAAGAAGAGCATGAAAAAGCTGGTTTGAAACTCAATATTAAAAAAAAATATATAGGATCATGACATACAGTCCCATCCATCACTTCATGGCAAACAGAAAAGGAAAAAGTAGAAACAGTGACAGATTTTCATTCGCTGGGCTCCAAAATCACTGCAGACAGTGACTGCAGCCAGGAAATTAAAAGATGCTTGTCCTTGGAAGGAAAGCTATGAGAAACCTAGACAGTGTATTAAAATACATACATTACTGGGTTGACAAATGTCCATATAGCCAAAGCTATGGTTTTTCCAGCCATCATGTGTGTAACCAAGAGTTGGACCATNCAGATTTTCATTCGCTGGGCTCCAAAATCACTGCAGACAGTGACTGCAGCCAGGAAATTAAAAGATACTTGTCCTTGGAAGGAAAGCTATGAGAAACCTAGACAGTGTATTAAAATACATACATTACTGGGTTGACAAATGTCCATATAGCCAAAGCTATGGTTTTTCCAGCCATCATGTGTGGAACCAAGAGTTGGACCATAAAGAAAGCTGGGTGCTGAGGAACTGCTGTTTTCAAACTGTGGTGCTGAAGAAGACTCTTGAAGTTCCTTGGGCTGCAAAGAGATCAGATCAGTCAATTTTAAAGGAAACTAACCCTGAATATTCACTGGAAGGACTGATGCTGAAGCACCAATACTTTTTGCCACCTGACACGAAGAGCTGACTCATTGGAAATACCTTGATGTTGGGAAAGATAGAAGGCAAATGGAGGAAGGGGCGGCAGAGGACAAGTTAGACAGCATGACAGATTCAATGGACATGAATTTGAGCAAACTCTGGGAAATAGATAGTGAAGGACAGGGGAACCTGGAGTGCTATAGTCCATGAGGTCACAAAGAGTCAGACATGTTTAGCGACTGAACAACACATCAGTTAGTACTTTGACTATTTTTGGAGAAAATGGAAAAAAAAANGAACTGAACCAAGACAGAGCTACACAAATGGAAGAATTTGCCCATCTGACAAGCAGTGCTGGGAGAAGACAGAATGTTTAAAGTACATGAAAAGAGAGTTTTTGTCTTGATATTTAATTGAAATTAATTAAATCATGTTGGAACAAAAGCAAGAGAAAATGATAGATGCACATTATCTAAAGTTTGCCAGTACCTAGAAGAAAAGAAAGTTAACACTGCATAAAGCACAAATGGAAAAGTTCAAGGGCATTCATGCTCTGAGCCAAAGCTGACTTTAAAACCCTTTATAAGATCCCTCCAACTACAAGAGCCACTCATTGTATTTAACTGTACTATATGAGGAGTCATTTTCTTCTGAAGGGCATAATATATCCAAGTTGGCATCTCAAACATTACCTTAAAAGGGGAAGAGAAGGTGACCCATAGACAGGATCAAATTCCAAAGAAAATAACTTCACTAAGCAACAGGAACTCCTTTAGGTGTCACACTAACCAGCACCAAAAAATTGTCTGAGTCCCCAACCAGTCCAGCTGTTTTACAGCAAAGACAAATTTTTGCCATTTTTGTTGCTGCTCATAAACATGCGACATACACAATAGACCCCAACAAATTAAAATATCAAAATGATTGGAAACACATTTGACCAACAAAATCAAAGACCATTTATCTGTGATCTAAGCAATCATTTCATGATTATCTTGTAAACTAAATAATGATGTTTAGTTAAGATTCTTTCATTAAACAATGGAAAATACTAAATAAAACTGAAAATAAACCATTTTTGTCTTCAGATTGAAACAAAGAAATAGATATAAAGAGCCATGTATAAAATTTAAAGGAGATGAAAAAACAGGTAAATATTAAAATGTCAGGAATTTAATATAACTTAGTCTAAAATTTAGGAGTACTTAAGAGAGTATGATAATAAGATAGATGAAGAACGAAGACAGTAGGAGGAAGATGTTAATGATCACAATTTCTAATACAGAAAGAGGAAGTTTTAAAGGGTAAACATATTTAAATAGCCGTCTTTTAGTTACTGGGCTTCCCAGATGGTGCATCTGTAAAGAATCCACCTGTCAATGCAGGAGATATGGGTTTGATCCCTGGGTGGGGACAATCCCCTTCAGTATGAAATGGCAACCCACTCCAGTATTCTTACGTGGAACACCTCATGAACAGAGGTGCCTGCAGGCTATAGTCCACAGGATCACAAAGAGTCAGACTCAACTGAGTGACAAAGCACACACACTTTTATTTGTGACCTCTCAACTCTGACCTGTAATTCAGACACGCTGAGAAAATTAAATTACTCCACGTTGAAGCCAGAAGTTAAGACTATATCTTTAGTAGAAAGCAAAATTTAATGACTGAAAAATAATGAGTGAGATGCAACAGCAGCAATCAAGTAGTCCATAACTTGCAGAGAGCACAGAAAGAGAAAGTTTTTAGTTTTCAGCAAAGCAGAAGAAAAACTGCATCAAAGATAGTAGGCAAGAGGAGAAACATGAATAGAAGAAATAGGGTAGGTCCACATTTCTGTGGGTAGAGGTCAAAGAATTAAGAGAAAAATAAATATGGTCTCAAATTAATAACCCTCAAGAAAGCCAAGTATATTAAAAAATGTACAAGCATTTTCACATCAAGGTCTAGAAGAAGCTTCATAAATCAAAAAGTCGAACTAAAAGGATACAATACATGTAAGAGAAAAAGAAAAACCTACTCAATGTTAAAACTAATAAATACCATGTTGCTCAGTCTTGCACTGTTACTGATGTAGAAATATGAATGGTAAGCCTTTGGAGAAAAATGTCTTTTTGTATTTTAATAAACAACTTTCATATTTCCCTGTAGATGATACATTTATAAAAATGCTAAAATGCAACCAAGCAATATTTTATAATAGATAAACAAAAATGAAATTAAATCCAACTCTGTAGACCATAAATGTAACAGTTAATAAAAGACATTTATGCTGTGGCTGGGGCTTCCCAGGTGGCACAGTGGTAAAGAATCTGCCTGCCAATTCAGGAGACATAAGAGATGCTGGTTCAATCCCTGGGTCAGGAAGATCTCCTGGAAGAGGAAATGGCAACCCACTTCAGTATTCTTGCCTGGAGAATCCCGTGGACAGAGGAACTTGGTAGGATACAATCCATGGGGTTGCAAAGAGTCTGGTACAACCGAAGCAACTTAGCATGCTTGCAGTTTCATGCTAGCATCCTTGCCGTTTCATACACGCCTGGTAGTAGTTGGTTTCCTATGATCATTTTAACCACTACTAATTCAGCCATCCTAAATCCTCAGTCAACTTTAATACTCAGTAGAATATCGGTGCCCATAGGATATTTCTTCTGTGCAACAACAATTGTTAGGGAATTATATATTCCTTGGGTTCCCTCATAGCTCAGTTGGTAAAGAATCCACCTGCAATGCAGGAGACCCTGGTTCGATACTGGGTTGGGAAGATCCACTGGAGAATGGATAGGGCTTCCCTTCCTAGCCAGTGGGCTTCCCTGGCTCAGCTGGTAAAGAATCTGCCTGCAATGTGGGAGACCTGGGTTTGATCCCTGGGTTGGGAAGATCCCCTGGAAAAGGAAAAGGCTACCCACTGAAGTATTCTGGCCTGGAGAACTCCACGGACTACATATTCCATAGGGTGGCAAAGAGTTGGACACAACTGAGTGACTTTCACTTTCAGATACGTTCACACATTCCTCACTTCTACGTAAGCTTGGACTGAACCTCAGCACCAGCATGTGACACTCATACTGTCACACAGTGCAGGCCAAACCCTGTTCTCTTAACTATAAGACAGTGAGACTCTCCAGGGACCAAATACCTCCAAAGGAATGATATCCAGTCCACTCAAGCCATAGGACAGTTGGAGCTAGAGCTCAACTGAGAATCTTTGAAGATGCTAAGAAACATGGTGATTACAGAATAATTCCCTTATGAAAATCCCATTTGTAGCCCACCAGGCTTCTCTGTCCATTAAAACATTATTCTAATTAAAGTTTATCGTTTCATTCTATCCATAAATATCATACAATAAGAAATAATTCATAGAACACAACAGGGAGGGTAGCTATATCGTAACTTTCAGTGACTCTTCGGAGGAATCATGGGATAGTTTAAAATTATTATGCATGACTTAAATTTTTCATATATCACTTGTGTTCTTTTAATAATAAAAATGTATCCTTAATACATGAAACTTAGAAATATATAGAAAAGTGAAAAAAGAAGAAAATCCCTGACGATTTCACCATCCAGAGAAAACTACTGCTGCTGCTAAGTTGCTTCAGTCGTATCCGACTCTGTGCAACCCCATAGACGGCAGCCCACCAGGCTCCTGTGTCCCTGGGATTCTCCAGGCAAGAACACTGGAGTGGGTTGCCATGTCCTTCTCCAATGCATGAAAGAGAAAAGTGAAAGTGAGGTCGCTCAGTCATTTCCGACTCTTCGCGACCCTATGGTCTGCAGCCTACCAAGCTCCTCCATCCATGGGATTTTCCAGGCAAGAGTACTGGAGTGAGGTGCCATTGCCTTCTCTGACATCACCAGTTAAAAGTGAAATTTTAAGTTTTCATTCTGCAATTATACTATGTGCATGTTTGGAACATTATCAATAATGGAAATAACATGTTTGGCTTTCTTCTTCCTTACCCTAATCATTCACATTGATTCAAGGCAGATAGAGAGTTTAGGGGTGGTAGAACTTAATGGATAAAGCAAAGCATAAACTTTGGCATCAGACAGACTGATGGCACCCCACTCCAGTATTCTTGCCTGGAAAATCCCATGGATGGAGGAGCCTGCTAGGCTGCAGACCATAGGGTCGCGAAGAATCGGAAATGACTGAGCAACTTCACTTTCACTTTTCCCTTTCATGCATTGGAGAGGGAAACGGCAACCCACTCCAGTGTTCTTGCCTGGAGAATCTCAGGGATGAAGGAGCCTGGTGGGCTGCTGTCTATGGGGTTGCACAGAGTCGGACATGACTAAAGTGACTTAGCAGCAGCAGCAGCCACTAACTCAGGGTATACTCTGAATATACCCTGTATATACAGAGCACATCAATTAAGTCTCACTGCCCTTAACTTTAAAACAAAGGTGATAACCCTACATTTTAAGACAGATTTATGTTGTAAAAGAGAGAGTGTATCTGCAAAGTGCTGCAAGGCTTGAGCTTGAAGCACATGTCTAGGAGTCTAGGAACAGATTGGGTAGACAAGAGGAAGCAGCATGGCCCAATTCCTTGGTGCCACTGAGGACCCACTACCTGTTCTTTTTTTTGGCTTGGGAACTCCCCTAACAACACAGACTATCATAGTCATAAGTGAACAAAATTCTTCAAATTCTGGGCTTTTAAGTCTCAACTTCTAGCAGCCCACCTGTGCTCTCAGAGAAGATCAGAACCCTGCTGCACTCTGCTCAGCATTCAGTACATGCCATTGCTTAAATTCCATCCCTGAAAAGCTAACTTAAAAAAAAAAAAAATTGAAATTAGATGCCGGTGTCTGTGCACGCAGGAAAACAAATTCCTCTCTTGCTCTGCTGCTTTCCAAAGCTCATCTGGGACCAGAGCGCAAACTGAATTTCAACTTCACACAGAGACTAGCCCTTCAGCTTGAAAGGACAAAGTGAGAACTTGGTCCATTAAACATTATGGAGTAAGTCAAGTAGCCAAGAATCATACTCCAAGCAAATCCAGAATGGTTTCAGATTTGTTTCAACAAAGACCTCAGGTTTGATTCCAACCCAGGCCCCTGAGCTGCGTGAGTTCACACTGTTGCATTAGGCAGGCAAACACCAGGCTACACAGACAGAACCTTACTGCTTCCTTTTAGGGCTCAGTGGCGCCTGTTTTCACATTACAATGGCTAACCTTGGATTAAAGAACACTTGGATAATAACAGCATAAACTTTTCACAGTTTACTTAAAACTTTGTAAAGGCGGGGTTTTTTATAGAGGAGAGTGCATTTAATCTATAAAACAAACATGTTGTTTAGTTTAACCATTTGGCCATGTGTGTTTTCCAGGGTCACTATTTCAGGAATATATAGGCAATCTCAACCTTTTTTTAATAAAGTGAGAGAATGCAAAACTTTACAGTTCACTTGAAGAAAGCCGTAGGACCTACATACCATGTATTAAAAACAATTATTATGCTGTTGCCAGACAGTATGGAGTATATTACCAGAGCTCCTATCATTAGGCATGTCTCAGAATAGCTCTTAAAGAATCCATATGGTGGCTTTCAACTTCATCTCCATGGTGTCCCCTAGGAAGTATGTGTTATAATCAGTCTCCTTCTGTCTTCAGAGTCTTGTAGAGCAGACCCAGCAGAGCACAGGGCTTCCTGCTGTTACTGGTGGACTGTAACTGTACTAGCCATTACTCTAAACAGCCACCAAAATGCTATGTGCAGGAGAACCCACCCAATTCACAAAAGCAAATTTGTAGGCCAAGAGCAAAAACTGCTACTTAGAGGAATTTCTCACAACAGGCAGATCTGTCTTTTTTTTTTTTTTTTTAATTATGCTTTTTGTTGCAATTCCACAGAAAATAAATGTGAAGGAAATGAATTTAGGGTTTGGTTTTTCATAAAAATGATTTCCAATCAGGTTTTATTACCAACAAAGAAGTACTCAAGTGGGAAAGAATGAAAGATGAACTAAACCAACTGTGGATCAGACTCAGGTTACCTTCAGGGATAGAATTAAGCTGGAAACTTCTGTGTATCTAAACAATGGATTCTCTAAAGAAGCATAACTTTCTAAGTGGAATCACAATAGTACAATGGTTTCAGTTTGGAAATCATGATGAAATCATCTTTTCATTTTGCTGTGAAGTTTTGTGATAACTGTTCACATACTTTGTACTGTTAAAACTATATGACTTTGCACTTTGCATAGTTCTAACACTGGCTTCTCTCATAATTTAATTGAATGTACTCATCATACATGTGTGTTAACATACAGTATATTTCATTAGATTTTTAAACATATGATATTGTTAAATTAGCAGTATCAGAATTTAAATGCATATGCCCTTTGTCTCTTAAATTCATTTATAATAATTCATACCATAAATATTCTTTTACTTGTATGCAAAACTATGTTTAAGCTAATTGAAATAGTTTTATTTATAAAAAAAATAAACTATAAATTGGGAACTAAAAAAATTATTAGGGAGCCCACAAATAAATTAGGTGTGTATATACTAATTTGGACTTCCAGATACAAGTTTTAAATAAATATGGAATTAACAATAGTATATGTAGTATATACCTAGTACTATTTCCTACTTGTTTCATCTGTAAATATACTCACATCCATTTTTGGCTATGAATTAGTTTTTACTATTTTTTCACTTTTATTTATATGGAATCCAAAAAGAGATGAGAAATGAATACACGTACTCAAGTCTTCCATCAGGAGGTGAAATCAGTTAATTTAATTGTGTTTCCATAATATTAATTTTTAAATAATTTTATTACATTCCCATTTAAAGCATGAAAAAAGATGAGGGTTTTTTTGATATGTTATATGTAAGATTTTATTTGCTATTAACAAATTACATGATGATTCGGCATTAAATCATAATGCATTTTCAGCACTCTGATCTCATAGGCGATTGATTGGCCTTTTCCCTATTTTCCAGGACAGGGTAATTTAAATTGGGTCTTTTACTACATATATTTTTAAAAATTTATTGTTATTAATTTTTTAACATGGTAAAGTTATCACATTCTTCATTGGGACAACTGTAAGATATATGTATTAATAAGATTTCAGCACATCTCAAAGGTTTTTGTTAATAATGTACTGGGAAGAATTTAAAATATATTACAAAAAAGGGAGAATTCATGACAGTTGTGTATAATTTCCTTTTAAAATATTATTTTCCATTAATATTTAACTAGCGATTTAGAGAAATTTTAGGGTTGCAGAAAAATAAAATATATTGTATAGAGAGTTCTTATATACTTCCCCACTTTCATACATACACACACACACACACACACACACACACACATGCACACACACAGACACCAGCTTTCCCTGTCAACATCTTGTATAAGTATGGTACATTTGCTAGAATTAATGAGCCAATACTGTCTATTATTATTAACTAAAGCCCAAAGTTTACAGTAAGACCCCTACACTTGAATCTTCAAGTTGCAAACTTTCAAAGATACAAATAAGTTCACGTATCCAAACATGTAAGTTAGTTCATATGTCAGGTATATATTGTCAAATGCATGCATCCTTTACAATTTGTTGCATTTTGTCTACTTTACAGTTCTGTAAAGAGTACAGTAGTACATGATCTTTATTTCAAGTCCAAAATATCCAGAAGAAATCATAAAAACAGCAGAATATAGCCAATTGTGTTAACTGGGTATCTTGGCTAACTTTGTTGGACTTACAACAAACATGGTCTCAGAATGAAATTCATTTGTATATAGGAGACTTACTGTACATTATGTAAGCTTTGCAATTGTATAAAATGTGTCCATCATTACTTTTCAACAAGTCTATTCATTTTTTAACTTGCTATAGCTATCTACTCAGCATTGACCTCATAGCAAAAGATTGAAGCATTTAGGCATTAAAGTCATTTTTTTTTTCACTTTCTGTTTGAAGTGCCCAATGCCCTTTTACAACCACAGGCTTTGTAGTCATAAAGTACAACAATTCTGATTCATACACAGGTAGAAATACATGAATCATAGCATCCCAATATGTCTCTTTCCTCAGGAGAGTCTGCAGTAGAAACCACTGTCTACAGTCCATGGGGTCGCTGAGGGTCGGACAGGACTGAGCGACTTCACTTTCACGCATTGGGGAAGGAAATGGCAACCCACTCCAGTGTTCTTGCCTGGAGATTCCCAGGGACGGGAGAGCCTGGTGGGCTGCCGTCTATGGGGTTGCACAGAGTCCGACACGACTGAAGCGACTTAGCAGTAGCAGCAGAGAGTTGACCATTTAAACCCGAAGGCATGACTTGCTTATCATGTACTTATAGATATGTGAATTTGAAGGTGGCTGGGCCTTTGGATATAGATTTACAAGATATAGCATATTATCAATGAGTTCACTCCAATTATAAACAATTTATGGCTATTGATTATTTTTAAATAGGCTTTAAAAACATCTAGAATAACTTTTCTATAAATAGAGATTTATCTGGACTCTAGTTGAATTTTCATTCACCAATGTCTGTTTAGGAAGTTGATCCATTGTTTCCACTGTGTGACCTTGGAAGGTTAATGTCTTCTTTAACCATTTACTATCCAATTATATCTGAATTTTGTGTTAAAAAACAGGATAAGTTATAAATTCAAATTACGTGGCATGAAGTCTATTCTACATGTCCATCAAATTTAGCAAACAAATTTGTTTTGGGTAGAAAAGAGGGCAAAGAACAAATGTATTCCTTTCCCTCAAATGACATAATTACCTATAATGATATGAAAGTCATCCCACAATATTATGGGAGAAATTTCATTCCTAAAGTGATTTAAATTTGTCATTATTAAAACAGAACAAAAAATAAATTAAACTTTGACCTGAGTTCTATTCTAATCACCAAATAGAGGCAAAATATAGCATATGATAGTATATAGACGTAAAACCCAAATAAAAATTAAATCTCAATTCAGAACCTGCAATTTAAATGAAATTATGCTTTATAATATAAGTCATAATATGTATCATCTAAAATATAATCAAGAAGATGTACCACCTTTGGCATGAAAATTCAATGTGACAGTCTCCCAAAGCAAGTTTCTGATTTTTTTAAGGATGTGAAGAAAAAAAAAAAAAACTAGTCTTTATCTGGTTAATCAAAGAGTGGGAATCGTTGTAGTGGATAATTGGGCTAGCTGGCTCATCTTTATAATCCGACATTTACACAGGTCTTTATATTTTCAAAATGTTCTACAACCATTTTTCCTGGTTCCGTAGATATAACTTGCAGAAGTAAATTAATTGTTCAATTCACATTTTACTAATGAGTACAAAGAAGCAAAGTGAGATTAAGCAAGTCAGATGCAAAGCCAAGATAAGAAATTCTTGCCCTGGCAGGCTTAATCCACAGCCTTTCTGTGCCTCAAGGAATCCTCAGTCTTTCTATTTGAAAATTTCTGAAGAGAATTAAGCTGTCAAACACACACTCACAATCAAGACTCCTCACCATTCTAGTCCAGGTGGCCCAATTATAGATTTAACCTAAAGTAAGTTCTGATATATTGATAAAATAATATGGCAAGTCATGGTTACTACAGTCTTAATCTCTTACTTTAAAACAGTCTTCAAAGACTAACATGCCATGAGTAAATTACCTTTCCAACTCTCCTCATTCTTTTTCTGCTCTTATTAGTACAGTACTGCCACTATGTAGGTTCCATTTGCAACACCCCAGGAAGTTCTGTGAATCTGCCTCAATATTACAGGAGAGAAAGGAGACCCATAAAAACAGCATATAAATGTGGGGAAATAATAGGGCCATTGTCTGGCATTTGATTGAGTAATTTGATCAGAGGGCAGAATTCACATGACTTAGCCCAAGTGGGCCTGTATACTTTCCTTTCTTTCATTTCTTGGGTTCAGTTACCCCATCACCTACCACTCCCTGCCCACAACGAATTTACACCTTACCTTGTTGCTGTGTTCTCCCTGTGGATAACATAAAGCTGAAAAAAGCCATTTCCTCTCAGGAGGTAAAGATGCCACTTAAAGGATTAAATGCTCTTTTTATGCAGTTCATCTGGATGATAAATTGAATTTTTCAGTTTTGAAAAGATTTCTAAAAGAATTCAGATGTTTTAAGTAGAATATGAATATTTTTAGGAGTTTCTGTTGGGCGAACATACCCATTTATTAAAGGATAATTTGCTGCAATGTAGCATTGGATCCACGATCTGGATCAAACCCCAAATCTACAAAATTAACTTTGTCAATCTGAGGATTAGACTTCTTGGCAATAATATGTATGATTTAAAACTTGAAAACAAATTAATTAAAAGAACAAATTCAATTTCTTGAACCTATCATAAATTTTGCTATTTTTGGTGAATGGCATTTTAAGAGCCCAGAGACTTAACAAGGCCTAATGGTGGCAAAAGTAGATAAAATTATTTTAAAAATGAATTTATCATCTTTAGAAACACCTATTCCTTTTTATGGAGGATTAGTATTTTTCAAAATAAAATAAATCTACTTAAAATATATTTTATATCATTCAAATGCCACTAACAAGCAATAAAGTTACAATTCAATGTTGGTGAGTACATATGCATATGTTATAATTTCTTCTATTTAATTCTTAGAAAATAAATAATAAAGTAGGAATTTATTGCTTAAATTATATATTGACTCCCAAGTTGGAAACTCAAAATACAAACAAAAGATGTGATCAGACATAAAATTTGAAAAAAAAACACATTATTTTCATATTTANCAGTGTTCTTGCCTGGAGAATCCCAGGGATAGGGGAGCCTGGTGGGCTGCCATCTATGGGGTCACACAGCGTCAAACATGACTGAAGCAATTTAGCAGCAGCATCATGTTGGTATATTTTTAAGTTCTATGAAGAATTAGGTGCCAGTTATTCTAATTTCCCTAGTTCCCCAAAGGTGGAATGTATAACTGAGTTAAGTATACCAATTTGAAGTTTTGATAAAGAGGTATAGCATGCATGCCATCTGCTCAGTAAGGCTGATACTCTTGTGGCCAGAATGGCCAGGACAGGAGAGAAGAGTATCCCTTTTAAAGGTTCTTAGTGCTTACATCATGTGGCACCATGTCTTAAAAGTTCTTTGTGGGTATATCCTCTATCTATCACCCCTACCCTGCCAGATTGGAATCTCCTGGAAATTAGGGATCATATTAGGAAATGGCAACCCACTCCAGTATTCTTGCCTGGGAAATCCCATGGATAGAGAAGCCTGGCAGACTATACCGTCCATGGAGTCAGATTTGGACACGAGTGAGCAACTCGACTTTTTTTTTTTTTTTTTTTTACATTTTATTCATTTTCTATCCTGAAAATGACAGAAATGACTACAGTAATGCTAGACATTGTGAATGTTTGTTAATTTAAAATGAACACAGAGAAAACACAAACATGTTAATATTTTCATGCTTTTTTTTACATTCATAGTTTGTGATCATACAACATTCTATATTAACAGTGTATCTTTAAAATTCCATACGCACAGGTCTAAAATATAGTCTAAATATACAAAAAAGAAGAGCTATAATCCTATAAAATAAAATTCTAACTATGAAGAGAAGAAAAAAGTAAATTATTAGAAAGCCCCATCTGAATTTTCTATAGTAAATTCCAATTCTAATCTATACTTGCCTTTTGTTTATAATGCTATTGCTCTTCTGAGCAGTTTGTTTTAAAGCATGTTTCTGAAGGTTAAATTAGACTTAAAAGTAAATTTCTACCTTTTACCTTTACAAACGACACCCTTGCTCCTTGAGGAGTTAAGGGGGTTTCTGATGAAGATTTCAACACAATTATTATATCACGTGGCAAGTCTTTTCACTGACCAAGAATCTCCACCTCATCCAAATTAGGTTGAAGGCTAATTTTGCTTTTAGTCATTAATTTCTTACTTTCTCAATTGTTCTACATTCTTAATTGCTGGCGGGCAAAAGACTTCTGTATAACCAAGCATGTTTGACTCTGAGAAGCTAGAAGTTAGAAGGGCCTGTCTATATGCATCATCCAGCTCTTGTCTTCTCTAGTTAAAAGCTTCTGATCAATAGGCTTAAGAATTATTTCTAGTGACCTAGCATAGAACTGAAAATTGAAAGTTCTTTCGGCCAAGACTGCCCAACAGTAATTCATGGACTGTAACAGAGTCTGTCGAGTTGTCCCATGCTTCAGCAGTTTACAGGGAGTACAGATTATTAGAATTGAGTTGGGCTTGATATTTGCTTACGCTTCTGTTACGGTTTGTTGCTACTGACTTTTTAGAAGGCACCGATACTGTGCCTGTCCACCCAAAGGATGGTTTAGGCATATGCTTGGGCTCTACGAAGAAATGGTCTTAACTGCTGATGCCAATTTGTTTTTTGTAACACTGGTGTTACCAGGATAGTTTTACTTGGTAAATGGTAAACAGTGATGCTGGTGGTATTATGCTCTCATGTTGGATTATGTGACCAGCACATCAGACCCATGATTTCTTATATGTCACTGCTCAAGAGGAGGCTAATAATACTACTTAGAAATGAAAAAACTATGCCTGTGATGCAAACATAATCATTTTTTTGTAAACACTATACCAAAAATTGATTCCTTAAAGACAGAAAGAAGGTAAGTCATGCATATTGAGAAGTTTTATCATTTTAACCTGTCTTTTCACTTTCTGATATAACAAAGCTCGAGATCAAGATAAATACATATGAGATTTTTCAGAAATAAAAGTTTCAGGGTGTTAATTTAGCTCCAGTCATTTGGGATTTAGATTCAGCCAAGGTCAAATTGTCTCTCCTAAAACATAACTGCATGCAATAAAAAAAAGATATACACACACTCTGTCCATGGGATTCCCCAAGAATACTGGAGTGGTTTGCCATGCCCTCCTCTAGGGGATCTTCTCCACCCAGAGATTGAACCCCCACCTCTTAGGTCTCCTGAATTGGCAGTTGGGTTCTTTACCACGAGCACCACCTGGGATGTCCAGTTAACCTATATACAGTTATAAATTTTGTTTCCAGGCATTCACGGCATAAAGAAGTACAATAATCATAGTCCAGTTTACCAAAAATATGAATATATTTCCAGGAGACATTTTTCTAAGTCTGACTCGAAGTGGATATGTTGCTGAAAAAGTAATATTTTATTTTCACTTCTGACATTGTTTCACAAGGAAATGAGGACAAGGCCTCATTGCCCTATTTTTGTTCTCCTCCGGAAGCTCCTCTTTGCTCTCAAATAAAGCCAATCTCCATTCCATGAAGCATAAAGCTCATCGTGGTCTAGCCTCTGCCTGTGTTCTAACTTTATCCTTCTCCATCTCCCTTTTAATTCACTGCAACCCGGACACCAGAGCTTTCTGCAATTCTGGGCTAAAAAATTCTTTCCCAAGGACCTTTTCCTATACTACTCCCTCTGCCAGGAACACTTTTCCTCTAACCCTTTGCACATCATTCTCTTCTCAAGGTATCAGCTTAAATTCATTCTCTCAAAAGAGCATTCACTACTAAACTATTCAAGAGAAATCCTTCTCTCTGCTCTTTTGTTCATTTCCTTCCTAAGAAATAGGTATTTGCTATGGCTCCAAGAGTAAAGAATCCACCTGCAATGCAGAAACGTGGGTTCGATCCCTGGGTTGGAAACATTCCCTGAAAAAGGAAATGGCAACCCACTCCAGTACTCTTGCCTGGAGAATCCTTGGACAGAGGAGCCTGGTGGGCTACAGTCCATGGGGTCATGGAGTCCAACACAACTGAGGGACTGACACACACACACCCATTTTTTCTTTAGTTACTTTGTGTTTGTATGTGGATGTGAGTGAATGTCTGCATGTGTGCATGTGCGTGTGTGCGTGTGTGTGTGCGTGTGTGTGAAACTCCCTTTGCCTTGAATTAAATCCATTAGGCTGTATCAGTTTACATTCCCAGCAGCAGTGCAACAGGGTTCCTTTTTCTCCACATCCTCTCAAGCATTTGTTTGTAGATTTTTTGAGGATGGCCATTTCAGACAGGTGTGAGGTGCTACCTCATTGGAGTTTTGATTTGCGTTTCTGCAATAATGAGCTGGGCTTTCCAGGTGGCTGAGAGGTAAAGAATCTACCTGCCAGAGCAGGAAATGCTAGAGATGCAGGTTCCATTCCTGGCTCAGAAAGATCCCCTGGAAGAGGAAATGGTCACCTACTCCAGCATTGCCTAGAGAATCCCACAGGCAGAGGAGCCTGTGGGCCACAGTCCACAGGCTTGCAAAGCACTGGACTTAACTGACCTCTCACACACACGATAATGAGTGGTGTTGAGCATTTTCTCATGCATTTGTTGGCCTTCTGTGCATCTTCTTTGGAGAAATGTCTGTTTAAGTCTTCTGCCCTTTGATTGTGTTGTTTCTCTGATATTGAGCTTCACGTACTGCTTGTATATTTTGGAAGTACTTTATGTAGATACTGCAAAATTTCTTTCATTAAGATTGTGTCAATTTAAATCCCCACCAGCAATGATGTGAATGCTGATTCCCCACAGACTCAGCATGAAAATGTATTAACATGTGTTTTAATTCTGTCAATATGGAATGGCAAGAAAATATGTTTCACTATAGTTTGTATACATGTTATGAGTGAGCTTGAACATACTGTCAAATGTTTAAGAGTCATTTTTACACATTTTAGTGAATGTGTCATTGACGTTCTGCCTTTTTTTCCTAAAAATAAAATGAGCCTTCTATTATGGAAACATTAAAAAATAAATCCATAAGGACACAAATTGCTATTGTTTTGTTCATTTTTTTTCTGCTTAATAGCATACCCAATGTTTGCACACAGTAGGTCCCTATGAAATATTTTTGAAAGGTTTAAAGAGTACATGTCTTATTGGTAATTTCCTCCAATTATTTTGAATGTTTCAATCATCCTATCAAAGTTCTCGAATAAATTCAGTTTTCAATACAATATTAAAAACATAAAATAGGACAAACTATGCTTTGCTTCTTTAAAATTAGTCATTCAAAACTAAACCTGAGGTATGACTCTCAACACTCAGGTTCAGCACCTTAGCTTTGTATTTGGAAAGTATGATGAATCTCTCACTTGAACAAAAGCTCATATCAGTTTAAAACACTAAACTCCAGGGTGTCAGGAGCCATCCTCACTTTATAGTCTTAGCGATGCAGTTTTTCTTACTGCAATGTGTTTGTTGATTAATTTTCCAGCTAGTAACTAGCCAGTATTTTCTTCATTTTTCTTTGTTGAAATATATTTTTCTCTTTGACATTAAGGTTTTTCTATTTTCATTGTGTCATTTTCCCATCTATCATTTTCTCTTTTATTTTCCTAAAGAAATGAGTCACTTAAACATATCTTTTATTCCTCATCTTCCAGCACAGGTGAAGGAAAGTGTATAACATCTCAGACCTGTTTGTTGAATTCATATTTTTCAGTTCCGATTATGTTCTCTGAATAACAAGTTATGTGTTTTTAAATGAAAATGTTTTCTTTTTTTCACAAAGCCATATCATTCCAACTTTCCTGTTATGTAAATGAATTGTTTAATCAATTCAACAAACATTTGTTCAACACCAGCAAGATGGCTGACACTGTCCTAAGCTCTAGAAGACAGCCAAGAACAAAATATTAAGTCCATGTTTTCATGGACTTCAAGTTGGGCAGGAACCTTCTAGTTAGAACATACCTTAATGATCAGTTCAGTTCAGTTCAGTCGCTCAGTCGTATCCAACTCTTTGAGACCCCATGAATCGCAGCACTCCAGGCCTCCCTTCCATCACCAACTCCCAGAGTTCACTCAGACTCGTGTCCATCGAGTCAGTGATGCCATCCAGCCATCTCCACACATGCAAACACATCTACACACCTTTCCTGCATGGGCCTGCTAAAACATATGGATCCTATACAGGGGAAAGGAGAGAATGTATATTGAGAGTTAATTATCAGTACTTGTTACATTATTATTATTTTTTTAACTAAATCCAAGAAATAAATTATAACATTTTCCAAATAATTAAGAATATACTATGTAATCTCAGGACTTCCCTGGTGGCTCAGATGGTAAAGCATCTGTCTACAATGTGGGAGACCCAGGTTCGATCCCTGGGTCAGGAAGATTCCCTGGAGAAGGAAATGGCAATCCACTCCAGTACTATTGCCTGGAAAATCCTATGGACAGAGAAGCTTGGTAGGCTACAGTCTATGGAGTCGCAAAGAGTCGGACACGACTGAGCAACTTCACTCATGTAATCTCTGGCATCCAGGAACACATTATCCAGTTAGAAAAAGAAAACATAGGATAATTTAACTAATAATATGACTGGATTTCTAATCATGGTATGTGTGCTCAGCCACCCAGTTATGTCTGACATTTGCAACTCTGTGGACTGTAGCCCACCAGGCTCCTCTGTGCATGGGATTCTCCAGGCAAGAATACTGCAGTGAATTGCCATTTCCTCCTCCAAGGTATCTTCCTGACCTCCATGTCCGGTGGCTCCTGCATCGACACACAGATTCTTTACCGCTGAGCCACCCAGGGAAGCCTTAATCATGGTGTAATTGCCTTCAAAGCAGGATTTCCTCACCTCTTTCTCCAACTTCAACTCTAACTACTATGAGCACTTTATGCTTTAAGTATTGACACTTATCTGGAAAATGCAATGTCCTTGTTTGGAAAATGCCATGTCCTTTCACCATCCCATGCCTTTGCAGATGGTGTTTCAACTTTTTGGCTTTGTATTCTCACCTGCAAACCTTTTCTTGATCCCTCAAGACCAAAGTATAGTGACAATACTTACCTCAGACCCTGGTTCACAGAAGTACTCAATAAATGGTGTTGAATGAACGTGTGAGTATCAGAACAAATGTAAAGTCATTGTGAATGCTCAACAATGATGTAAATACACAAATCCTCAAGGTTCAAAATAAGAGAGAAAGCACGCTCAAAGTAAGTATTCAGAAAGGAAAGGAGCTATTCTCTGACAACTTTGTATGCCAGAGAATGAGAACCTATTTTACAGATACAACAGAAACATGATTTAGAAGCATATGATAACACATTTATTTTCTTCACTCTTGATATTTATATTTGACCTAATGCTCATGATGGAAATTTACTCTTGCCTGGAAAATCCCATGGACAGAGGAGCCTGGTGGGGTGCAGTCCATGGGGTCGCTAAAGAGTCAGACACGACTGAGCGACTTCACTTTCACTTTTCACTTCCATGTATTGGAGAAGGAAATGGCAACTCACTCTAGTGTTCTTGCCTGGAGAATCCTAGGGATGAGGGAGCCTGGTGGGCTGCTATCCATGGGGTCGCACAGAGTTGGACACGACTGAAGTGACTTAGCAGCAGCAGAAGCACCAGCATGATGAAATTACAAGAGCAATTTTCCCTTTGCACTGAAATTTCATGTAAGCTATCAATCAATAAACTCATTATTGAATAAAGATATATTAATACATTTTGTTACCTGAATGTTATTGACTGGAGGTGTTTCAGTATCCACTTACATAAAAAAATCACAGGCTACTGGTGTTAGTGTCTGCAAAAATCCCCCAGGTTAATAATGTGTTAAGAAAATGAGCTGGTACATTAAGTTTGTGACCTTTGTTTCCTTCTTGTAGAAAAGCATTCCTTTCCCTCACAGCTAAGTGAATTTTCCAAATTAAAGTCTCTTGATAGATGTCAACAGGTTCTCTTCCAACTCTTAATTTTTAAACCCTTCCTGGTTATATCTATAAAGCAAAACTAAAGAATAAACTTAAATATTTAAGATTTATCAATGCAGCCCATTTTGAATATACTCCCCTCAATATACCACGTGCCTAAAGTATTAATAATTACTTATCACAGAAACAACTATGTGAATAATATATAATAGAAATAAAGTCACAATGTTATTTCAATCTTCTCAAGGTAAATGAAGACAAATTGGTTTTTTGGATTGGGTAGATGCACACTGTTCTTTATGAGCAGAATGCATTTTCTGTCTACAACAAACATTCTCTGCTTAAAGTTAAAAATTTTCGGTATACTTCACTAATGTGAAAAACTCCAGTTCAACTCAGAGTTTTCTTGCTTTAAGAATGATACCTAATTTGAGCCTTAGAATTGCCTCCAAATCTGTAACTCGATTGCTACATGACTCTGAACTTGTTAGTGGAGACGCTTCATTCTATACAATGTGAGAAGTGTGGAGGCAAGTCATGACCTCTGGAGTCTGCTCATGCAACTCCAGAATTCTGTGGTTCTCTGAGTGGTTTTATAATCTCCTCTAGTCACCCAGGAAAGGATTTTCTTCTCTTTGGAATTTCTCCCAGGTTTGACAAAGAGTGAATCTCCCAGCCTTGAATTTGTTACCTAAAAGGTCAGGTCAATATGTTGTTAAATGATTATTTTCCCCAATAGGTAATGTCATGGCTCATACAAATATAATATGAACACTTAATGTATATTTTATTTAACTTATTCATTAATGGGGGATTCAGTAAGATATTACTATCAATAAAATGGTGACCTCACTTATATAGGTCAATCAAAATTCTGAAGCATATTAATAAAAATACATGAGACTGTCCTTCTATGGGATAATAACAATTGCATTTCATCAGACTGAGGCTGACTTACATTTCTACAGATGAGAGTTATCTGCATAATTATTAACTTTCCACAAATATTGTAACAATCACTGAAAGGCAGTGAAAGGTGGAGATAAGACAGCAAGAAGCATAAGATAAGAGACTGAGTATTTTTTGAGGATTTTTCCACAACTTTTCCATACAGAGATCCTCCAACTTAAGTAGAAAATCACATTTCTTTTCTTATTATAAGTTATTCAGTCACCTTGCAAATATTAAGACATATGTTAAGACATACATTTATTATCAAAATAGATATGTGCAGAGATTTCAAATTTGAGAGATGATAGAATCATTTTACATAAAATGTCTCTTTTCGGATTGATTTTAGAAACAGAATCTTTTATTCAAGCAAAATGTAAATCATTTAAAAATACAGCCCTCCTGGTTAAAGTTTGGGATTTGGAGAGTTTTTAAANTGCTGCGATTCACAGGGTCGCAAGGAGTCAGACATGACTGAGCAAATGAACTGAACTGAACTGAACTGAAGTTTTTGTTAATTGAGTTCCATCAGCACTGTTAAAACATTAAGAGCCTGGCTCTTGGCAGAGAAGCCTTGGCTCTTTCTGTTTCTCTTTATTATCAGGATTGTGGCAAAAACAAGGGAGTAATCAAGGCTGCTTCATCTGGGACAACCCCCAGATATTTCTTTTTCTTCTTGGTCTTTCCTCTTCTATCAGGTGAGAGCCTGGCCCCTGAGTACTGGCTTAACAGACCTGGGCAGCTGACTTAGCTCTGAAATATATTTGCCCTCGAGTGTTCCATATTAAAAGACAAATATGTCTTTTAATCTCATATTTTGACAAGTTAAGGTATATTCTGGACTATATTTGTGCCCTGCAATGAGGGTTGATATTTAGATGTTATTTTAGGGGAAAAAAAAAAACTGGTCATTATATACACACACATACACAATTTGTGCTTTGCTAAGTTGCTTCAGTCGTGTCTGACTCTATACAACCCCATGGACTGTAGCCTATCAGATTCCTCTGTCCATGGGATTCTCCAGGCAAGAATACTGGAGTGAGTTGTTGTGCCCTCCTCCAGGTGATCTTCCTAACCCAGGGATCGAACCTGCATGTCGTATGTCTCCTGGATTGGCAGGCAGGTTCTTTACCACTAATGCCACGTAAGCCAAACTAAATATGGCAATAGAAGTCTTAATAAAAGTCCAGCTTAAATGTTCAAGTTCTCTCTGGCATTTAGAATTAAAGCCTAGGAAGGATAATTTATAAATAGTTTAGGGTTATAAGTATAAAAATATAGAACAAGAGGACCAGAGATAGCTTTTCTCGATATAAACTTGGGTCAGGAAAATCCCTCCAAAGTATTATATAAGGCCATCAATCAAAAGACTGGTGGATAAACTAAATTAAAATTTTAAGCTTCTGAAGAGTAGAATATATAATGCATGATTAGAAACAGAGGTAAAATGTATCAATGAATGTCTCAAAACAAATACAATGACTAATGGACAATAAAATGTTTAATCTAATAACTGAATACATTAAATTAGAGCAGCAATGAACCATCTTTTCAATAGTTACACATCTAATAAATAATGATAAATTTCAATGTTGACTTTGATATAAAAAGGCACTCTCATAAATTCTCCTTGCCAGACTAAATTAGTATTAGTTTTTCTGGAAGACATTATGTAAATATGTTTCCAAATTAAAATATGTATATTGTCCTCCACGTGTGTCCACGCACATACACAGTTGTGTCTGACTCTTTGTGACCCTGTGGAATGTAGCCAACCAGGCATTTCTGTTCATAGAATTTTCCAGACAAGCATACTGGAGAGGGTTATCATTTCCTCCTCCAGGGGATCTTCCCAACACAGGAACAGAACCTGTGTCTCTTGCCTCTCCTGCTTCTTTACCAGCTAAGCCACCAGGAAAGGCCTGTATATTGTCCTAATTTAATCTAGAAGAAATCATGAGAAGAACAAGAATGTTCACTGAAATATTGTTTACATGAAAAATGTGTGTAGAAACTTTTCAATAGCAAGACTGAGTGGGTTAAAATTAATTTAGTACTTTTATATAGCAACTTTCCAACAGCATTGAGTGGGTGGGTTAAAAATTAATTTAGTACTTTTAAATCAGGTATCACTGCAGGCAATATAATGAATAAGAAATGGACATGGGAAGATGCTCATGGTGTCAAGTAAACTATCATTTAATAGTTTAACACATGTAGGTATGTTTATAGGTGAATTAAAATGTGTTGGTAAGATTTCGCAAATATATAACAGGAGGACTCTATAGGGCCTTCCCCTAACAGACCCCTCTGCCATATCCTCCACTGTCCTCTTGTCTGTAGAAAAACACTGGACAAAGAACAAATTTAACCAAAGAAGTGAGAAAATGCAGAAGCAAAAGAAAGCTGTCAAGGCAAAATAATATTAGTTTAGCCAATAAACAAAGTCAAGGACCTTTAGCTCCTCCTCAAGAACTATGACTAAAGTGACTTAGCAGCAGCAGCAGCAGCAAAAACTATAGATAAGATTCTGAGCCACATCCTTGAAATTGTTTTACAGATACTGAAAGCCCCACCCGGTGAAAGAAGTTAACCACGTCATGATCAGACTGGAGGCATGATATAAGCCGTTGCAGCTTATGCAATTCCAAGAACTGACCTCAAGAAATGAGAACCAACCAGCCCTGGAGTGGAAGATTAACTTTGCCTGAAACAATCAAGATTACACTGATCAGATCAACACATGACCAATTTCAAGATTATCAGAGCTAACTGCGCTACTCTGAATGTAATTCCCTTCTCTCACTTATATGCTCCGGAAGCTGCCTTTTAATAGCTCTTGGCCCCTGATTGGCTGCAGGGCATTGGCTCTGTGGGACATGAGTCCATCTTCTCCCCAGGACTGTGGCTTCCTCAGTCAAGCTACCTTTTCTGTTACTGAACACTTGTAATACTCATCTCTCAGTTTTGGATTCTTGAGTGATGAGCAGTCAAACCTGAGTTGGGTGACAAATATACCAAATGGTTGTCTCTCAGTAAAAAGATCAGTGGTTGCCAGGGATTAGAGGGAGAAAGAGATAAATAAATGGAGCAGAAAGGATTTTCAGGGCAATGGATTTACTCTGCATGATACTGTAATGGTGAATATATATTGTTAACCCTTTGTCAAAACCCAAATAATGAACAACACCAAGAATGAACTCTGGACTTTGGGTGATAATAATGTGTCAATATAAGTTCATCAGTTGTAAGAAATGTACCATTATGATAGGGGAATGTTGATATTGTGGAGGAGAATATGTTATGTGTACAGGTAGAGATATTTGGAAAGTCCCCATACCCTCTCTCTAATACTCTTCTATGAAAATATATTCTATTAATAATAGTGGTTGTCCTTAGGAGCAAAGTTATGGGAATTTGGAGAGAATTTAATTTTCCAGGGCAAATACTTTTGGTAGGACAGAACTTTTCTATCAGACATTTATATTTTCAGATTTGAAAAGATATCTCCATTTTGAAAATATCAGCAGGAGAGGATAAAAGGCAAGTGGCCTGATTGAGAAACCAAATCCAGGAGCAATTGAAAGCTGGCCTTCACATGTGTTTCTTATCACTATTCTTATTTCATGCATGCTACCTAAATATCAGAATATACTACCCCTATATATCCTCTTATTAATATCTAGCAACCATTTGTTTTCTAAGTTTCCTAAATTTTTCTCTCTCTCTCTTTTTTTTTGGAGGGGGCACTAGATTTCATTCCCTCCCTCTCCCTCTCTTCAGCCAGCAGCTAAATAATGATTCAGACTGGAATGAACAGAGCCCTACCTCAGGAGAGCAAAGACAAGGGGGCACATCCCGAATGTCCAGGAACAGGGGTTGCTAACTCTCCTGCACTTTGGAAGAATCGGGCTAGGAGGAATTCCTGGGCTTATCAGTAGTCTCTGATTGTCCACTTACAGTTAGACTAGATTCCCTGGGAAAATGAGGTCAGATAGTCTCCAGAAGGTAAATCCTAATAAATCCCAAGTACAAATGCCATATTCCTTATATTATCCAGTGGGTACAAAAGTTGGGTTATATCTTTTGATAGTGTCTTTTATTTCCTAGAGATATATTTTTTCCATTCATGATATATTCATAATCCTTCCTTCTATACTATAATGCTATAGTTCAGGTTTTCCTGCAAAAAATTATAGCCCAAAAGTTGTTTAATAATGTATCTCTATCTTTTTTAACTTCAGATAAACAATCCTTTGAAAATAAATAAAAGAACTTCCCACTGTTGTTTCAGTCTTCACTCTTCTTTAGTAGAGAAGCTTGACACAAACCCTCCAGTCAGACATGTCATAGAAATACAATGTGAAATTAGTCTTGTGAAATCTGGCTACTGTTAGAGATTATAAAGGATTACCATACAGTCCATTTCTTTAAAGTGGTGAACTATAATCTGGGGTCCGCAAATAAACTTCACAGTGAATATATCTACAAAACATATATAGGTATAATTATATGCCTGTGGATTAGTGGCAATGCAGACAGGGACTGCCCTACTTTAATTTTCAACTTCTGCATTTTCATAGATACCAGCCCCAAATTATATTGATTGTACTCCACACAAAAACACAAAAGTAGATCATTCTGCCCACATCCTAGAGATGGCATTAGCATCAGTATCTGTAATTTCAGAATCTTCAGTATATTCAAAATATTCACAGTGCTTGGCTTAGTCTTAAGATGTTTCACAAGCATCATTTGCCCTATCCTTTGTAATTCTTCAGTTCAGTTCAGTCGCTCAGTCATGTCCGACTCTTTGCCACCCCACGAATCGCAGCACACCAGGCCTCCCTGTCCATCACCAACTCCTGGAGTTCACTCAGACTCATGCCCGTCGAGTCAGTGATGCCATCTAGCCATCTCATCCTCGGTCGTCCCCTTCTCCTCCTGCCCCCAATCCCTCCCAGCATCAGAGTCTTNGTCTGGTATTCCCATCTCTCTCAGAATTTTCCACAGTTTATTGTGATCCACACAGTCAAAGGCTTTGTAATTCTTAGTAAAACAAAACAACATACTGAGAAGACATAATGTTCTGTAAGAGGAGGCTTACAGTCTCAACAGCAAAGGAAAAAAACTGGTTAAAAAACAAAAACAAAAACCTTCCATGCATATGGGATAAATCATTCAGTAGTAAGAATGACTGACTCCTAAGGACAGCAAGTAAATCTTAGAACATGTATGGGGCTCCATGCCTGTGCCACAGGTAATGGCAATAATGCCACAATCTCCCAGTCTATTTTCTTCTGTATTTGCTTCTACCTTCCATTCTCATTCTAAACATAGCAACACTGATTCCAACACAATAACATGTAACTTCCCTTTTCAAAATCTTCCCATGTCTTCTCTCTTCTTTCTAAGAATCGATCACCGGTCCCTCAGCCCTAGTTGCCCCATCTGGCACTCGGCTTTCTCTTAATCAAGCTGCTTTACCTTTCTGGTGTCCTTACTATTCCAAGAACTCACTGAGCACACTCCCACTTCCATGTGTCTGCAGAGGAGGTTTCCTTTCCTTGGAATGATTTTGTGCCACGCACACACCTGGCTTGTCCCCTTACTAACTTCTAGTTTTTTTTTTCCCCTCTGATATAATCTTTTCAAAGGGGTCTTGACATTCAATCAAAACTACAGTTTTGATACTGTACTCCTTTCTTTCCCCCATCTCAGAGTTGTCCTCTGCCCCTTCTTGCTTTAGTTGTCTCCACTGTGCTGACTAGCTCACGGTCAACTGTATACATTTACTCATCCATTTAGTTTCCTTCTCTTCCTCTGAAAGCAATTTGCCTGAGGGTGAAATATTGTCTGTTTTGTATAATTCTGGATCCTTAGCACACAGTAAGATGATACTCATAAATATTTGTTAAAGGGATAAATACTTGTTGAATGAGTTAATTAACGAAGAATGAAGGATGGGCTAGCAATAAACGAACATGATTTGTGAACTGGATTTTATGATTAGAGCTAGAACATAAAGGTCCATTTGATGCCTATTAGCTTAATGTTCAGAGAATCAATGGTATTCCACTCCAGTACTCTTGCCTGGAAAATCCCATGGACGGAGGAGCCTGGAAGGCTGCAGTCCATGGGGTCGCGAAGAGTCAGACACGACTGAGCAACTTCACTTTCACTTTTCACTTTCATGCATTGGAGAAGGAAATGGCAAGCCACTCCACTGTTCTTCCCTGGAGAGTCCCAGGGATGGGGGAGCCTGGTGGGCTGCCGTCTATGGGTCTCACAGAGTCAGACACAACTGAATCAACTTAGCAGCAGCAGCAGCAGCTTAATGTTAACTTAATAGAAGGCTAGGGCTCTAAGGCAGAACCAGCCACATGGTGAAGATGAAAGAATGGTAGAGATCATCTGGGGGTATTTACAAACTTCATAGATTTTCAGAGCAGACAAAACTACTCTCTATTACATACTTTAAAGTCCAATAAAATATAGTGACTCAAGAATAACAACATCTGAAAATAAGCTTGGAAAGATTCAGTTGGAAATTTTCTATCATCAGTTGCCACTGATGATATAACCTACATCCAATCTACCATCCAATCTACCAACAAATCCAATGATTTCTTACAGTTTCACCACCATCCCACCTGTCCAACTCACTACCATCTCCAGCTGAGATGTACACTGGCCTCCTAAGTAAAGTCTCTGCTAGAGTGAGGACACTTAGAGTCCAAAAGCCTCACCACATCTAGAAGGACCTACGAGACGCAGAGCCTGTCTACACCTCTGACCCCCCTTCCTATCCTTTTCCTCTCCCTCATGGCCATTCAACACACCAAATACACACATGCCTTGAGTTCTTTGCACCTGTGGCTTCCTTTCTCTGGAACGTCAATCCGTCAGATTTACACACGGGTCACATCCTCTCTTTATTCATCACCTCATTCATGTTTTTTCTCGAATATCACCTCCTCAGAGAAATCTTTCCTGACCAACAAATGTAGAGCTATAGCCCCTGTCATTTTCTAGGTCCATTCATATTTTATTTTTATTTATAGCTCTTTTCATTTCCTAACATTAAAGATCTATCTCTTTAGATATTTTATAGCTGTGTTTCCCAATGGCCTTGACAGTACCAAGTTCAGAGTAGGTGCTCAAAAAATATTTATTGAAGGGATGAGTATTGAATATAATGCATGGAAAGCAGCAAGGGGAAGGTCATTTTCATCATTATTCACAGGAGGAAATGGACTTTAAAAATGGATTTTAGTTTTTCCAAGCCCAACATAGTCATAATTAGGAGACTTTCACATTTTTGAGTTCATGATGACTTCCTGCTCTACAGGAAAACATTCAGAACCACTGTAAAAATTGCTGGAGCTCTGAATACTGCATGATTACTGAAGGTTCAAATGGGAATGTATCTTACTTTTTCCTCAGTCCCCTTGCTCAGTCTAAGTAAAACTGACTCAACACAAGGAAACAAGACAAGGCAAAAAACTTCAAATTCCACATTAAACAGTCTCTCCTCATCTGTATGTAAAAACCTTGTTTGTGACCTAAATCTTATCAGTATGTTTTTAGAAAAACATGCATTTATGAAAAGACATAAATTTTCAGGAGGAAATCAGGCATTTAAACTCCCAAATCTGCTTATAGGAAGCATTCTCTAGTTTTATATAAGTTTCAGAAATGTTCCTCTAATCTCCTACTGTATTATGATTTCTTATATTTAAGGTAATAAAAAGAGAATTAAGTTGCATGTTTTCCATACTAATTTGGGTCTACTTTAAAAAAAAGGGGGCCAGAGAAATAGAAAACTATATATACCCAATGTGTGTTCCTTCTTAACTTGCTATTTTCCTATATTCTAACTTTTACAATAATAAAGTAAATCTGTGTATTCTTTCTCCTAAATCTGAATAAAAAGTTCTCTGCAAGTACTTAAGAAAACTTCTGTGACTATAAAATGTCAAGATCTCATAAAGCATGTTTCCAAAGGAGAGACAGGAATTTCTGAATATGTTCAAACTAAGGTAGAATTTTAAACACCCAGATTTCACAATCCTTACGCAACCTCTCTAGTCAGTGGGTGCAGCTGCTATTTTTCTATGTCAAATAGAATTTCTAATAGATTTTTCCCACTGGAAAAGGAGACCAAAGACATCACTGTATATCAAGTAACTGGCTCAATAAACACTTGTATGGACTTTAGCTGATAAACAGCTACATTGTAAATGATCTCCATGTTCATTTTGCATAAAATTATTGATTCTTTTATGAATACTTTTAAAAATAAATTGCAACACATCATTTTTGTTAAGTCACAAAGTCATGTCTGACTGTTTTGCAACACTATGGATTGTAGCCCACCAGGCTCTTCCATTCATTGGATTCTGCAGACAGTAATACTGGAGTGGGTTACCATTTCCTTCTCTAGGAGGTCTTCTCAGCCCAAGAACTGAACCTGCATCTTCTACATTGGCAGGCAAGTTCTTTACCACTGAGCCACTTGGGAAGCCCTGGATATTCAAACATTTTCCATTCCAGCTCTTTTTCTGCTTTTAACCAAACATTCTTAGTATATTGTCAAAATAACAACTCTTAGTATACTGTCACCATTCAATTTTTACAATTATCACTTCCTGTAAACAAGAATGCAAACAACATAAAATCCATAAGGCAAATATTCACACATCATGACCATGGCAGGATATTCTTGGAAAAATGAAATTTTGAAGGACCACACTTTGACTCTCAGTTACAGAACCGTGGTAAATTGGTATGTAGGCTCACACTGCCTATCTGTGGAGCCCTGAGGGCTCTAGAACATCATTTGCAGATGTATTTTCCAAATTTTCATAGGCACTTACTCTTGAGGCCCAGCTGTAGGCATCAAGGCTACGTTGTTGATTGAATAGACACAGCTTCTGCACTCAAAGACTCCAGGCCATCACTGCATGACTTCTCATTACACTAGCGCGTAGAGATGCGTGTGTGCGTGCACACACACACACACACACACACACACTTCTCTATGCAGGTGCTTTTTTTTTTTTTATCATTTTCAAAGAAAAGAATTGGGCAGTTTCAAAGTCACTGATTACTGCTTATAAAGCAGGTCATGAATGTTTCATTGATACATCTCAGATGTTATCTTTTATGAATGAATGGTTTCAATGCAACTTGATTGTCACAATTGTCTGCCTATGGGAATTCAGAACAAAAAAGAAAACTATTTTAAGTGGGTGTTTCCTGCATGAATAAAAGGAATATGATGATGCATTGTCAATTTCAAAATGGCAGTTTTTAAAAAACATGACCACAACTACATCACTGAAAATACCATCAGCCATCAGTCATATACTTTTCCTACACCATGGAACTTGGCCTGAAATTAATTTTTGGTGGCATCTACATTTCTGATTAGTTTTTTCAATGCAGAAAATGCACAATCATGACATTTAACGAAATGAACATTGATGCGTATTGCCTCAACTTAGAGAAACGAACAAGAGCAAAGTTCGTCATTTACAAAATATACACAAAACAGGGTTTGTATGAAGGGTTTCCAAATGCATTTAATTTTTTCTTGAGATACATTCACAACCCCTGTTGACATTAATGAGAATTACTCAAGGGTACTGAGAAAGAATAGGCCTTTTGTATATGTATACTCATACATTGAAGTTGTAGATCTGCATACTTTTCAAGAAAACCTTTTGTTTGTTCTAGTGTTGAATTGAGTTAAAATCACTGGCACACATTGCATGAGGTTGAGAGGAAAACATGGTTGACAGAAAAAAGAAGATTCAAGGCATTAAGTAGCTCAAGATACTCTTCCATAAATTGTGTGTTTTCCTTTACCACCCAGAGCAGGAACTGGTTTCTTAATTACTTTTTCTTAAATGAGAATTATAGTGTCACTAAGTGGAAAGAGGAATGACCACAGGATAGTCTCCGTGGTTCTTTCCTGATTGTCTGACAAGAAACTGCAGCAGGAGAGACTGTCCATGGCCTCAATTTCCCACAGGATCTCCAGGCGCTGAAAGCACAGTCATCTGCAAGGCCCCGGTCTTGGCTTGCAAGACTATTTGCATGCTTACAAAACCCTCTATTTTGTGCCCAGCCTATCAAGAAAGGGAGTATAACAAGAGCTGGATGCATCCTGCACACAGGCCCAAATGCTCCTCTCAGTAAGACTATCAGGTCCTGTGAGCTCCAGGCGTCCCTGACTCCTCTGCTAATGACTCCAAGTGGAATCACGGGACACTGGCCCAACCCTCCACCAACATGATCTGCCTCAGAATCTTTTTCCAGAGAACAGTAAATTTGTCTTGGCATTTTACGAGTATTTTAGATGAAAGCTTGTCTGTAAACAGAAAATAACTTTCACAGGAAAAACATAAGTATACCTAACGTGATTTTTCTCTATCCGAGGAAATCAGAGGCTCTGTCATCTGTATATTTTTAATCAAGACCTAGGTCGCTAGGAGTCGGACACAACTTCACTTTCACTTTCATGAATTGGAGAAAGAAATGGCAACCTGCTCCAATGTTCTTGCCTGGAGAATCCTGGGGATGAGGGAGCCTGGTGGGCTGCTGCCTGGTGGGTTGCACAGAGTCGGACACGACTGAAAACGGCTTAGCAGCAGCAGCAGCAGGATGCTAGCAGAAGGCACAGTGAGAAGAGAGATTGGGGTTACTGAGAGAGAGCATAAAATTAAAGATTTCAATCTTTGTCATTACTTAGGATTTGCCTCAGAGAAGGCAATGGCAACCCACTCCAGTACTCTTGCCCGGAAAATCCCATGGGCGGAGAAGCCTGGAAGGCTGCAGTCCATGGGGTTGCAGAAGAGTCAGATACGACTGAGCGACTTCACTTTCACTTTTCACTTTCATGCATTGGAGAAGGAAATGGCAACCCACTCCAGTATTCTTGCCTGAAGAATCCCAGGGATGGGGGAGCCTGGTGGGCTGCCGTCTATGGGGTTGCACAGAGTCAGACACGACTGAAGCAACTTAGCAGCAGCAGCAGGATTTGCCTATTGATGTTTTTAGCATCTTTCGGTGATACAAGTAGAAACAAAAGGATTGAATGTCAGGCAAGGTGTTGCAGAAGTTTGTAGTGTTATCTACAAACACTTCTGAGATAAATACAACTATTTCAGGCAAATATGTCTGAACACCTGAAATAAAAAATGCCTCCCGTCCCATATTCAAAACTTGATCTAAGAGGATATAACATTTCAACTAAGATGAAATGTTGATCAGGCTTTCAGGTTTTCTACTTACTCAAAAGTGAAATGAGCAGCTAATCTTTAAGCAGAATTCAGCTGAGCAGGATTTGACACTGATGCTTGAGCCACATGTTTGGGGACACCAAAATCACAGCTCTCATCTGAAGAAATTCATTATATTCATTTATTTCAGTGTGTTCATTTGGACAAATGACTGATGATCCTTCAGCTGCTGTTTTATATCACAGCATTTAACAGTACAGTATGATGGCAGTTTACATCTTTTGATGGAGTTTTCTACTAAGAGTACCTACCATGATTCTGCAATTCACAAGAAGTTTGGAGAAAAGGTGTCGCTACGTCCAAAGGCAGAGTGAAACTTTGATGGAACTATGTGAGAACTTGCCAATACTTCATAATTTGTTATCCTAATAGCTACAAAATTAAGTCTTCGCATCTAAATGGCCATATGATGTTTCATGCCCTTGGATTGTCTCCCTTGCATACTGCACACTGAAAACAGGGGAAAGTCTGTGCTGAAGGCAGTTTAGACTGATGATGGCTGCTTTGAGGTTCCAATTGCTGTGGTGATGCATACTGATCCCTAGCCCTCTCAGCTAGTTATGACTATTCTACTGTCCACTTTAATTAACATGTTATTGACCAAAAGTGTATTATGGCCATAAGCGTTAATTTCTGGAAAAATTCCCCAGTCAATATTATGTTAGGAGATGGGACACAAATTACTATTAGGAGGGGTATGTGCTAAGAAAACACTTCCTTTGGTTTCCAGCATCTCAGCAGTATTATAATTTGTTGCAGTTTCCAGTTTCCTTAGACCATAAGCAGAGAAACATGACAGACTATCACATTTGAGTGCATTTGAACCCTGAAAAGTTTACTACGTAGGAAAGTACTTAAGAATCTAAAGGAGTTCATAAAGCTAAGGGACTTCTGCATACATCCAAACAGATAATGGCACTATAATTTATTTCATCTACCAACATCATGTGTTAGAACTAGAAAGACAGTGGCCTTCAAGAGTCAGACCCAACTAGGTAGGTAAACTCACTCTGCTACTCATGGGTTAAGTGACCTTGGCTTACCCAAATGTAGTTTTCTTACTTGTAAAATGTAAGCAAGTGTATTGTCTTCATGAAATTTTTTTTTATATGAGAGAGAGGGATTCTGGCACTGCTGCTGCTGCTGCTAAGTCGCTTCAATCGTGTCTGACTCTGTGCGATCCCGTAGAGGGCAGCCCACCAGGCTCCCCCATCCCTGGGATTCTCCAGGCAAGAACACTGGAGTGGGTTGCCATTTCCTCCTCCAATGCATCAAAGTGAAAAGTGAAAGTGAAGTTGCTCAGTCGTGTCCAACTCTTAGCAACCCCATGGACTGCAGCCCACCAGGCTCCTCCATCCACGGGATTTTCCAGGCGAGAGTACTGGAGTGGGGTGCCATTGCCTTCTCCACCACCCAGATCCTCTATATGGGGTATATAGTCCTCTCTGTAGTATGCATCAACAGAATTACTGCTTTTTTTAGCAATGTGTGTATAGGTATTTAATTCAGATGACCAGGGGTTGAGGCCACTTCTACTTAGCCAAGACAGCTCATCCCCAGCACCACTTCCTCCTTTCTCTGAATCTTTTAGGCTCCCTTTTCCTCATCAGGAAATCTGAGATCGTCTTGGCTAGAAACACTGACTTTTGATCCTGTTGTGAGACATTGGTGCTTTTCTTGCTTGGGCATCTCCATAGTGGGAAACCCTCCTTTCTCTGGTGTACTTAATCAGCATCACCTTATTAACAACATTTCTTACAGCAAAAGGCAGATAGAATCATGTCTAATGATTAAAAGAATTTGCTTATTCTATTTACTGTCAGTTGTCAATGATACAGAAGTAAATAATACACTCAATGTCTTCACTCACATGAGCTCAAATTCCAGAGAGGGGAAGAAAACATAAGTAAGACATAAACAACTAATTTGGGTAATTTGGGGCAAGACACCCAGCTTCTGTGAGCCTTGGTTTCCTCATTCTCAGAACTTGGGGATTCTTTTTTTTTTTTTTATATAAGATCCATCATTAGCCAGAAAAATTTAATATTAATATACAATATCAAAATTTTTCACTACAGGTACATCAAAAAGTTACATGTAAAAGGAAAATGATAAAACTTTTAAAATAAATCTAGGAGAATATTTTATAACCTTACACTTCAGGAGATCTTCTTAAATAACAGTAGATATTTATAGGTATAAAAATAAAATCTAGATCTGTTTCCCTGAAGGAAAATTATATGGCCATAGACCCCATAAGCAAACTCAAAAGATAAAGAGAAAAACACTTTAAATAACCTGTAATATTGCAAATTAAAAATAAAGAGCTCTAAAATGTATAAACTACACATTATGAAAAGGGACAAATGCTTTGAAAAGATATTTTACATATGAGAAAACACTGAAGAATCACAATCTCATTAGTAGTTAGAAAAATATGGAAATTATAAAGATAAGAAAGTGCCAAAATTTTGTCCAAAAAATTTGATAAGATCTTTAAAGACTGACAGCATTCAGCTCCGACAAGAGCTTAGGAAAATATTTTCTCTCAGACACTGTTAGTAAGTTTAGAAATTATGATAAATTTTTGGAAAAAGTAATCTGGAAACATCTATTAAACTAAAAAACTGCCTAACTTTTGTCCCCCCAAATCTAACTCTGGGACTGTATCCAACTGAAATGAAAGTATAAGTACTTCAAGATAGGTAGATGGATGGATGGATAAACAGATAGACAGATTTATAGTAGCATTATAAGTCATGGGAAGAAAGTAGAGACAGCCCAGTTTATACAGAAATATTTTGATCAATTAGGTTATATCCATTTAATGAAATCCTCTATGAGTTCTGAAAAAGGATTAGACAGATTTGTATGCATTAACTAGGAAAAAAGAGTACTCTAATATTGAAAGAGTAAGTTAATAGTATATATTATTTGATCATGATATTTTAAAACTATATGTATAAATGAATTTTATACTTTTGTAAGCAAAGAACATAATATTGAAAATTTTGAGATTTGTTCAAGTCAGACCCTAAGGAATTCCCTTTCAGAAATAGGTTTAAAGAACGAAATAAGAATACAGCAGGCATTCTTGTATTGTTTGGATATTTGCTATAAGTGTATAAGACTTTGGAAGTCAATTTTTTTAAAAATGCACACATAATGTGGTAAGGACTTGAGCAGATATGCAGAGACTAACGGAGCACAAGGGGAGCTATTCACCTTTCCGAAGAAGTCAGGGAATTTCTCATTCCAAAGGCAGCCTGTGAGATGAATCTTGGGAAAACTACATGAATGTAACTTTCAATGGCTTATAATTTTGGAGATACAGGATACAGACCCAAATCTCTCATTAGTCAGTTCAGTTCAGTCGCTCAGTCATGTCCAACTCTTTGTGACCTCACGGACTGCAGCATGCCAGGCTTCCCTGTCCATCACCAACTCCCAGAGCTTGCTCAAACTTATGTCCATCAAGTCAGTGATGCCATCCAACCATCTCATCCTCTGTCGTTCCCTTCTCCTCCTGCCTTCAATCTTTCCCAGTATCAGGATCTTTTCCAATTTTGATTTTACCTTCTAAATATCTCTGAAACATACACTTTTCTGCCCTCAAGTAACTTTTAAGCCTATATACAATACAGGCTTATTGTACTGGATAAGAAAATACACACACATTGTCACACACACATTCAAATTTAATCAAAATGCAAACAATTTAAATTAAAATGGCATAACACACATCCAATTTAGATTGAAAAAAACATGATCATCAACATCAAAAAGTCTGAACATAACAGTACTTGATGAAGAGGTGAGAAAAAAGACACTTTCATATCCTGTGGGTAGGAGCATGAATCGATACAAACTATGGAGAGCTGTTTGGCAAAACCTGGAGAATTTAAGATTTGATACCACTTTCAATTTCTAGAAATGTATCCCACAAATATACTTACATAGGTACACAAATGCACATGTTCAAAAATGTTCATGGAAGAACTCTTCATATTAGCAAATGGTTAGAAATAATGCGAATATCTATCACTGTAAGTTAAATGCTAAATCCATAACAGAATACTATCTAATCTAACAAAAATAAGGCAGGATTATCTACTGATGTACTACATAAAAAAACAAAGTAGAGTGTATTAGTCTAATTTTAAAATATAAATATTTATGTCTATATTTGTCTACTTCTACATACATAAATATCTACCTATAAACATGCATACATATACGTTTGTATATACATAGACTCTCTCCCTGAATAGATTCATAGCAACCTATTCATTACTTAAAGAACTTCAGTAGCTTCTCACTTCTTCAGAGGAAAAATAAAGGAAATTCTTTACTACATTTTGCATGTTCTCTCATGTCTTGCTAACTAATAAGTATCAAACTAAGACACTACTCAGCAGTCAGGCTTCCCTGGTGGCTCAGTTGGTAAAGAATCCACCTGCAGTGCAGGAGACCAAGGTTTAATTCCAGCGTTGGAAAGATACTCTGGAGAAGGAAATGGCAATCCACTCCAGTATTTTTGCCTGGAGAATCCCATGGACAAAGGACCCTAGCAAGCTACAGTCCATGGGGTCACAAAGAGTCAGACATGACTGAATGACTAACACCCACTTCACTCTCAGGACTCTCAGAGTCCTCAAAAGAGAGTCAGCAGCCATGAAATTAAAAGACCCTTACTCCTTGGAAGGAAAGTTATGACCAACCTAGATAGCATATTCAAAAGCAGAGACATTACTGCCAACAAAGATCCATCTGGTCAAGTCTATGGTTTTTCCTGTGTTCATGTATGGATATGAGAGTTGGACTGTAAAGAAAGCTGAGCGCCAAAGAATTAATGCTTTTGAAGTGTGGTGTTGGAGAAGACTCTTGAGAGTCCCTTGGACTACAAGGAGATCCAACCAGTCCATTCTGAAGGAGATCAGCCCTGGGTGTTCTTCGGAAGGAATGATGCTAAAGCTGAAACTCCAGTACTTTGGCCACCTCATGCAAAGAGTTGACTCATTGGAAAAGACTCTGATGCTGGGAGGGACTGGGGGCAGGAGGAGAAGGGGACGACAGAGGATGAGATAGCTGGATGGCATCACCGACTTGATGGACATGAGTTTGAGTGAACTCTGGGAGTTGGTGATGGACAGGGAGGCCTGGTGTGCTGCGATGCATGGGGTCGCAAAGGACATGACTGAGCGACTGTACTGAATTGACAGTAAGGAGCTAGACACAGGTGTACTTTGTTTGGATTCTAGCTTTAGCCAGATCCTTCGGGGAGCAAAAGGGCCAGAGGCTGACTGTGGACTACCCTGGTGTGAGGGAATTTGCTTGTTGGGTGGGCTGGCTTTCATTTAGTTAAGGTGACTCTGGGTAAAAGCTGTGAGCAACCAACCTTTATAGCAACTAAGGGACCAGTAAGCTGGCCTGGTAGAGGAAATCTAGATGGGCAGAATATCACCCAAGTGGATGCAAAATTAATCAGTCTATCTAGGAAAGAAATAGATACTATTTCTTAGCTAGACACCATCCTATGCAATGTGGTTACACTAACAAATGTTCCTTACCCTTATGAAATGTGCATTCTAGTGGCCAGTGAAGATAATAAACATATTAATTTTAGACAGCTATACATAGTAATAAGAAAATTAAATAGACATTATGATAGTAATTATTGGTTGTCTAGTCACTCAGTTGTGTCCAACCTCATGGACTGTAGCCCACCAGTCCTCTGTCTATGGAATTTCCCAAACAAGAATCCTGGAGTGGGTGGCCATTCCCTTCTCCAGAGGATCTTCCTGTCCCAGGGATCAAATCTGGGTGTCCTGGACTGCAGGCAGATTCTTTAACACTGAGCTACCAGGGAAGCTCTGAGAGAAAAGAAACGGGAAATGTAGGAAAGGTTTATTTGAGAAGATGCACTCGAGAAACAAATTGTAGGTTTCCCTGAACCCTCTGTTCCTGGGAAAGTGGACTAGTTTTCACCTACTGTTAGAAGATACAGCCCTGTTCCCTCAACCCCACCCTTGCATGAAGATGAAAATACTTCAAATGAAGCAAGGTTTTTCCAAGACAGGGCATGCCCTGAAGGCTTTGTCCCTCCATCTCCCCAGCCATCACATCCATAAACAGAGTCAAGTCACAACATGGCCCATATCTGAAATGCTGGGCGTACCAAAAAAGAGATTGTATGTTGAAAGACCTGTAGGACCTAACCTGTATCTAACAACAGGAACCAGAAGATTGTCCCCAGGAGTGGATCTTGAGGATGCTATGCAAAAAGTGAAGTACTATAAAGCTAGATACAAGAGTTTATCAATTAGGGATACTTTTCCATCACACTGAAATTAACACCTGGCAAAACTAGTGTGATCGGCATACCACCCTCTCAGTTCCTTCCTGGGCCATTTCCCCTTTTATCAACTTATTTCTCCTAAGCAAGTCATTCCGATCAAATGAATAAATGAATGCATGGCCTAAGGCCCCTATAATGGTGGGTCACTGGAAAATACGTGGAACCACTGAACATGCAGATGAACGCTCCCTCAGAAATTTCCTTACGCAGAGGGTAACACAAATTAAATTTTCCTTGATAATCCTATTTAAAAACAGAGATTTCTACACAGCAAACTCCTCAATCATAGGCTAGCTCAGTTATCACCTTTTCATGGTCCTTATTCTCAACCCCTGAAGAAAAATTGTTCTTTCATTTTGGTTCCCCCAGCACTTTATTCTAACTTATGTTACACCACTTAAAATACATTATATAGTTATAGATGATGTCTAACCATCTTTATATTCCCAGCATTTAACATAGTAACATAGTGGTTGGTACATAGAAAGTGTCAGATACTTTTTTTAATATAAATTTATTTATTTTAATTGGAGGTTACTTTACAATAATTTATTGGTTTTGCCATACATTAACTATTAAATTTAAATAATATGCTCTCATGTTATCAATAATAACAAAGTTAACATGTGTCAAGAATTAATAGGTAGGTTTGGTTCTTGTTTTGTTAAATTTCCCCCTACCCTCAACTCTGTTTTTTGCATTAATACTTTATTAGAGTTATTAGAGTTTTTAATTCATGAAAATGGATTAACTGATGATAGAGTTTGATCAACCATGCTGGCAGCCTTGTCTGAAACAGGAAAACATATATTTTATGTATTTTATCTTTTTATAATTTATTATAAAAATGTCAAGCATTAGAAAAAGTAAAGAGAAAATTATAAAGACTATCCTCCTTCAACAATTACCAATTTATAGCCAGTCTTATTTCACATATTTCCCCACTTACCCCACTACATAGCTATTTCAAAGAAAATTACAGATGTCATATTATATCATCCCCAAATACTTCTGTATATACCTCTAAATATTAAGGACTTTCTATAAAAACTATTTTAAAAAGCAGAATTCAGCTTAGTAAATTTTGAAGATCTTATTGGCTTTCTTCAGTAATACATGAATCAGGCAGGATTTAATCTAGCAGATAGGAAGGAACGCCTAGGAATGGTCCAAAATGAAAGACTTTTACGGGCAGAAAGTAGCAGCAACAAGGAAGTATACTAGGCTTAAAAGCGGATTGGTTATGGAAAGACTGCTTTCCTTCAGAGGATGGCGGGGTCTGCCAGAACAATTACCTGTGATTACCTCGCACTGATCCTGTGATTCCCAACCGATGCCCACATTTGGAGAGAGCCAAAACTGTAATTAAGCCTCAGTGTGGCAACACAGGATCCAGCACAAGCCGCCCCATTTGGTGCCTGTAGTTTTGTTTTTAACAAACATAATCACAATATGATCATCACTTCTAAAAACTTACCTCGATATATTCTTAATATTATCAAACATTCAGTCAGTGTTCAATTTCGGAGGGTACTTTTAAACATTTCAATTATATCATGGAGAGAAGGTGCTAAATATCTGCTCACTTTGCACAGACTAGAGTGAAAATGTTCACTGTAGCAAGGATGTAGCTTCACGAGTTCAAATAATTCTGCAGTGGTGTTATTCACAATAAGGAGTTAAATATCATTTTCACTATCAGAAAGAGAGGAACAAGAGTAGAAGTGATTCTCAGCTGGGCTTTTCAGGGAGTCCCAGAGAGATGGTATTCCAGCTTCTCTCTCCACTGATGATCACAGTCAAGGGCTAATTATGATACAGGAACGTGTGGCAGTTACATATTTTTGTGCTAAACATCCAATTCCATCTCTTTATTATGTAATTACTGATTGATTACTGGAAACTAAAGCTTATAAAGAAGTGCTAAGACTCTCTTCCCCATAGGAGTACAGTAATAACTCTGAATTATGCAGTATTTTAGAAAATGTATTAAAAATATCCTATTTGCAATTTAAATACTCAACAGTTCTCACATTTCTATTGCATGATGGAGTAACAATCATTTTTACAGTGAGACTGCCACAGAACAAGGAATTAACACAAATGTCTTACCTTCTCAGAATCTTCCTCATACACTACTTTGGAGAATGCTGGATCTGCTACTCCCCTGCTGCTACTGCTGCTAAGTCACTTCAGTCGTGTCCGACTCTGTGTCATCCCATAGACGGCAGCCCACCAGGCTCCCCCGTCCCTGGGATTCTCCAGGCAAGAACACTGGAGTGGGTTGCCATTTCCTTCTCCAATATATGAAAGTGAAAAGTGAAAGGGAAGTTGCTCAGTTGAGTCTGACTCTTCATGACCCCATGGACCGCAGCCTACCAGGCTCCTCTGTCCATGGGGTTTTCCAGGCAAGAGTACTGGAGGGGGGTACCATCGCCTTCTCCGCTACTCTCCTACCCAAAGTTATAGTTTAGGAAAGTAAAGCCATTCAACTAACCATGATTAACTATATGCCTCCCTAATAGCAAATAGAGTTTTCTGAATAGTCTACTCTTCAGCCTTCTGTCTTTGCATCAAATGGACACAGCTTAAAACATACATAAGGATAATGGCTTTCCAAGTTAGAAAATTAAACAAGTAGAAATACAGATAATATCTTGTAGTGGTGAGAAAAAAGAGCCAAAATTGTAATCTCTTCTACTGTTTGCTACTTACCAGTTTTGCAGTTTAACCAAGTCTCTCCTCTGGATCTGATTTCTTGCCTGTAAAACAATTTGTAGGCAATGAATTAGGTCATCTTTAAGAACTACTGCAATTAAGAACTATTTCAATTTAGTTCTACTTAGATTTTGATTATTTTATCCCTAATTCTTTATTTCTTATTTTCTTTGTTATGAAATAGATATTTCATTAGAAAAGCTGTTAGAATATCATCTTAAACCATACTCAGTTCAGTTCCGCCCAATCGAGTCTGACTCTTTGTGACCTCATGAACCGCAGCACACCAGGCCTCCCTGTCCATCACTAACTCCCAGAGTCTAGCCAAACCCATGTCCATTGAGTCAATGATGCCACCCAACCATCTCATCTGTCGTCCCCTTCTCCTCTTGCCCTCAATCTTTCCTGGCATCAGGGTCTTTTCCAATGAGTCAGCTCTTCGCATCATGTGGCCAAAGTATTGGAGTTTCAGCTTCAGCATCAATCTTTCCAATGAACACCCAGGGCTTATCTCCTTTAGGATGGATTGGTTGGATCTCCTTGCAGTCCAAGGAACTTTCAAGAGTCTTTTCCAACACCACAGTTCAAAAGCATCAACCATGATCATGCATAAACCAAACTCAAGACTAGCCAAAAAAGGAGGATCAGGTTGACCATTCACTGGACTAGAACCACAACCTATTCTTCTAATTTGCACTTTTGAATAACATTTTTTCATAAAGTATCTTGTTTCTTGTCACTTGTCAAGTGATACATAGTACAAAGATTCATTGATATAAGTTCTAGATAGGTAACAGAAAAAATTATTATTGATGCCAAACTTTTTAAACTGATCTGTACAGGTTCGTTTCACATAACTAAGGATGCATAGATTTCCTGCTACACAGAACAATTTTCATATGAAACTTTTCTCTGGAACCAAGCAATGACTTTTTTTACTTATATATTTTTCATATGGAAAAGATATTTTAATAAGAAGAAATACAACCCATCCCACAAATATGAGTCACTGAATAAAACACAACCACACAGACTTTGAATTACGATTGCAAAGCAAATACAACAGCAAATGGGCTTAAAGGAAAGCTTATACCCACTTAGGTGGGAGGAGAAGGGAAAGCAGGATGGGGAAAAAAATCTTCAGAGAAAATTATACTTGAGCTCAATCTTGGCAAATGAATAAAAAAATAGAAATTAAAGATAGGAAGATATTTCAAGGAAAATAAGTGAGCAGAGGGAAGAGAGAAAATGAGAGATGTTGGCCTAGGTGTTTTCAGTATTCTTGTTTAATATTCACACCACCTGAGTATGATTATTATAACTTTATAGATGTGGAAACTGAGGTTCAGAGAGATTAATTAACTTACCCAAGGTTACACACCTAATAACTAGCAGAGTCAGTCTTCATATCTAATTAAATGACTTCAGAGTAAACTATACTGGTATATTCATTTATTCAAAAACCATTTACTGAGCACTCACTGTGTATCAGAGAACAGATTAAAACCAGTGATACAAAGATACAGTCCCTATTTGTAAGGAGCCTTTTGTGCTCTTTGAAACAGAGACCCTCAAAGCTGATCTGCAATAATCTCACCAGCCACTTGCTGCCTGCTCTCCTCAATACCCTACAGGGGACCCTGAGTTCATCCTCATTATGACCAAACTACAGGGCTCTGTTCTGCACTAATCTGCTTCGAGATAAGGATTTTTTGGTACAAATAGGAGTTAGCACAGGGTTGCCTAGAAAAACAGCTAAGAGATGCTTCTATCTTAAAGGAGTTGCCACCATCCCTACAAAAAGTCCCTAGAGGAACTCAAGTGTCTTACTCCTCCAGTTTCCTTCATAGACTCTGAGCACCTTGAATATATATTCAGGAGCAGCAACACCCCAGCCTGGAGCAAAAGCACCCCGGAAAAAGATGAATCCCATCTGTCCCTTACTTGATAAAGCTCTAGGAGTTCAAAGTGAAGTAATATCTCATGTTGTGCTGTGCTTAGTTATTCAGTTGTGTTCAACTCTTTCCAACACCATGGACTGTAGTCCACCAGGCTCCTCAGTCTATGGGGATTCTCCAGGCAAGAAAATTGGGGTGGGTTGCCAGATCTTCCTCCAGGGGATCTTCCCAAATCAGGGATCGAAGTTTTCCTGCATTGCAAGCAGATTCTTTACTGAATGAGCCACCAGGGAAGCCCAAGAATACTGGAGTGGGTAGCCTATCCCATCTCCAGGGGAACTTCCTAACCAAGGAGTTGAACTGGGTCTCCTGCATTGCAAGCCAATTCTTTCCCTGGTGAGCTACCAAGGAAACCGTAATATCTCCTCATAGCTTTCTTCTATTGACATTCTCTTTGACCCTAACAATTCTTTTCTCCCCACTCCTTATTTTCATGCTTCTTGATATACAAACAGATGAAGTAAATGTCCTTGTTCTTAAGAACCCTAACTAGAAACATCACTGTGTTTCCTAGTATTGCAAAACTTACCCACCTCCTCCAGTCTCAAAGCATGTTGAGCCTAGTGTGTGCCCAGTCTCTCTGTCTTGAGCACTTCCTGGGACCTAATAGAACAAGGCTTGTCAAAAGGCTTTGAACATTGAGCAGAAGCACTGTCCAGATCTCAAGGGCTCATGATATAATATGGAGGTGTTTCCAGTTCTAGATGACCATTAGAAGCAATAATTTCTGCAGAGCAATGCTCTGAGGTGCAATTATCAACCAGATAGAAAACTTAACTGTCCCTTATCATCTTTAACTGGATTTGGGGAATCCAAATCCAAAAGAAATGCCTTGGCCAGAGATGGAAAAGGCCACCAGGACCGAGTATTTAATAAAAGATACACATACACTTTTAAACCTGTTTGGCAAATATCTTACTTCCATGCTTTCGTCTTGCAGGTTTTAGGGAAATGGTAGAGACCTTCAATATTGCTTTTAGGATAGAATTGTGAATGTGAGGAGGGATTGGAGTGGGAATAGAGGTGGTCTAGAGCCCAAAACATGAACTCATTTTAATTTACCTTTTCATTCCTTAGATGAAGCTTAGGTCACTTCAAAAAATTTCTATATATACCTGCTTCTCCTTGATTAATCTATTAGTAAATATTGGAGGAGCTTGGTACATTTGACTGCTAGAGTTGCGCTAGTAACCTATGAAAAATCAAAGTCAAAATCACCTTAGCAGCTGCTTTAAAATGTACTGAACTTTATTAACTGTAAATGTTGCGAAGATATGTTTATTTGCCTTCTAACTTTTAATATATCCCAAATGACAAATTAAAAGCTATTAAACCCTGACTTGTTTTGAATATCTCTTGGAAGTCTATTCTTTTATCAAAATAAAATGGGACCCAACAGTTCAAAGACATAAAGTTTGCTTTATCGCAAGCAAACATAACTAAAATATTAGAAATGTGGAAGTAACAATTTTCTGGAAAAGCTTAATATTTTCTTACCATCCAGCACACTTGCTTTGCAAAACCTTTCAACTGAACAATGGTTTGTATTATCCTCAGCCTTCATTTTTCCTCCAGATCCTCTTTTGTAGGCATTTCCTAGCTTTCTCAACTCTGCTTGACAGTTTTGTTATTTCAGGCTGATTTTCTGCAATTTTACTTCTCTGCTGTCTGGATGATTTTATTATTTGCCATATTCTCTCTTTCAGATTGGGGTTTATTCTGGTTTTGGCTTGCTGGGGTTTTGGCAGGCTGCTGCTATAAAATACAAGAGGTTTGGAAGCTATGCAGATGGCGAATGTAGTGTTGTGTGCTTTCATTCATGATGGGCTTCCGTCTTTTTATAACAGGCAGGAAAACTGCCAACTCTTATTTCCTGTGCCCACTTCTGACATATTTAAGCAAGACTGCAGTAGTGACTTGCAGGACTGTAGGCTTTTTAGTTTGGGTAGGCTATCCTTGGTGCTTGGAATTTAAAAAGAAAGTTTCTGCTGATACTCAGCATTAATCTTCTTACATGTGTTTTCTGTTTCAGTATGTACTTAATGAATCTGTTTAACTTTGAAGTGAATATTCTTCTTCCTTTTAAAAGGGTTAAATGATTGTCTAACATTTTCTTTTGGTTTTTACTGTTTGTTTGTTTTTCCCTAAGCCAGTACACATTATAACAATTACATTTACTTCCCAAAAAACATCTTGCCCAATATTACTGTTAAAATAATCAGACCTGCTCTTTCCATTGAAGTTTAATGACCTTGTTTCCAGAAATGGCACTTTGAAAAGAAGTATCACTTCAGTAGGCAGATTCAAGAGCATAGATTTGTAAACAATATTTCTTTTCAGAAAAAGGAGAACAACTTTGCTACACCGTGGATCAGATATTTAGGTCAAAGAGTGTTCAAAGTACAATCCTCATAGCAGTAGTGAAATATTGTCTGGCATTGTTAAGGAAGGTACATATTCTTGCCTTGGAACTACTGTAATTTGAGAAGCTGAAATAATAAAGTTATGCTAATGCCTCAGTATTCCTTGAGTGTTTTATTTTTCCCTGCAGGAACATGCATTAGGGAAAACATAATTGTAATAATTTCTGTTCAATCTGGAAGTCCTGCAAAAAATATATAAGAACTAGAATGATAAACAGACCTTCACAAATAACTTCATATTCTCTGGCATACTATATAGTGTTTATTGATTTATGGGCTCTACTATAAAAAAGGCACACAGCTTTGCTCCTGGTCACACATAAATAATATGACAAATAATCAGCTGATTATTTGTCTGATTCTACTTATGCCCTCACTCAATAGGAATCTGAATTCAGTGGGAATTCTGAATGAATAATTAATGATGTCCTAACCATGGAACACAAAAGCAAGGAATCCAGATGTCCTGGGAGACTTCCAATACCTCACCCAGAACTTGGGCAATATAATTCTCCATCACAAAGACTCTATTTCTAGCTAAATATCTGCTTTCCTAGCCTTGTCTACAAAATGGTAACAGTGTTCTCCCCACTGTTTATATGTCAAACAAATAACATCCCCACCTACTCCCAGATTCCCCATGGATGGCAAGGTACCACTCTCATATGAGAACCACTGTACACAATGCTGCTTGGGAAGTTCTTCTAACCTAGGTCCCTAAAGTTACAAAGTTAATTCTGTTACATAAGAACCCCAACCACAAGGCTTGCACAAGTTTCAGGTAGATTGTTTTTTTCTGTGAATAGACATTTTGCATTACTATTTAGTTTATTTAATTTGATCAAAATAATAAAGAGGACCATGCAGATATAAACATAAGTTAAAGAAAATAAAACAATTTTTCATCAGGCTCTAATGCATTTTAATGAGCAGATAATTTGTGTCTACTTGTATTTAATTGTACATTCAGTTAAGGTGAATTGAGGTATGAGGGCTAAAGTTTACCTGACCCTAAGACCATCTATATATAAATATGAATATATGACTAAAGGTCTAATTTTACTATGGGGTTCAATGAAGAAAGCTGAGTGCCAAAGAATTGATGCTTTTGAACTGTGGTGTTGGAGAAGACTCTTGAGTGTCCCTTGGACTACAAGGAGATCCAACCAGTCCATTCTGAAGGAGATCAGCCCTGGTGTTTCTTTGGAAGGAATGAAGCTAAAGTTGAAACTCCAGTACTTTGGCCACCTCATGCAAAGTGCTGACTCATTGGAAAAGACTCTGATGATGGGAGGGATTGGGGACAGGAGGAGAAGGGGATGACAGAGGATGAGATGGCTGGATGACATCACCAACTTGATGGACGTGAGTTTGAGTGAACTCCGGAAGTTGGTGATGGACAGGGAGGCCTGGTGTGCTCCAATTCACGGAGTCGCAAAGAGTCGGACACGACTGAGCAACTGAACTGAACTAAAATATACTACACAAGATATTCAAATGGAAATATTATCAGCCTCACTTTAATTTTTCTGATAACTAGAATAGAAAAAAATCATTTATGAAGTAATAAAGGATAGATTTCTTGAATATTTTTCAATAGAAACTTACTACGACAGACATTCATTGACTTCATATCAATCAATGTGAGTATTTCAAGTTAGGAAGTTTAGCTTACTTGTCAATAAAACTAAGGAAGTGTGGCTATAATAACATGCTTTACTAAATGCTTTACTTAAAAATATCATATTTCCTAAAATACACAGAAACAGACTTAAGGACAGGAAAATACTTTCCATGCTTTTGGATATGAAAACACAGTGTTGCAAAAATTATAACCTTCTCTAATTTACTTCAAAAATGTAATACAACCTCAAGAAAATATCATAAGAATCATTTCTAAAGCTATACTAGTTCATTTTAAAATTGTATGGAAAAATAACCAAGGGATAGCCAGAGAAATCCTAAAAAGTTGGGGGTGGTGGTACTTCTTCCAAACATTAAAATATGTTATAAAGCTTCAATAACTAAATTATATGGTATTGGCACATGAATGACCAGACTTAATAGAGGAACAGGGAAGAAAGTCAAAAATGAATTCTCGTTCACAGGGAAGCTCAACCTATAATAAATACAGGATCTCAAATCAGAGCTCAGAAAATTGTATGCTCATATGGAATAGTGCATACTTAGTTCATTGCTCACATCATACACTGTGATACATTTCAAATGCATCAGAAATTGAAATGTGAAAAAAAAGTAACTAGATATATACTAGAATAAAATGGGTAAATTTCTTTATAATAAAGACTGGAGAATGTCTTCCTAATTATAATCAATGAATAGAATCAATAAAGAGAAGAGACTAGTAAATTTCTGTACATTGACAAAACAAAGTCTGCAGAGCAAACACAAACATCATAAGAATAGAAGACAAAGTCCAAACTAGAAAATAAAATACCAGTAATATATCAAAGATAAAAGTTTAATACCTTAGAAAATGCAAAGAACATTAAATGTTTGAGAAGAATAAACACAAAAAGGCTTCTTGAGAATTTGTAAAAAAATTTTTTTAATGAAACAAAAAAAAGAAGAAAGAAAAAGTATATATAAATGTGTTCATCCTCCTTCAAATAAAAATGCAAAACTATTCTCCGACATGATTTCTCAACAATTTAACTGGCAAACATCTAAAATTTTGGCAACATACTCTGTGGTTAAGGAACCAGTATTCTTATACACTGGGAATGCAAAATGAGACAACCCAAGGGAATTTGATGTCTAGCAAAATTATATATACAATTACCCTTATCTCAGCAATCTACTAGGAAATTTCTTTAAAATACACTGACAGTAGTATAAAATGTCACATACAAAGATCATTCATTGCAATGGTATTTTTATTAAGAAAATACTGGTGGGGGGATCAATGCCTATATTTAGGAGACTGCTTAAATAAACACTAATTGAGTACGGTTTAGCTGTCAAAATGAATAAGGACAACCTTTCTCTACTGTTAAACAGTGATCACCAAGATAAGTTGTTAGGTGAAATAAACCAATGTGTTGAACACCTTATATAGTATACTTGTGTAAAAAAACAGAGGATACAGAAGCTCCTTTGTGTAGGTACAAACACATGCACACATGTGAGTGAATGCACGTTTATCTATATGTATACGTCAGTTCAGTTCAGTCACTCACCCGTGTCCAACTCTTTGTGACCCCACAGAATGTAGCACGCCAGGTTTCCCTGTCCATCACCAATTCCCAGAGCTTGCTGAAACTCATGTCCATTGAGTCAATGATGCCATCCAACCATCTCCTCCTCTGTCGTCCCCTTCTCCTCCTGCCTTCAATTTTTCCCATCAGCAGGGTCTTTTCCAATGAGTCAGCTCTTCACATCAGGTGGCCAAAGTATTGGAGTTTCAGCTTCAGCATCAGACCTTCCAAGGAACACCCAGAACTCCTTTAGGATGGAAAGATGGACTAGTTGGATCTCCTTGCAGTCCAAGGGACTCTCAAGAGTCTTCAGTACCACAGTTCAAAAGCATCAGTTCTTCGGCGCTCAGCATTCTTTATAGTCCAACTGTCACATCCATACATGACTATAGGAAAGACCATAGTTCTGACTAGACAGACCTTTGTCAGCAAAGTAACCAAAAACTAATTTTTAATTTAATTTTTAATTAGTTTGAGAGAAAACTAATCGAACTGATCGCATGGACCACAGCCTTGTCTAACTCAATGGAACTTTGAGCTATGCCATGTAGGGCCACCCAAGATGGATGAGTCATGGTGGAGAGTTTTGACAAAATGTGGGCCACTAGAAAAGGGAATGGCAAACCACTTCAGTATTTTTGCCTTGAGAAAGCCATGGACAGAATGTGTATGTATATGTGCATATATAGCCTATGTATGTGTGCATGTATATATCCATACACACACATACACACATATATATACTAAATATTTACATACATACATATTATCTTAAAAAACAGAAAAATATACTAAAACTTGTTACATATAAGTAACAAGAATAAGGAGAAAGAATAAGGAGAGCAAGAATAAGGAGAAAGTTATACTTCCATTTTGAGTTTTTACTTTGGAGCCCTGCAAATATTTTACATAAATAATAAACCAAACTAAAGTTTAAAAATGAAAAAGTACCCCTTCATTTTGAAAAGAAATTGAAGCAAATGAATTTAACTATGTTAAGTTGGTGGAACAACCATATAAAGAAATTGTGTTAAGAGATTAAAAATAAAATGCTTTCATTATACAGTGCTTGTGGGTTATATCCTAAGGACACAAAAATGAGAAAGAAATCTTCAATTGTACTCAGTGGTCTTATTATTTGTAGAAAAGACAGCATGTTATTTTGAAACTATTATAAGCATATTGTGGATTAAAAGGACCATGTAATCATGTTAATACCACTAGGAAGCAAGATTTTCAAACTAGAGGAGGAGGAGGAGTATAAAAATCAAAGTACCCTAATATCTGCAATTTGAATTACTACTATTTCTGTGAACTCATGAAATAATTTTTGTAGCACAGTACCCCCTTATCCACAGAGGATATGCTTCCAAGACCCACCAGAGGAGGCTTGAAACTCTAAACATACTAAACGTACTATGTTCTTCCTATACTCAGCAGTAGAAGTGTGGAGTCACATTAGATTATTGGATCACCAGGGACTTCCCTAGGTCGACTCTTCACAGGAAATATGGGGAGTGAATTAAAAAGATAAATTAGTAAATGATGCCACAAAGGAAGGCCAAATCCAGAATGTAAAAATTTGTCCAAATCTAGTTCATTTTTCAACAAATAAATGGCAAGGAGGAAAAAAAATAGAGAAAAATCGCCACAGAGAATAAAAATTTACAGCAATTGAGGAATGTGATGCATGGACTTTAAATTTTGCTTTAAAAAATAGTAAAAAGACATGTTTTAAGTAATTAGGTAAATTGAACATGGACTAGTTACTAGATATTATTATTATTAGTTATGGTAATGAAAAACTCATCAGCCATCAGTAATAATATTCTAAAGAATTTATGGAGTCTGGAATTTGTTTTTAAATACTTTAGAAAAAATTGAGAAAACAGATGAAACAGTGCAAAATGTTGATAATTGTTGAGGCTGGAGGGTGTGTACATGGCAGTTTATTAAGCTGTTTTTTTTTTTACTTTTTGTCTGAACATTATCATAATAAACATTTTTAGAAGTCTACTGACTGGCAATTTCTAGCTTATGTAACTACTAGTTACTACTCCCCTTGTGCAAGCACTGCAGGAACTATCTCCCAGCGTGAAATTGAGATTATATAAATTTCTATTGTTTGTTTTTAAAAACTAATATTTATTTTTAGATCAGGCCTGGCGCATTTGCAGGCACTTTTCAATATGTTCTATGTCTCATACTTTCTTAGTACATTAAGTAATATTATCCAGAATTTTTTTATATTTTCTTTGTAGTGAAAAATGAAACAAAATCTGAATAGTCCTTTGTTTCTATTTCATGTTTTACCCCAACAATTCCTAACCTACAGATCCTGAACCTCTGGCAGACCAGATCACAAAGAAAACCATGAGACCTTGAAACAAACATTGTGTAGCCCTAATTTTATACAGATAAGTTGTATTATATATAAAGTTCACTGAAATGCCTTTATGATTGATAAAATACAATTTCAATTAATGAATATTTAAATTGTGACTCATTTTGTGTTTTGATAGATTGTAGGACAGAGGAGCCTGGTAGGCTGCAGTCCATAGGGTCGCTGAGTCGGGCACGACTGAACGACTTCACTTTCACTTTTCACTTTCATGCATTGGAGAAGGAAATGGCAACCTACTCCAGCGTTCTTGACTGGAGAATCCCAGGGATGGGGGAACCTGGTGGGCTGCCGTCTATGGGGTCGCACAGAGTCAGACACCACTGAAGTGACTTAGCAGCAGCAGCATTTTTTTTTTACCTTAGCAAACAATGCTCTAATTCTTGACAATACTGAGGCTGTCTGACTACTTGGTTTTGAGATTCCATAGTGTTTAACTGTCACGTATTTTAGGAACAGCAGCGATTTTTTGTTTTTGAGGAGAGTGATTTCCAAAGGGTCTTTATCGAAAAGATTCCCTGAGGATTCATCTTAAGTGGTCCTCATTTTCCCTGAAACTAAATCCTCCCTATAAAATGTCAGTAGGTTGAAAATGTTTGCTCTGCTCTGTGTAAGTAGGATATCACATAGGTGGAGCTCCCTGGAATTGTACGACATAATTACTGAGCACTGGAACTTTTGTCTCTAAGGTTACAAGATGCAAAAATACTATTCTTTTTAAACCACGTAGAGTACAAAACTGTGCCCTCTTATGGTATAAACTGAGTATGTACTGGATTGTACCTAAATCTGACCTCCAGGGTAAATGACTATAGGATGTCAGAGGAACAGGACTGAGAGAAGGAAATACGCTAGATCCAGGTGAGTCCACATACTGGTGATTGGTTGCATATTAATGATGGTTGTGTATTTCTTAGACTATATGAAACCCTGATTAGTTTTTCTGGATACTTAACTGTCTGGTAAGTGCCTGCAATAAATTGTTCATACTGTTCTTAAGAACAAGGTAATTCCAATTTGAGATTCTTTTTTCCTTTGATGCGCTCTTCCAAATGTTTTCCTCTTATTAAAATGAGAATTATCAGGTGTAGCTTAAATATGTGATGGTATAATGCTTTACCAAATAAAATGCTAGATTTTTATTCTTTGTCCTTCTTTTATGAAATATTAAATCAAACACCATGTATGGGTAACTGTGTACATGAGTAGGCTATGATTCATTGCAGAGCTTCCTTTCTCCACAGACCAAGATAATATTGTAGAAACCCCGGACCTAAAGCCTTAACATGCCAATGGCACCATTGCAATCAGAATGAAATGCAGAAAAATATTTAAGGAAGATAAAGAGAGAAGTCTATCACTATTACAAAGAAACCTGAAATTAGAATACTGAGACTATCGCAGAGACCCATATTAATTCTCTTCTGGTCCTCTGTTTATAGTTGTTACACTGTTTTGCTTAAACAAGTCTTTGCCTGGGTCTCTATGTATGCTTGATTTTTGTTTTTTAAGATAGTGAAAGGTAAATTCATTACTAGAAGATATTTCTATATATGAAAATCTTCAGCTGCCAAGAACCAATTACTCTATCTTAATTTTGTCTTTAGCCAAATAAATTTTAATATTCACAGCTAAATTAGTTTAAGATCAAAGATGGAAGAGAAATACATTTTTCTAGAAACATGGCAGATGACAGACTCAGCACCATTTCCATTGATTCTACATGTAATGACCAGACCTCTGGGTCACTTTGATAAATCTGATAACTATAAATTCAGAGGTAAAATGAAGAGTGAAAAAAGGGGTAACATGAACCCAAGATTAAAGTGACTACCTGAGACTAGTTAACATAGATTAGTTCCACTGTAATGGTCATTGATGACATTTCAAAGAACAAACAGGCCAATATGGAATAATAGAAAGCAAGAAAGTGCTGTCTGATACAGGTAACAATTAGGATAGGTTTTATTATAGTGTTGCTTTTGTCTCAGAAGCAGAAATCCTCTGCTCATACCCATTTGTGCCATAATTGACTAAAACAATGAATTGCCTTCCATAGAAGACCAGTTTGGTTTCTTCACTGGCAAAGTAGAAAAATGCAAAGAGAACTCCCCTTGACTATAAAACTAACAGAACGTGTTTCCTGAATCATGTGAGTATACCTTCGTTGAAGTACTGTGGCAAGTCTAAAATTATAGAATAAAAACTAATTCTATTGTTAGAAGTAAAACTGTCCTATGAAAATCACTACTTTTGTCAATAGGTCATTCAGAATTTCTGGTTAAAAAACTAATTTTATTAACCCTTTTTTCTTATAGTTAAAAGATAAAACATCAGCTTTCTGATTATACCAGACAGTGAGTGTGTAACTAATAGGACTTATACAGAAGAGCCACTGGGTAAACACCCATGAATTGATTTGCTGACGCTCTGAAACCTCCATTCGCACTGCACACTATGTGCTCCAGTTTGTGTGTGTCGGGGCACTCAGGCATGTCCGACTCTTTGCAACCCCATGGTCTGTAAGTAGCCCACCAGGCTCCTCTGTCCATGGAATTTGCCAGGCAAGAACGCTGGGCTGGGTGGCCACTACCTAATCCAGAGGATCTTCCCAACTCCGGATTGAACCCATGTATCTTGTGTCTTCTGCATGGGCAGGTGGATTCTTTACCACCATACCACCTGGGAAGCCCTGGTCTTTGGCTTGCTATATCTGTAATGTGTTTCCTGTATACTTGACTCATTTCAGCAAGGAAGACAGATGTGTAAGCATGCTAACAAATAAAATTATTGTTCCAGGATCTTTGCATCAATATGGAAAATCTCATAAAAAGCATACTGGAGTTTGAGCCCCTTCAACAAATCTTGATGAAACTGTGTCTCCATTAGGAATGGTCTAGAGAAGAGCACCGGCAATGCTCAATATATGTTCACCCACACTTACCTCTTTACTAGTTTTCTGCCAAGGCCAATCTTTCCTTCCTTAAAATGCATGCATCCCTGAAAAGCACCCTTTACCTGCAATAACATTTAAATGAAAAAACACAGGCGAGGTAAGCATAAAAACATATACTAAAAAATGGATATGCCATTTTGCTCACGATGTACACACAGAGGACCACATGGATTAAGCAAGTCATAAAGATAAATAAAATGACACGATTCAGTTGTAAGAAACACAGAAGAGCAAGAGCCACTAAAGGAGATAAATGGCCCTTGACCTCAGCTAGGGAAAATCACTAGGGAGTGGTGGGAATTACAGCCACCCCTTCAGACTGACTTCCCTGGTGGCTCAGACAGTAAAGCGTCTGCCTACAATGCAGGTAGACCCAGGTTTGATCCCTGGGTTGGGAAGATCCTCTGGAGAAGGAAATGGCAACCCACTCCAGTACTCTTGCCTGGAAAATCCCATGGATGGAGGAGCGTGGCAGGCTACAGTCCACGGGATCGCAGAGAGTCGGACACGACTGAGCGACTTCATTCACTCTTCAGACTTAAGCCCTGTGCACAGAGGTAGTCATGTCATGGCTCTAGCTCTGTAAGAATGTTCTATAAAGAGAAGACAGAACTGACTCACATAGAAAACAAACATATAGTTACCAANCAGGCTACAGTCCACGGGATCGCAGAGAGTCGGACACGACTGAGCGACTTCATTCACTCTTCAGACTTAAGCCCTGTGCACAGAGGTAGTCATGTCATGGCTCTAGCTCTGTAAGAATGTTCTATAAAGAGAAGACAGAACTGACTCACATAGAAAACAAACATATAGTTACCAAAAGGGAAAGGTGGGGGGAGGGCATAAATTAGGAGATTTGGTTCAGTTCAGCCGCTCAGTCGTGTCTGACTCTTTGAGACCCCACGAATCGCAGCATGCCAGGCCTCCCTGTCCATCACCAACTCCCGGAGTTCACTCAGACTCATGCCCATTGAGTCAGTGATGCCATCCAGCCATCTCATCCTCTGTCATCCCCTTCTCCTCCTGCCCCCGACCCTTCCCAGCATCAGAGTCTTTTCCAATGAGNGCGTCTTTTGAATTCATGGCTGCAGTCACCATCTGCAGTGATTTTGGAGCCCAGAAAAATAAAGTCTGAAGTAATGGGACTGGATGCCTCCTATAAGTGGTCAAAAGTTTAAAATATTATCTCTTCCATATTCTTTCTCCTGTATTCAGGACCATCAGTAAGTGAAGCCTTGCTCCTCTAAACTCCTGTTAGGTGTAACCCATAGGAATTTGTTAAACACTGTCTGTATCATCATTATTCAGGTACACATTATTTTCCTAAATTAAGCCTTAATCTTTTCGAAGACAGAAAAGTTCTCCTAGATTCCTTTTACCCTTCAAGATTCTTTGCATAGAAAGCTTAGAAAGATTTGTGGTTGAGATGAGTCCCCTTTTGGAGTTCACCCCCAAACAGAGACATGATTTTATTTGAAACAGGACAGACATCTCAGTTCTGCCTGCCCATTGATCACTCTTATCTTTGGAGTCTTCAGCTGTGTGAAACAGAAGAAAAAGGAACAAGGTGGAATAGATGACATCCAGCGGAGGGCAAGCCTTGCTAATTTTTGTTGACTGGTCCATTGAAGTGGTAATGAGACAGAATTACTGCCTAGGGTTTCAGCAGACCTGGAGCTCTTCTGCCTTGTTATTCTCTTTTCCTGAGGGATTAGCAACCCAGGCAGACAGTTTCTTTCTGCCAGGCAAACACCAAACCTCATGGTGAAGTNACATCCAGCGGAGGGCAAGCCTTGCTAATTTTTGTTGACTGGTCCATTGAAGTGGTAATGAGACAGAATTACTGCCTAGGGTTTCAGCAGACCTGGAGCTCTTCTGCCTTGTTATTCTCTTTTCCTGAGGGATTAGCAACCCAGGCAGACAGTTTCTTTCTGCCAGGCAAACACCAAACCTCATGGTGAAGTGACAAGAAATATCCACCCCAGTGCGCATCTTCCTAAGAAGGCCTAAGGCAGAGTGCTGACTTCCCTTGTAGTTCCCAGGCGATCCAGTCTGCCTTAAAGTACAATTCAGAGCACCACACTACAGGGAAAAACAAGCAAACAGTAAAGAAAAAAGTCCAGTCTGCACACTGATTTTGTCTAATGTGGCATTTGCACACATGGGTGGTTACAGCTCCTTCATGCTACTGCCAGATTAATTCTTTCCAAACACAGCTCCAGTGATGCACTAGTTCTACCTCCTAAAAAATGCAGCCTGGGGAATGCAAGATTTGCCACAGTGTGGCATTAACCTATCGTTCTTTTGTTCCTGTCATTTCAAATTTCAACCAACAATCTCCTACATTTATTCTATACTTTTTCATGCCTTTAAATGTGCTGGGTTTCTTTCAGTAATTCAAAAGCCTAGCCACGCTTTAAATTCCAGCAGCTCACTGGCTCCACCATTGAAAACCTACTCTGACTGCACCTCTTGGCTGAGCTATCTCCTGTCTCTGTTAACAGTGGTTTGCTCAGGGCATTTATATGTTTTCTTGTCTAGCTCATGTTTGTTCAAACTGCAGAACCCAGTCTAATGCCCAGGACATAACAGGCATCTCAATCCATGTTTGTGGAACAAACAATGATTTTTTTCTACTCAATGTAGCTTTGGAAACAAAATAGAAAATTTACAGAGCATCATCACTTTCAAGGGTTGAAGACAATTCCCAGTTTTCAAGGACTGATGGTGAAGAAGGAATTCATAGGGCCTGGACTCCATCTTAGGCCTGTTTATGCTGATCATGCTCGTCCACCTTTCCAGTGGACTCTGAACTCTGTGTTTAGTGCCTATGAAAGTAACAACAGAAGGCTAAGACCCCCTCCGGACGGGGAAACTTGAAGATTGTATCTAGGTTACTCATCACCTGAGAGAAAACAACACTAATCACCCCTTCCTCCTCCAGACAGGCCATATATCTTTCTGTATCTATAGGAGTGTAACCTTGGGCTTATTGATTATTGGCTAATTGTTTGACTGTTTGAGCACATGAGTACATAGCGTGTGAATGCTGGGGTTATTGCGATTATATTTTCCTTGGTTTATGTAAGTCTCAAGGAATTTGGGGTGGTGGGTTCAGACACGTACACACGGGGTATTAAAGATTTTCACGAATGCTGGTCGGGGTCCTTGGGCCCGCCGGTGTAATAAACTGCACTCCACTATCTGCATTGTCCTTCCAGTGAGTTTGTTTCCCAGAACGTGTGGCTACAACAATGGCTCTGGAGTCTCCTCAACACTTTTGCACCTGAGTGATATACCTATACCTCTAGATTTTCCTGTTACAGGAAAACAACACTGAATAATGATAATGTACGCCATTACCTGAGTGCCTGCTCTGTGCTAAATCACTTCACGTTCACACCCCTAGTCCTCCTGGAGACATACTGATGATGGCTATCTTGGTTTAGAGAAGACAGATGAATAAACCTGAAAGATAACATCCCTGCCCAAAGCTGCACTGAGAGTGAGAGCTGGTGCCATGATTCATATCCAAGTCCCTCTGGCCCCAAATCTGGCTTTTTCCACACCACCCTGTATTATCTCTTTGAACTGCACAGCAGGTTCTACGGAAGTTTCTGTTATTTCTCTATCACTTCTCTGAGGTTCATTTCCCACTCCCACGGCTTCACAAAAGGCCAATTACACCCACCAGTGACCTGCTTCCTCTAATAGGATTTCCGATGGCTATGGCACCGTTTCAGTGTCTGCATGGTCTGTTCCTCTCTACCCAGTGCAGAGCTCCCAGGGGGCACTGGCCACAGGTCACTTCAGCTGCTTGTTTTTGCTACACTCTCAGCCCAAACTCCTGAGAAATCTGTATGCAGATCAAGAAGCGACAGTTAGAACTGGACATGGAAAAACAGACTGGTTCTAAATTGGGAAAGGAGTACATCAAGGCTGTATATTGTCACCCTGCTTATTTAACTTCTATGCAGAGTAAATTATGCCAAATGCTGGGCTAGATGAAGCAGAAGCTGAAATCAAGACTGCCGGGAGAAATATCAATAACCTCAGATATGCAGATGACACCATGGCAGAAAGTGAAGAGGGACTGAAGAGCCTCTTGATGAAAGTGAAAGAGGAGAGTGAAAAAGTTGGCTTAAAACTCAACATTCAAAAAACTCAGGTCATGGCAACCAGCCCCATCACTTCAAGGCAAATAGATGGGGAAACAATAGAAACTGTGAGATACTTTCTTGTTTTGGACTCCAAAATCACTGCAGATGGTGACTTCAGACATGAAATTAAAAGACGCTTGCTCCTTGGAAGAAAAGTCATGACTAACCTACACAGCATATTAAAAAGCAGAAACATTACTTTGCCAACAAAGGTCCATCTAGTCAAGGCTATGGTTTTCCTGGTAGTCATGTATGGATGTGAGAATTGTACTATAAAGAAAGTTGAGCACCAAAGAACTGATACTTTTGAACTGTGGTGTTGGAGAATATTCTTGAGAGTCTCTTAGACTGCAAGGAGATCCAACTAGTTCATCCTAAAGGAAATCAGTCCTGAATATTCATTGGAAAGATTGATGCTAAAGCTGAAACTCCAATACTTTGGCCACTTGATGTGAAGAACTGACTCATTTGAAAAGATCTTGATGTTTGGAAACATTGAAGGCAGGAAGAAAAGGGGACGACAGAGGATGAGATGGTTGGATGGCATCACCAACTCAACCGACATGATTCTGAGCAAGCTTTGACAGTTAGTGATGGACAGGGAAGCCTGGCATGCTGCAGTCCATGGAGTTGCAAAGAGTTATGACTGAGCAAATGAACTGAACTGAGCTTTACCACTTACTAGCCCTGGGATCCTTGCATGTTTTCAGGTCTCATTGACAAAGTAAAATTAGTAAAATGTGGCTAATAAGAGGGATGTGTGTGTGTATGCGTGTGTGTGTGTGTGTGTGTGTGTGTACAATCGTGTCCTGTTTTTTGCAATTCCATGGACTGAGGAAGCCCACCAGGCTCCTCTGTCCATGGGATTTTCCAGGCAAGAATACTGGAGTGAGTTGCCATTTCCTTCTCCAGGGAATCTTCTTGACCTAGGGACTGAAACTGAATCTCCTGCATTGGCAAGAGGATTCTTTACCACTACTGCTACATGAGAAGCCTTTTTAAATCATTACTTTCATTTGTTGAGATTTTTAAGCATTTAGTTTTACTTTTTTTTCTTTTTTTTACTATCAAATCCAAAACATGTATTTCCTTTAAAAATCTATAGCATTCTTTGCTAGTTGACTTTTTAATTTCAAAATATAACATGTATTTTACAAATGAGCTTTGCTGTCAGTTAATAGAGTAAGGAAAAAAATTCAGGAGATTTGGTGGAGTCCAAGATTTCCTGGAGAAAGAAATGGTAACCCACTCCAGTATTCTTGCCTGGAAAATTCCATGGATGGGGGAGGAGCCTGGTAGGCTACAGTCCATGGGGTAGCAAAGAGTCAGACACGACTGAGCGACTTCACTTTTCACTTTTCAAAGTCTGGAGTCTGGTTGGTTTCTTCTCAGTACTAGTGGAAATATAATATCGGACAAGGTCTTGACTTACATCCTTTAAGAAGGCATGGTCCGACACAACACTATGGGTCCCAGGAGTTCAAAACTGATCTTTGCTTTCTGCCTGTATGGTATGGCCTGCTAGTTTCATAATTATAAGGAATAGTATCAGAATTTTTGGTGGGCTTGCTGAGGAGCAGAATTCTTCCATTCCCTCCATCCTTTCCCCAAGGTTACAGGTATCCTCCTCAGATATCTTTCAGTCTTTGGCTAAATGCTGAACTAAGGACCATAGTTAAAGAATAATACAGGATGGGAGGCCACCAGTCCAACTGAACTCCTGACTATCGCTGATATTTAGAGCCTGAAAGGAATTTTTTAGAAACTTTTCTCTTAAGTTAAAATACAACTATGCACTCAGAGGGAAAGACAGAATGGAAGAGCAGTTCAACATCTTCATCATTCAGGCTGTAATCCAGTTCTTTGGGGAACAGGAACCAATGGACTTTGTCTTGAAAAATCTCTGGGAAGCTGGACGTGTGGCTCTAGAAAGTAGTTTAAAGTTAACTTGTCTTTTTGCCCATCCCCAAAGCTTCCCTATTCTTGTCGACATAGAGATGTTAGAAACAGAATTGTCCTGAACTTGAAATTTTAAATTACCCTAGACCTTTGATAGAAGCAAGTATGCCTCCAAACTCTATTATGTCATCTTGGAGAAAACATAAATACTTTCTCTGTGACTTTGTACTATATATTTTCTACCTCCATTTTCTCTAGGAACCAAGAACCATTATTTACAATGCAAACTTTGGGGAGAAACCTGTCATCAAAGAGTGGAAAAGAAAAGGGAGATATTTGGAAACTGGGCAAATAAGAAATCTTAAAAAAATCTTATTTAAAAATATTAGTTAAAAAAAAATTGGCCGTTTGAACAGACAAATTTAACCTTTTCCAACTGCCCAAACAAAAACTGGATCCACTATTCTTTTATAAACTAGTGAGTTCTGTTCTATAGTACCCATTACATGATCGAATTGTTTTCAGTAACAAAATTATAAGATCTCTATTTGTGTCTGCCTGTATGTCTAAGTGTCTACATATGAATGTTGTAAATTTGTAACATTTTTCTACCATTAGATGGTACCAACAAACCTAATTTCTAAAGAGCTCTTTTTAATTGGTTTAGGATTAAGCGTTTATAAATTAAATATTTCCAAAGTTCTCATAAATATAATGATCAGTTCAGTTCAGTCGCTCATTCTTGACCGACTCTTTGTGACCCGATGAATCGCAGCACGCCAGGCCTCCCTGTACATCACCAACTCCCGGAGTTCACTCAGACTCACATCCATCGAGTCAGTGATGCCATCCAGTTATCTCATCCTCTGTCGTCCCCTTCTCCTCCTGCCCCCAATCCTTCCCAGCATCAGAGTCTTTTCCAGTGAGTCGACTCTTCACATGAGATGGCTAAAGTACTGGCGTTTCAGCTTCAGTATCATTCCTTCCAAAGAAATCCCAGGGCCTATCTCCTTCAGAATGGACTGGGTGGATCTCCTTGCAGTCCAAGGGACTCTCAAAAGTCTTCTCCAACACCACAGTTCAAAAGCATCAATTCTTTGGCGCTCAGCCTTCTTCACAGTCCAACTCTCACATCCATACACGACTACTGGGAAAACCATAGCCTTGACTAGACGGACCTTAGTCGGCAAAGTAATGTCTCTGCTTTGAATATGCTATCTAGGTTGGTCATAACTTTTCTTCCAAGGAGTAAGCGTCTTTTAATTTCATGGCTGCAGTCACCATCTGCAGTGATTTTGGAGCCCACCAAAATAAAGTCTGACACTGTTTCTACTATTTCCCCATCTATTTGCCATGAAGTGATGGGACTAGATGCCATGATCTTTGTTTTTTGAATGTTGAGCTTTAAGCCAACTTTTTCACTCTCCTCTTTCATTTTCATCAAGAGGCTTTTTAGTTCCTCTTCAGTTTCTGCCGTAAGGGTGGTGTCATCTGCATATCTGAGGTTATNGTTTTCTGAATGTTGAGCTTTAAGCCAACTTTTTCACTCTCCTCTTTCACTTTCATCAAGAGGCTTTTTAGTTCCTCTTCACTTTCTGCCATAAGGGTGGTGTCATCTGCATATCTGAGGTTATTGATATTTCTCCCAGCAATCTTGATTCCAGCTTGTGTTTCTTCCAGTCCAGCATTTCTCATGATGTATTCTGCATAGAAGTTAAATAAGCAGGGTGACAATATACAGCCTTGATGTACTCCTTTTTCTATTTGGAACCAGTCTGTTGTTCCATGTCCAGTTGCTTTCTGGCCTGCATACAGATTTCTCAAGAGGCAGGTCAGGTGGTTTGGTACTCCCATCTCTTTCAGAATTTTCCACAGTTTATTGTGATCCACACAGTCAAAGGCTTTGGCATAGTCAATAAAGCAGAAATAGATGTCTTTCTGGAACTCTCTTGCTTTTACACAACAATAAACTAAAAATGGATTAAAGATCTAAACGTAAGACCAGAAACTACAAAATTCCCCGAGGAAAACATAGGCAAAACACTCTCCAACATAAACCACAGCAGGATCCTCTATGGCCCACCTCCCGGAGTAATGGAAATAAAAGCAAAAATAAACAAATGGGACCTAATTAAATTTAAAAACTTTTGCACAACAAAGGAAACTATAAGCAAGGCGAAAAGACAGCCTTCAGAATGGGAGACAATAATAGCAAATGAAGCAACTGACGAAGAATTAATCTTAAAAATATACAAGCAGCTCCTGCAGCTCAGTTCCAGAAAAATAAATGGCCCAATCAAAAAATGGGCCAAAGAACTAAACAGACATTTCTCCAAAGGAGACATACAGATGGCTAACAAANAATGTATAGCACAGGGAACTCCATTAATATTCTGTAATAATCTATTTGAGAAAAGAATCTGTAAAAGAGTGCATATATTTGCGTGTGTAACTGAATCACATTGCTGTACACCTGAAAATAACACAACATTGCAAATCAGCTATACTCCAATAAAAATTAATTTTTAAAAATATATACTAAATTAAATTTTTTAAGCAAATAAAACAGAAAGTTGTATTTTGTTTTAAATATCTCAAGTTTTAAATATTATAACCAATTCAAGCAAAATTTAGGTCATCATAACAGTTAAACAGAAACTTTATGGGGATGGGGGCCTTTAGGTCTTCTGAAATGTTTTGCATTTTAGATACTGGTTTCTGAGAAATATGAAGAGTAAACTATGGCTCTATCTTAATTGTCTAATTAGTAAAATATTTTTACATTAAAAGACATATTTCAAACAGTTCCTGGTAGAGCTATTATTGAAATTTTAAAGGTAATTCCAACAAACACTGGGCTACCCAAGTTGCCATTTGCCTAGTATTAATGTCACCTTGTTTTAGAATCCTTTCTAAACTAGTTGATGTCTACTTTCCTATTTCTTCTATATCCATGTTACTGTACTTTGTTCATTTAATAAAAGATTCTTTGTGAGCTCAGGAGCATGGGAGACTGGCTCCCATCAGAACCTAATACCATCCACCCCAAATGAGCATAAGTGTAGTCCCTTCAGTTCAGTTCAGTTCAGTCGCTCAGTCATGTCTGACTCTTTGCGACCCCATGATTTGCAGCACACCAGGCCTCCCTGTCCATTACCAACTCCCAGAGTTCACCCAAACTCATATTAAAGCACAGTAACTCTAATATCTGTGAGTAAAAATGTTTATTTGCTTAAATAAAGGATATTTCACTTTATTTCCATGACTACTTCTTTACTTGTCACCCATTTAGTTTAATCTTTCAATGCACTTGAAGTCATAGCATCAAATTCAAGTCACCGAATAAAGAACTATAAAGTACCAGAAAACAAACAAACAAAAAATTCTAAGGAATACTTTTAAAATTAAATATTCTATAAAATATTACATCATTCATAATTATATCGACTATGACTGAGGAGAAGCAGAGAAATCATATAACTTCAGAGAAAATCTTGGTATTCTCTTACTTTATGGAAACCCACCAAGTTTAAATGTATGGTGGTCATAGACCAATACACACAGTAACCATTATGTGAGGACCTCCATGATTTGGTGCTGTGCCACCATGATATCATTTCATTTCACTGTGAAAGGAAGATATTAGTATCTCAATTACACTCCTTAGGAAAACCAAGATCTAGGTGCAAATAATCACTATACATTACTCAACTAACAAGTGGCAAGTATATCCTACGGCAGGTATATTCTAGCCAGAACACAGGTCCAAGCACAGAAAACCTGGTGGACATGGAGGGACTTGAGGAGTTATCTGATCCAATGTCCCTAATTTATATTTAAAGAAATGGAAGTCCACCAATTCAAGATCTCAGAAGTAAAAAGTCATTTTTCCCTCACTTCAAGTGAGAGACAAACACAAATCATTGTTGCCAGCTTTAGCAACCATTGTTTACCATTTCAATATCTAAGATGATGCTACCCCCGTGGCCATGTTTTACCATGTGGTAGAGTGGACTGGGTCAGCCTGTTACTTGTGTGTTGTGCTAGTGTGCTTAGCTGTGTCTGACTCCTTGCAACCCCACGGACTTTAGCTTGCCAGGTTCTTCTGTCCATGAAACTTCCCAGGCAAGAATACAGGAGTGGGTTGCCATTTCCTTCTCCACCATTATTTATAAGCAATCACAATTAAACAACCAAACATAAACAAAGTTTTGATAAATGTGCAAAATAGTACTTTTATTTTTCTCCCAGTCATTCCTCAGTTCATTCAGAGCCTACCTCTGCAGACCTTAAAGAGAAACTACTCCCTGACCTCAGTCCCCACCTCTGTGCTCTTATATGGTGCCTCAGACTTTCACTGCCCAGGTAGTCTCAGCCCTTTCTCCCCATGGCTATTGCCGTCAGTTGCCATTAAGGCAGGGGTTTTGCCCAATGGAACAGGAGTTGGGGCTACCAGAATCTCTCAGTTCAGTTCAACCACTCAGTCATGTCTGACTCTTTGCGACCTCATGAATCGCAGCACGCCAGGCCTCCCTAGTCCATCACCAACTCCCGGAGTTCACTCAGACTCACACCCATCGAGTCAGTGATGCCATCTAGCCATCTCATCCTCGGTTGTCCCCTTCTCCTCCTGCCCCCAATCCCTCCCAGCATCAGAGTCTTTTCCAATGAGTCAACTCTTTGCATGAGGTGGCCAAAGTACTGGAGTTTCAGCTTTAGCATCAGTCCTTCCAAAGAAATCCCAGGGCTGATCTCCTTTAGGATGGACTGGTTGGCTCTCCTTGCAGTCCAAGGGACTCTCAAGAGTCTTCTCCAACACAACAGTTCAAAAGCATCAATTCTGCGGCACTCAGCCTTCTTCACAGTCCAACTCTCACATCCATACACGACCACTGGAAAAACTATAGCCTTGACTAGATGGATCTTAGTCCGCAAAGTAATATCTCTGCTTTTGAATATGCTAGCTAGGTTGGTCATAACTTTTCTTCCAAAGAGTAAGCGTCTTTTCATTTCATGGCTGCAGTCACCATTTGCAGTGATTTTGGAGCCCAGAAAAATAAAGTCTGACACTGTTTCCACTGTTTCCCCATCTATTTCCCATGAAGTGATGAGACTGGATGACATGATCTTTGTTTTCTGAATGTTGAGATTTAAGCCAACTTTTTCACTCTCCTCATTCACTTTCATCAAGAGGCTCTTTAGTTCCTTCTTCACTTTCTGCCATAAGGGTGGTGTCATCTGCATATCTGAGGTTATTGCTGTTTCTCCCAGCCATCTTGATTTCAGTTTGTGTTTCTTCCAGTCCAGTATTTCTCATGACGTATTCTGCATAGAAGTTAAATAAGCAGGGTGACAATATACAACCTTGACGTACTCCTTTTCCTATTTGGAACCAGTGTGTTGCTCCATGTCCAGTTCTAACTGTTGTTTCCTGACCTGCATATAAGTTTCTCAAGAGGCAAGTCAGGTGGTCTGATTTTCCCATCTCTCAGAATTTTCCACAGTTTATTGTGATCCACACAGTCAAAGCCTCTAGACAGATGTTATTTAGAAGCAATAATCTGTTAAGTGATAGTGGGATAGGAGGTGGAGCCTAGTAGACACATTAAGCTTCATTTATGAAAGAATTTTAATAACAAACAGGGCTTCCTTGCTTGTTTCTTGTGGTTTATCGTGGCTTTGGGAGTGGGGTCTGATAGGCATGAGAGGGTTAGGATTACTAAAACGCTCATGTGCCTTCCTTAGGTGAGGATGGCCCACTTTTCAGGTCTCACCTATATGGGGAAGAAATGAAGAAAAATGATCCTGTCAGACCTAACCTCAAAATGAAAGAGCTACTACAGAAACTCATCTTTCTCTGGCTAATACTATCATTTTCAATAAGACTCTGATATATTTTAGCATATTAAATTATTTTTTCTTCTTTCTAGCTAAATTTTCTTGTATTATCTTATCTTCATGTGGACTGTGGCCCCACTGAAGAGGTGGAAAATGGTCTTGTGCCACGAAGGACTAAGTGGAGAGAAAAACATGAGTCATATCACAACAGAAACAGATGCAAAAGCCATCAACCATAGTATAGTCCACAATACGGGGGAAACACCACATAGACCCATTGCTCTCTGAATGTTTTTCTCTTGTCAATGGTAATAGGAGTCAATCTGCTGATAAGCTGCCAAGTTGCTGTGGGTTTATGTAGGCTAGGGAAGGCAGGGAGGGGGAGGGAGAATTAAAAGGATTGTCTCCTCTTGGAAATGTTTTTATTGTCCTGAGAGGTGGGATAATATCTAGCTCTATTTAGAAAACTGAGCTCTTCTGACGATCGTAACAAATTTATACCCCAATCTCTCACCTCTTCCTCTCCGGTGTATTTCATAGGTAGCTTTGCTAACTGCCTGCACAACTACAAATAGAATCTGTCACTTTAGAAATAGGGTTGTCCTTTTATAGGCAGATTGATGGACTGGGTGCCAAGACTTAAGAACAGTAGCATGACTGGGGTAGACATCGTCCCCCATAAATCCAATATTGACAAATATCCTACCCAACCCAGATGATTTTGTTTGTCAAGTTGCCTTTATTAAGACATAACTGTGAAGCATAGGACACAGAAAATCATTGGCAAGTTTTTGGAAATGAGCTATCGAGCCCATTATTTAAAGAGGAAAATGTTAATGAACAATTGAGTATTACAAATTATCATAAGAATCTCTTAATTGCATCTCTCAACCTCCAAAATATGCCAATAATTCTTAAGTAGCTAATAAACATAGATCAAGCTGCGTTTACAGCTTCTTAAACTTGAGACTTTTTATTTGTAGCTTCTGTTTTATTTCTCAATTCATTGGTGAAAAACTGAGTTAGTAATGTTGAATCAAACACAAGCTAGTCATAAATAAACAAGCCACAAGCTAGGACCTCATGAAAATATTCATTGCCTTATTCATGTCAGAGAACAAAGAAAATCCCTAACTTAGCAATGTCCATTTAAAATATGCTCAGTTTGAACTCTCTTTGAAAACATCACTTGTGTTTGGGCAGCTGTCACCTTTCAGAAGTTCATTCTCACCTTGCACCCTTCCTGTTCTCATGAGCAGGCTAAGCTGAACGTGCTTTTAAACAACATTCTCCTTGAACTTCTGTAAAACTGTGCTGACTGATGTCAGGAGCGATGAAATCCTAGAATGTGAGATCCTATGGCTGAATGTATCCCGAAGAAAAAAAAACTAAAAAAAAGCTTTCTCCTCCTCCTGACACTAGGAAGAACATTTCAGTAGGAACACAAATAAATTTTTTCATTAGAAGAAACATGTGAATCCCTAACAAGTCCTTAAATAAAGAGCAGAAACTCCCCATTCAGGCTTCTACCACAAAAACTTTGACCCCAGAATTATTGATGGAAACAACTTCACCAAAGCCTTTGACTGGTGTGTGCACCATTATTGTATTACATCTCCTATGAGTTCCAAACTTCATAGATCCATCTTTCTGTTAATATTCTCCCTGCATGTCTAAAAAGTGTCACTATCTTAATATGGCCAAATCATTTTGTCCTAACATGCTCCCCCGGTCTTCCCTATCATTTTCTGCAATATAAGACCTTCCTATCCACCAGTTGGTCAAACAAACCCAGAAGTCAGACTTGATTTCTCATTTAATCTCACCTGTGTTCACTCCAGTAGCAGGTACGAAATATGCCAAACCCTTTCATTCAATTTCTCTTTTATTAATAATACCCTAGAATAGTCTACCATCCTCTCTTGCTAGGATGTTCTAGTTGGTTTCACCTAGAGACCCTAAGCTATTTTCCACAAAGAAGCCACAGTGCTATTTGTAACATCAGATTTTGTTACTACTCTGCTCCAATTCCTTTAATCATTTCCCACTGCATTCCCAACTACTCTTTACCCTCTGTGCTTTGGTTTTCTCACCTGTAAAATGAGACTAGTACTGCTACTACCTCATTCAACAGCTAAGAAGACGAAATGACATATATATAAAGTTGCCTCTACAGCGTTTGGCACATAGAAAATATCATATAGAGTTGAGTGGTTGTTGTTGTTTACAACTAAAATACCAATCCTTAATTAAGTCTGACCCTCCCCCACCTCATCCTTTATAGTTGTCTCAGTCCTCCCCATGTCTGGTCTCCTTTGTCTTTCTCAAACACACTAGCTTCATTTCCTTCTTAAGGCCCCTGACCTTCTCTCCTTCCTATAAGATTCAGCCCCCAACCCTCTCTGAACTGGTTCCTTTTAATAGACCAATTCTCAGATTCTGTGCCACCTCTTCATGAGACTTATCCTGACCACCTGGAGTAAACTAGCACTCCTTCTAGAGATGCTATGATATCACTTTGTTTTAGTCCCTTCATAGCACTTTTTCATCTCTAAGGTTCTTGTTTGTGTATCATCTCCACCTTTGTGTAAGTCTATGACAGAAGGACATATCACATCGCTATGACTTGCTATCTGACTTTGGGCAAGTATTTAACCTCTTTGTATCACAATTCTTCAGTCTAAAGAAAGTTAATGAACACCTCCATCTTAGCATTATGAGACCTGAAGCAGTTAATTCATGTTAAGCACTTACTAGTGCCTAATAGGTAGACATCACACATAGGTTTCTTCTTTAAAAGAAAAACTAACTAAAATGTGTTGTATAAAGCCAACTTACGTCTGAGGAGAGCACTCAGAGATTCATGGAGCATCAACCTGGCACTTGGAGCAAGATGCTCTGAGAGCACCTTCACATGTTGGGAAAGAAAGAGGATGAGACCAATCTGCCAGAAACCTGAGAATCTCCAAGTCCAAATCGTGAATTATGATTTTAATCCAGTAAGACACAAAAGGCTTTTGTCTTGGAAGAAAACTGAAAAGACCTTTTAGCCCTCTTTTCTTGAAGCCTGGCCCAGGTGTACTCCATGGCTAGAGAAATACAGTAAGGTCTCTGGTTGATGTTAGTGATCTTGATACAAAAATTCCAAGATAAGCTCCCAAGGTCTCTCAAGATTATCCTGTGGGTCTGGAGATAACCTACTACAGCTACTTTTACTTATTAACTATTTCATCCATACCCAGTTGGACTAGTCTAAACCTATGGAAGTTGGTGGGCTCCCATAGTGGAGGGCTCTTCATGGCATATCCAACCTGCTGGACAGGAACCATTCTTGGATGAACAACCACTCAGGCTTTGAGATATCTCATTCCTCCTGCTAATATTCTGATCCTAAGTCAACAAATCTTGTCACAGTGCACAGAGCATGTCATTAGTTGTGTGGGACATTATACAGGCGCACAAAACCCAAGAAAAATTTACCACTTTTCAATATGGAGCTTTTGACACAACTAGTAAATCCATTTATTCCTGAGATACAGCCAACAAACTGCAATATATAGAAGTTGTTCATTCTAGCATAAGCCTGGGATTACTTTGTGATTTTTTTTAAATTACAGAAATCATAATTACTAAATTTGCATCTTGGTTACTCTCAATCCGTCCATGGTATAAATTAAATTTGCCCTTTGACTTGTGTCTAAATGAAAGAGCAAATTTTAGTGAGGAGCAGCTCCGTATTCAGAGGTAAACACATTCATCTTCGCATTAGTTCTGATGAAATCTATCCACAGGCAGGTTATATGCCAGGACACTGATATATGCCACGAGGATGCACTGCTATGAACTCTATCTCAGCAAAGTCCTCCAGATGGAAAATAAATTAGAAAGCTTCCTCCAGAGAAAATGAGCTAACAGGAAAGATTTGAGTCTCTGAGTTTAGGAGCTTTGCCTAGAGTTAGTTCCTCTTGGGGAAATTCAGTGAATGTGTTCCTAGCAATTCTAGGAAGTCTTGAGATCTTTTAAGACAAACATTATGGTCTTATGTAAATTCAAGTAAACTTTCTTTGGGAATATAGCCCAGGGAAGTAAAGTTGCAAATAAGTTTGAAAGAGTTCATTGCAACTTGACTATTAAAAGAAAAATATATGCATATTTACTTTTCCTTGCTTTAGATGAAATCAAACTGGGAGTACAGGAGATGTATAAAATAAAGTGAAGAAAAAACCGGGAATTGTCTTCAAGTTTTAGGAATACATAAAAGTAGCAACATCATGAAGGATGTTCTCAGAGACTTAAAGAAGGATGTGTTAGAACAATGTTTACACTCTCCAAGTAGGATCCAGAGACATGGCCTAAATCAACAGTCACCCATGAGCGAGGAACCCACAAGCATGTCATTCTAAATGACTGATTCCTAAATGTGTCAAAGCTAAATTCAAGCAATGACAGTCTTTTAGCAGGAGCATGCCATTTCCCCTAGTTTTTCATTAGGCTGATAACAAACACTACTTCATATATCCTCTCATGTGCTATCTGACTCACACAGACTCACATTAGGAGACCACAAACCAATTATCTCTATTTCCATTCGGCAAGGTAATAAAATGTCTTTATCCTCAGAAATAACTTAACAATAGCATCAGCATCAATGACATTTTTCATATTGACTGCAGCATAAATTCAGGGCATTATTAACAAGGCATAAACAGAGATTTAAAAATAGCAAAAAAAAAAAGACCTTTCAATAAAAATATATTAAAGGAGAAAGATGTTGCAGACATACTTTTGCTATATTTTTATTGCTAAATATGACTAAAAATCATACACATTGTATATAACACAAATATAAAAGAGTCTGAAAGCTGGAGAAAATAAAGTAGACAGTGTATGCATCTCGGGGCCCAGAAATCAACACAATGGTGTGTTCCCAGTTTGTTTTTTTCTATTTTTGCCCCATATATACCAGGCTAGGCTTCCCCAGTAGCTCAGCAGTAAAGAATCTGCCTGCAGTGCAGGAGCCACAGGAGACATGGGTTCAATCCCTGGGTTGGGAAGATCCCCTGGAGGAGGAAATGGCAACCTACTCCAGTATGCTTGCCTGTAGAATCCCCATGGACAGAGGAGCCTGGTGAGCCACAGTCCATTGGGTCACAAAGAGTCAGACATGACTGAAGCAACTTAGCATATACCAAGCTAGGAGCTGAAGAAGCCATTAAACCAGAAACGCCACAAAGCACAGGCAAGCAAAGACTGTCTTCTCTAGGCAAACAATTAGGAAAAAGATAGCTTAGCAAGATAGAAAAATTTAGACAATAGCCACTATTATCCAACCAAATAGCACAGAAAGAGCTGTGGAACAACAGCATGCATGCCCGCTAAGGCTGAGTGAAATGCTTGGACTTCCAGCATGCACAGGTTATAATGAGGCATCACAATGGCCTGATGGATTGTGATAAATGAGGAAAATGAGGAAGTAGCTGGAACTTTCTTCACCGATGGAAGATAACTAGTCCTTCCCCAAAAGTGCTGTTGTCAGTGGAGATCATATGTGGATTCTACACTTCCACCCCAATCTGGCAGTAATGAGGAGCATCCCCTCTCCCATCCTTGACTGTCAACAGAGTGCTACTGGACATTATCCCATACTTGAAAAGAATATCATACATCATCAACAAACATACATCTTCTCAGGTGTAGTGTGAAAGGAAGCCAGTTAAAACAGAAGAGTTCAGTAAACTGAGGTACACATACCACTAAACTGTGCAACTTTCAACCAAAAATCGTTCCTTGTACCAAGAAACAGGAAGATCACAAATTTAACAATAAAAGACAATCAACAGATTGCCAACACTGAGCAGACAAGATGTTGGAATTATCTGACAAAGATGTTAAAACTGCCATGAGAGGAAAAATGAAAAAACCTTCAAAGAGCAATTATCATTACAATTAATGTGGTTGTAGTTCCTTGTTCATATCTTTAGTTGCAGAAGATCTTTCCTGGTAGATGGCTGTTCTACAAATAGTTGCTATTTTGCTGTGCCCATGAAAGCAGCAAGGCTCAAAGAAATAGTATCAGCAAAAAACTAATCTCCTAAAAACTCCTCAAATTTAGCAAGAGACATAAACCTACAGATTCCATAAACAGTGAAGGATAGGATAATGCAAGGAAACCCATTCCATGACGCATCATAAGAGAACTTGGGAAAATTAAACAGAGAAAACATTTTAAAAGCAGGAAGAGACAAATGACACCTTAGCTATAAGAAAAAAAATCTATTTGAATGACAACTTTCTCATTAAAAATTATAGCTGTCAAAAGGCAGTGGCACAATATTACTCAAGTGCTGAAGGATCATCTTAGATATTTACCCAGCAAAAATATTCTTCAGGAATAAAGGGGAAATCCAGACATTTTTAAATGGAAAGATCAACAAATGTGGTGGAGTAGAAAGACCCTGATCTCACCTCCTTTCAGGGACACAACAAAATTACAACTATTTATAAAACAAGCATCTATCAGAAAAGATCTGCAACTAAAGATATGAATAAGGAACCACAATAAGACAATAGGAGGGCAGAGTCATAACAGAGTCAAGCCCCATATTCCCAAGTGTGTGAACCACAAACAGGAGAATAACTGCAACTGCATAATTTCCCAAGACTGAATCACAAAAAATAGAAACAGAGCAACTACTAGTAATGAAACGAAATCAATAACTTAAAAAATCCAACAACAAAATGTGAGGACCAGAGGGCTTCACACAATTCTACTAAACATGTAGAGATGATTTAAGACCTAGCCTTCTCAAACTATTCAAAAAAAAAAAAAAAAATTCAAACTTATTCTATGAGGCCAACATTGCTCACATACCAAAAAAAAAAAAAAAAAAATCACAAATAAGGAGATTACAGGCCAATGAACATAGATGCAAAATTTCCCAATAAAATAACAGCAAATGGAATTCATATTAAAAGAATGATACTCCATAATCAAATGGTATGTAATTCAGGAAAACAGGGATGGTTCATTATTTACAAATTAAACATTGTGAAACACCATGTTAATAAAAAATAGAAATGAAAATTATTTTAACAGATGCAGAAACAGCTTTTGACGAAGTTCATCATCCACTTATAATAAAAACTCTAATAAAGTGGGTATAGAGAAAACACGATTCAATATAAAAAAAGGCCAAGACAAACCTACAGCCAAAATCATCCGTGATGGTGAAAAGCTGAAAACATTTCCTCTAAGATCAGGAACAAGACAAGGACCACCTCTCTTGCCACTTTTTTTCAACATGGTTTTGGAATTCCTAGCCACAGCAATCAGACAAGATATAAAAGGAATCTAAACTGGAGAGAAAGAAGTAAAACTGTCACTGTTGGCATATGACATGATACTATAAAAGTTATCAAGATAGCACAGAAAAACTACTATTGCTCATCAATGAATTCAGTAAAGTTTTAGGAAATAATATTAATATACAGAGATCGATCTCATTTCCATACACTAACAATGAACTATCTGAAAGAGAGATTAAGGAAACAATCCAATTTATAATTATATCAAACAGAATAAAGTACCTAGCAATAAACCTATCTAAAGGGGGAAAACCTATACTCAGAAAACTTTAAGACATTGACAAAAGAAACTGAAGATGACACAAAGAAATAGCAAGAAATAGCAAGCTATACCAAGTTCATGTTCTGCAAGAATTAATATCATTAAAGTGACAATACTACCCAAGGTAATCTACAGATTTAATGTAATTCCTGTCAAAATACCCAGATACTTTTCATATAACTAAAACAAATAATTGTAAAATTTGTGTGGGAAACACAAAAGACACAAATATCAAAAGTAATCTTGAGAAAGAACTTGAGGTTATAATATTCCCTGACTTCAGACTACACTACAAAGCTACAGTAATCAAAATCATATGTTACTGGCACAAAACAAACACATAGATCAATGGAACAGAATACAGAATCCAAAAATAAACCCACATGTTTGCGGTCAATCTATACAGGACACAAGACTATACAATGAAGAAAACACAGTCTCTCCCATAAATGGTGCTGGGCAAGCTGGACAGCTACATGTAGAAGAATCAAATTAGAAATCCACACACACCATATATAAAAATAAACTCAAAATGGATTTACACACCTAACAGTAAGACCAGAAACCATAAAAATCCTAGAAGAAAACATAGGTGGAACACTCTTTGACATAAATCATAGCAATATTTTTTAGATCTGTCTCCTAAGGCAAAGGAAATAGGAAAAATAAATGGGGCCTAAAACTTAAATCTTTTGCACAGCAAAGGAAGTCATTGGATGAATGAAAAGACAATCTATGAAATAAGAGAAAATATCTTCCAATTACAAAACTGCTGCTGCTGCTAAGTCGCTTCAATTGTGTCCAACTCTGTGCGACCCCATAGACGGCAGCCCACCAGACTCCTGCGTCCCTGGGATTCTCCAGGCAAGAACACTGGAGTGGGTTGCCATTTCCTCCTCCAATGCATGAAAGTGAAAAGTGAAAGTGAAGTCGCTCAGTCGTGTCTGACTCTTTGCGATCCCATGGACTGCAGCCCACCAGGCTCCTCCGTCCATGGGATTTTCCAGGCAAGAGCACTGGAGTGGGGTGCCATTGCCTTCTCCAATTATAAAACTATAACTATGCAAATTTATAAAAAGTTCATATAACCCAACAAACAATGCAATTTAAAAATGGGCAGAAAACCGAAGAGACGTTTTTCCCAATCAGACATAAAAACTGCCAACAGGCACATGAAGAGATGCTCAACATCATTAATCACAGAAACGGAAATCGAAACCATAGTCATCACCTCACATCTGTCAGAATGACTGTCATCAAAAAGACCATGGATACAAATGGAGAGGATGTGGTTAACGGGGAACCTTTGTATGCTGTTAGTGGGAATGTAAACTGGTGCAGACACTGTGGAAAATAGTATGGAGGTTCCTCAAAAAGCCAAAAAAAGAACTATTATATGACACAGCAATTATACTCCCGGATATATATGTATATATGTAGTTCTAAATATAGATTGATGAATCATCTAAAACAATTATAAATGGAGAAGTTTAAATGACAAAAAGGTAAAGTTTCCATAGGTCACTCAAAATTATAATATGAGAACAATGGTAAGTTTATAAGTCTTCTATATGAAGATACAGCCTACCAAAACTTGTGGAACAAAGGTAAAGCAGTGCTGAGAGGAAAAGCTATAGCATTAAATAGAACCTAGAAAACGAAGAGGAAAATAAGCCCAAAGCAAGCAAATGGAAGGAAATGATAAATCTTAAAGTGGAAAGTAATGAAATAAAAAGCACTTAGAGGGAAAATAATAGGGAGAGGCATCAATAAGACAGACTTGGTTCTTTGAAAAGATTAAAAAAAAAAAACTCAGTAATATCTTATAAGAATAAAAACAGAAGACCCAAATTAGTAATATCAAGCGTGACACAGTGGATATCAGTACAGATTACACAACCATCCAGAGAATAAGGGAACACTGGAAACAAACGACCAACTCCAAAACAGGAATGTGTTGAAAAATGTCAAGGTCTTTTATCATCCTTCTCTCTGCAAAACCTCATTTTTTTCTCTCTGAAGGAGAAATCATTGAGGCCTGAATTTTGGTATCCTCTGTCCCTATAACCAAACATAAGTCTCTTGAGTCTAACAACAAATTCATTCCACTCAATCTGGTTCAGATATTTGGTCCAGTTTGATCCAATCCACTAAGACCAGACACATGAGCTTCTACTGTACATATAGCTGCAAGAGCCCACTTTGATGAATGATGAGCATCATCAGGCTAGGTAGCATTTGAAGATTTCTATATACCCTTACTGCTAAGAGATGCAAAAATAATAAAACACACACACACACACACACACAAATTGTAATATTAGAACTCTGTTGCTCACCTCTTTTGAATGCTCTTCAGATCTCTGCAGATAATACCCATTCCTCAACCCCACCAAATGCCATCTCTTTGGTGAATTCCCATCTGTATATGCAAGTCTTCATTGCGCTCAGCTTCTTAAAATCCTCACAGCACCAAAGCAGCACACCAAGAGATTTAGGATGTGATAATGTATCACCACATATAGCTCACCATTATTTTGTATCTATTAGTGTTGGCTCATAAATCATGTCTAATATTTATAAATGTCCATCTGCAGTGGGTGCTTTTCTACACACTCATTAGCACAATAGGTGTTCAGTGAATTCTTATTTAATGAATACTTATTGACAAATTTCAGTAGTCTTTTCCACAATGGGATTTGCTGCTGCTGCTAAGTCACTTCAGTCATGTCCGACTCTGTGTGATCCCATAGATGGCAGCCCACTAGTCTCCTCTGTCCCTGGGATTCTCCAGGCAAGAATACTGGAGTAGGCTGCCATTTTCTTTTCCAATGCATGAAAGTGGAAAGTGAAAGTGAAGTCGCTCAATTGTGTCCAAATCTTAGCAACCCCATGGACTGCAGCCTACCAGCTCCTCTGTCCATGGGATTTTCCAGACAAGAGTACTGAAGTGGGTTGCCATTGCCTTCTCCCAGTGGGATCTGGGAAGCTATATATCTTTAAAGTAATAGAAAAATATGAAATACTTTGATCTAGATAAAAATATTTAAGAAATAAATTGGTGTTTTACATGCTGAGATATAAAAGCAAAAACACCAGAAACTTAGAGTTATTTACCACTATTATTGAATTTATTTTTCACAGAATGCATGGATGGGGAAAAAAAAGTAACTTACTTGCTTTTCTGGCAAGAGAATTAAAGTACAGGGGTGCTGAGGGAATGAATGACTTGTGGTTGAATGGAAAGTCAGCTCTGAAGCTGAGACTCAATATTATACAGGTATTATTATTCATTTATTCATTCTTTATTGGCTGTGTGCTAGGTGCTATGAAAAATACCAAGAAATAAAAGGTCCCATTTTCAAAGAACTTACATGTCAGTGAAGGAGACAAGACATATAAATAAGTTCAGAGATAAAACAATATAATATTACCTTGAAGTGATTTATCTGTGAAGTTTTCAATTCCATTACCCATTATGCTATTCTTAAGCATCAAACCGATATAGATCCCTCCCTTAATTATTTTTAGTGTATTTAGTAATTTTTGTTATTGAAAACCTCTATGCCATTACATTTTCTCCCAGCCTATCATCCATTTCCCTTTATTTCTTGTCCTGTCTGTACCCAATATTAAGTTTCATCACTCAAGATTATCCCTAACTCTCTTGTTTTCTATTTCACTCTACTCATCCATTCAGTTCAATCAATCAACAAATGTATATATATGGAGAACTTAGTTGATTCCAGCACTATCCCAGGTGCTAGGGGTACAACAGCGAATCAAATCACTTGTCCCAGAGCTTTTGTGACTGAGAATCAAGCCATCCCCTCAGCTTCTTGTACATTCTGACTTAACTCCACTAAGAGAAAAGAAATTACAATAGAATGTATTGATGCAATTAGAAATGAATGATCTTCTATCTCACCCAATCTTTAAAAAGGACAAATAAGCTCTTTGTGAATAGCCCTTTGTATTTTAAACCAAGCGTTTCCTTTTCTCAAATACACTACCTCCTCATCCCCCACCCTTGGCGAGTGGCCTTTTCTCTTTTTTCACTAAGAAAAAGTAGGCTTATCTTCTGGGGACTTCCTCAGCTCCTGCTTCTTTCCCCTGCATCCACCATTCCTCTTGGTGTCTGTTGCTATTCCCCTCGCATCACAAACCCCTCCACTGTGTTTCATGCCTTGCCCACTCATATTTCCCAAACAATGCTGCCCTTGGTGACCAACTGCCATTCTCTCTTGTTCCTCATCTCTTTCTTCTTTACCTGTAAACACGCTTCAGTCTCTTTTATCTAGAAAAATATAAATAAAATTCCTCTTCTGACTTCTTCCTCTAGTTATTATTCTGTATCTTCCTGCCCTTGAAAACAGTAAATTGGGTGAAACCTCAGTGAGGAGAGGGCTTCCTGGGTGGCTTAGGCAGTAAAGAATCTGCCTACAATGCAGAAGACTTGAATTCAATCCCTGGGTCAGAAAGATCCTCTGGAGAAGGGAATGGCTACCCACACCAGAATCCTTGCCTAGAGAATTCCATGGGGCAGACGAGCCTGGTGGGCTACAGTCCATGGGATCACAAAGAGTCAGGCACAACTGAGCAACTAACACTTTTACTTTCGCTTCTCAATGAGGAGAAACTTTAAAATGACCAAGATCCTAGGAGATCTTACGAAAGAAAGATCCTGAGATCAGAAAAGCTCTTTGTGAAGACTCTCTCTACATGGGTGTAATATTTATAGATGGTAATATGAGCTCAGTGATTTGTATGCAGTTTTATGTTGCACTGTTTGTTGTGAGAAAATCCTTGGTGTCATCCTCTGAATCTGATAAGTTGTCTGTGCTGAATAAATATAAAGGCAGCATTTCAGGACCATTTGCCATAGCTTGAAAGCCCACCAGGAAGCATAGCTGGTGAGCCTGATGAAAGGTATACCTCGAGGAAGCACAAAGTTGGGAGTAAGGAAGACTCGTGCCTTTCAAAACAGGTTGAAGCTTATGAGCAGCTGCTAGATCATAATGATTTATGTCTATTGAGTGAGCAGGGCAGAACTGGCTGGTCCTACAGCCCCTCCTTTCTTAATCTGCCCTCTCTTCAGAAGAAAGAGCTTTCTCCCTGGGGTCACCTTGCTTTGGGTTTCCAGCCAGCTCTGCTGCTACTCTGAATGTGTAAGCATCATAATTCTCCAGCCTTTAAATGCCAGGAGAATGTAGAATGTGGAATTATCTCCTCGAGAAACAACAGAATCCCCTCCACAAAAAAATAAAAATAAAAGATAACAAATCAGTATTTGATTTTGACAATATCTACAAGATCCAGAGAAGCAATGGCTATAAAAAGTTCTAACCCTTTTTTCCACCAACCGCAATATCATTTCCATTATTTCTCCAGGCTCCCATTCGAAATTCAAAGCAATTTATCTGAAGTTCAGACACTGTCACTGTGATTTAGTTTCAGTTTTATGGCAACTGCAGGTCTCTAATAAGTATGCTCCTTTCATTGATTTTGTTCCCCTTCAGCTGCTGCTGTAAATGTAATTGAAATTTTTTGTTTTTTTCTCCTGACCTAACTTTTTTTTTTTTTTAGCTGACAAGAGAGCAATCAGTGCAGTGTCCTATGAGTTTCATACACTCCATTGATAAGAAATAGTTTCTTCTGGAAACAGACATTCCCTATCATTTCCCTTTAACCAATTATATGCCCATGTGGCTCAGCTGGTAAAAAGAATCTCCCTGCAATGTGGAAGACCGGGGTTCAATCCCTGGATTGGGAAGATCTGTTGGAGAAGGGGAAGGCTACCCACTCCAGTATTCTGGCCTGGAGAATTCCATGGACTGTATAGTCCATGGAGTCACAGATAGTCAGACATGACTGAGCGACTTTCACTTTTACTTTCAATTATATGTTAGAAGTACAAGTTTTACACTCCCCACCTCCCAATTCCTTTATGTTTTAGAGCATCAGTTAATCTCAGGAGTTAGAGTATCTTTTTAAAAATTTTTTGGGAAAGGTGTAAAGTGAAATACATATAGTAAGCTGACTTTTAGGCAGTATTTTTCATTTAAGTCATGTTTCAGTGCTGGGATTTTTCTCTGTTGATGGATTAATCCATTCATAGAAGACTGGCCTACTTCCTCTCCAGAAGTTAATTTGAGACCTCAGAAGGGAAAGGAACCTCATATGGTTCTCAAGCAAACACAAGCACTTCCCAAGGAGAAAAGTACTTATCCTTGACATGGAGACCCACAGTCTTGTCTGTCATGAGCCAAAACCCAGATAACTCCTGTCTCTCATGCATAATTCCTGGAAACACAGACTAAAAGTGACAGATTGAAGGGCTAGCCACATTTCCTTCTTTCCTTCTTTTTCCTGAACTTTCCACCCTGATTTTAAATGCCATTTTCAATATGCACTACATTCTCATATGTATTTGGTTATTTTTTGGATACTACTCATCTCTTTAGTTTAATTCTGTACTTTTAGAATATGTTTCAGAGAAGGCAACGGCAACTCACTCCAGTACTCTTGCCTGGAAAATGCCATGGACAGAGGAGCCTGGTAGGCTGCAGTCCATGGGTCACGAAGAGTCGGACACGACTGAAGCGGCTTAGCAACAGCAGCAAAATATATTTTAGAATAAGGTAAATTTTTGTCTGATTTAAAAGTATTTGGGGTTTAATTACACTGAGTCCTCCAATCGAATTTTGTGAAAATGTTATAATATGCTACAAAACTTTCCTGTAGTGTTTTTAAATCAAAAGCAGTGAATTCATCTCTACAAGTAACAATATGCCCTTTTGGCACTTACTTATTTCATGTGACTGTTTTTAATATTATATTTCATCAGATCTAGTACATCATTAGCTAGACACCATTTACAATTAAGAGAAATCACTGCTAATTATAATAAGATAGCACAAATCATTACATAAATTTTAATTTTAAAGATGACATAATTTGAAATTAAATGCACTGTAAAAATCAATAAAATAAAATAATTCTTATCTTCATGATAATCTAATTTCAAAAGACTTATTGATACCTAAACTTCCCATCAGTGATTTTGTTATGTGTTTAGTGGCTTGTTTTATTTAGATCTGGAGAGGGAAAGGGCAGCCCATTCCAGTATTCTTACCTGGAAAATTCCATGGACAGAGGAGCCTAATTTAGATTGGACTATTAGTCAACCTAGATTGAAGAACAAAAGACATAGAAATATGCACAAAATCTGACTGCCTAGCTGAAGGGATTATCACAAATCCATCACACCCATAATATTAAGCACCCAAACCAAAGATCAGAATATTAGCAGTGTCCAGAAACTCCTCTTGTGCCTCCTCCTAGTTGCCATTTCCTTCCCAAGGAAATTCATATGCTGACTTGGAAAAGTATACAGTGTAGATTAATTCTGCCAATTTTTGACCTTTGTAAAAATGGAACTGTGGAGCATACACAATTATACACTGTGGACTCACTGGTGTCTGGCTTTGTTTGCTCACCATACTATTATGAGATTCACTCCTTTAGTTGGAAGTAAATATAGAGCCCCATTCTACTTGCTATGTGGTATTCCACTGTATAAGCATAACTCATTGATCCATTCCATTGTTACTGGGCATGTGGGTAATTTCCAGTTTCACATATTTCATTTTTACCTTAAGTACCACCTTTCCTTGAAAATGATTATTCCAGAAATAAACAAATGATCACCTCATGGTATATAAAGGAAATGAAGCACACAATATTTTAACAGAGATAAACTAATTTCATTCTGAAGGCTTTCCTAAGCAATGATTTTGCTATACAGAATCATTTTGGTGCATTTTTGAAACATGTATTTTCTAAGATCAAGAAGAGAGTACAAGCAAAGCTACAGATTAGTCTGGGGTTAAAGCCATAAATTGAGGAGGCTTGGTTTCTAAAATATTGCCTGAAATCAGATGGATTTCTCAGTGTAGGAGCTACGTGCTGTCACCCTTGGTTGTTTTTCTTTGCTTAGTTTCTCTTCTTTATTTTTCCCCATTGTCTTTACTTTCCCAACAATACTGTCACTCGGAAAGTGTTCTCAAATTGCTTAATCCTGATGAAATGCTCCCATAATTCAACAATCTCTATCTGAAAAGACATGGTTTGACAGATTAAGAAATAGCAATGATTCCATTTTAATACTAATTAAAATGTCCAACTCTCTGTGACCCCATGGACTATACAGTCCATGGAATTCTCCAGGCCAGAATACTGGAGTGGGTAGTGGTTTCCTTCTCCAGAGAATCTTTCCTGACCCAGGAATCAAACCCAGGGTCTCCTGCATTGCAGGTAGATTCTTTACCAACTGAGCTACCAGGGAAGCCCTTTACTAATACTTAAATCTATTTATAATCTCACAAAAAATGAAGAATAAACCACTGGAGAAATATTTACCAAATATTTACCAAATATAATGTAAAAAATCAGTGTAAATGCGACTTAAGTAAATTCTCTGATCTGTGTTTTCTAACTAGGGACCCACAAGACACTGTTCCTAAATAAATAGGAAATGTGAGAGAAAGTTAATTCTTTGAAAGTCATCCTCCAAACTTGATCTCCATCTTAGGTAGTCCCCTGTGTCCTCCAGGAACATAAGGGTCACAACCAACCTAGCTGCAGGGCCTCAGTCATGGATGCTTAGAGGAGTGGAGTCCATGTGAGACTATGGAGCAAGCACAAGACTTGGAGTCAGCAGGAATCAGTGTGGACAAGTGATCTACTTAAGTTTCAGTTTTCTCATCAAGAAAATGGGAATAAATCATGCTTACCTCATAGGAATGTGATGAATATTGAATCAAAAAGGATACAGAGATAGCATCATAACTGTGTACACAGTTTTCATTTCCTTTAGCCAACAATAAGTAAAATCTTCTTCCCATTTGATAAGTAGGTTTGAAACTCTTTACCAGCTTAACCCTTTTGTCAAATTAAATTTTACATAAACTATAGACAATTAAACTAGTTAAAAGAAGAGCCTAGTTTGAATCCAGTTGTACCTAGATGGTTCCTCCATGGGTCGTAGGGGAAAAAAAGGCCATTTCATTTGCTACTGAGCAGGATACTCTTCCTCCACGTCAGAAAAGCTGTGAATCTCATTTTTAACAAAATTCTTTTGAGGAAGAAATTTCACAAGCTAATTTGTTAGCTGAATTCCAGTATCTGCTACCCATTAGAGGCAAGAGCTGCATTTTAAAGTCACATCCAAATGACCGTTAGTTTTGAAAAGAAGCCCCTTTCCTCTCCCTTTGAAGGGAAATAGAAAACAGCTATTCACCAGCATATGTATATAAATTATTGCAGGCTTGTTTTGTTTTCTATCACCTTTAAACTCTTATCCTGAGATTCAATAATCAGAGCTCCTTTAGACTGTCTTTAAAAATCAATTTATTCAATGCTTTGTCTTTTTCATCACTTTTGAGATATTTCACATCTCTGTATCTCACACTGCATAGTCTTTAAACTTAGGAGAAATACTTTTTTCCAAAGAGAGAAACAGTGAATAAAAAAAGAAAAAAAAAAAAAAAGGCAACCAAACATCTACAACCCATACTGAATTAGATATAGGAGTGGAGGAGGGGATGAAACTTAATAAGACAGAGAGAGAGATGCGATCTAAAATCTGTCCCTAGACACAAACACTTAATTTGTTAGCCTTGACAGCCCATTTGTACTATGTCACACCAATAAAGTTATAAAAATTGAAGCTGAAATTAATCTATTTCCCCTCAGCTCTGAGTCTGTCCCTTTCTAATCTTGTATAAATGGTACTTTGATTCAGAGCTCTTGTTATTCGCATTGTCAGTATCCTAGAAAACACACTGCTTACAACAAATATGCTACAAACAGTTTTGCAGGGCCAAACCGAGCCAGTCACTAAGAATGAGATTAATTAAAGGTGGAAAGAGACTGTATATATTGAGCACCTCCTGAGTTTCAGGCCATAGTTTAGACTTGTTATCTTATTTAATACACACAGACACACCAGAGCTCCATTTTGAATAAGAATTGTAACTGGGCTCAGAATTGTAATGCTCTAAGCCCTATGTCACACAGCTATTAATAGGTTTAACTAGAAAACAAGTTCAGTTCAGTCGCTCAGTCGTGTCTGACGCTTTGTGACCCCATGAATCGCAGTCAGATTGATTCTGAAGTCCATGATTGGGAGAGGGGCGGGAACTGTAGGAACAAGATCATATGCATATTTAAGAATAATTTTCAAACGATTTTCTTCTCAGACCTCGCCAAGGGCTATCCCAACTGAAATATTTAAGTCCCACATTCCTACAATGTGGCGTCCTCTTCACAGCAGCATGATGAACTGCAGAGTGTCATGTATGTCTGGGGCTTGCCTACTCCCACCCCTGACAGCCAGTCCTGAAACTACAGCATTCCCTGGCCATGGTGTACAAGGAAAGCCTGTTTTCAGAACAGAAGTGCCTGCAGTAAGCTAATAACTACTGTCAGCAAGTAGATAAGAGCTTAAAGCAGCTCTTTGTCCTCACGCCCTGGCATCCAGATGCCACCTGTGGGCAGCCTAGGACAAGTCACTCCCCCTCATAGAGAGATAGGGTCCACGGTTACTCTGATGTGCTCCTCATCAAAGGCTGATATCACCACTTAATGTGCCTTCTGTCTTGGTAATCAGATTTCACATCTACGATATTAATAAAATGCCAAGTATCACAAATGGGATGAAGTCAGGTAATGTTCTTTTTAATTCAAAAGACTTCCTACACATCTGTACTTTACAATTATTTGTCTAAAACAAATTGATTCAGTTAATTTCCTGAGCTAAAGTAGTACATAAATTAAATTAGAATCTCAATGATTGAGGAATAATGACATCAGTGGTATGGGTTTAACCATTCTATTGACTCAAAACAGGTCTTTTCCTTGGGAAATAGTTAATAGATAAAACTATGACTAAGACATAGATAATAACAATGCATCAGGTCAGAGGTTAAGTCACTTTTAGCCCCATTATGAGCATTTCCTGGCTATTTGTTTGATTTTGACCTTGTTAACATAGATGTCAGAGGGTACAAGATGTACTCTGAACCTATTTAAAATACGGTTCCTCAAGCCTAAATGGCCTTTTACCAGGAAATAGATGAAAAGCAGTAGGCTTAATGGTCTGACGACTCCAGCTGGTACGCCTCACAAGAGAAGCTGATAGAGTTTCCATCTGCATTTTTTTAAGTCAGAGTTGCTATGGTCTGAATATTTGTGTCCCCCCCAAATTATGCTCAAATTCAAACTCCTCAGATGATAGTATTAGGTGGTGGGTCTTCGTGATGAATGAATGAGAATAAATGATATGAATGCCCTTAAGATACCCCCACAGAGCTCACAAGCCCCTTCCACCTTGTGAGGATCCAAGAAGTCAGCTACACTGCAGAGAGACCCCGTCTGATCATCCCGATCTGGGACTTTCAGACTTCAGAACCACAGGAAATAAAATTTATTGTTTACAAACTATCCAGTCTATGGTATTTTGTTATGGCAGCCTGAATGGACTTGGGCACATCACTGATTTAAACTATCTTAGATTGAGCTGAAAGAAACAGGACAGTGTAAGGTTGTTTTCAGTGGTAGCACAAGCTTAACTTTAAGTGGGAAAGAGCCTTTAACTTATCAAAATGATGTGAAGGCATCTCAAGAAGCAATAGTGGCAGTGTTACAAAGAGGACAAATAAAACATTAAATTATACAATGTGTCTTTGACAAGAAAATCCTCAAGATTAAAGTGTTACCGAGGGCCCAGAAGAGAGACAGTGTTCAGGCAGCCTAGAGTCCTCATGTGTTCCCTCGTACGTCCTCATACGGATTGAACAAGAGAGCTGCAGAAAACACTGGAAATGTGAGGACAGCATCTCACGAGAAAATGAGGACAATTTTCTTCCCAAGAGAACCTGATGAACGGACTCTGTCAATAATCTAAAAAGAATTTTAAAGATCAGTAACTATCATTTATGTGACTCTTTGCAAGTGAACACACACATACCCCTCCTCATTGTGAAGTTAGTATAACTACCATCCCCATTTAACAGATGAGGAACCCAACATATGGTTCATTTAATTCATTTGCCCAAGGTAACCCAGTTAGAAAGAACTGGAATCATTGACTTCAGCCCTGGTCCTCTGATACAAAATACCACATGTCTTCATTTTCAGCACATTATTCTTAATTCTTTGTGTGGTAAAGATAAGAGAAAAAAGCAGGCTTGCTTTTTTACCTCACCCCTGCTAAGGGGTAAGGAGTCTTCTGCTGGACCAGATTCAAGATGTTTAAATCCCAGAAATAGGGAGAGAGGAGAGGAAACCTTTAGATTCAGAGGCTAAGGTAGTCTACACAGGTAAAAGCAGCAGTGGGGAACCAGAAAGAGAGAGGGGGGCTTCAACTGTAGTAGGAAGATAGGAAGGCAACATAGAATCTTCCAAGAAGATAACCAGGAATATAAGAATGTTCAGAATTAAGAGAAGCATCTTTAGAAATTTTAAGAAACTGTGTTGAGCATTAGTGTCTATCATTGTTATTACTGCTATAGTTTTAAACAGGTTTGATTAATTAACTGATATAGATATTTCATTTTTCCTTACTAGATTGCTGTTACTTGACTCCATGCTAAGATTAGACTACATGAATTCTAGTTTATATGTATAAGTAGTGATGGTAAAATATAAAAGTCAGTTCTGGAAAATTCTACATATATATATATAGCTAAACTAAGGCAATGGCACCCCACTCCAGTACTCTTGCCTGGAAAATTCCATGCACGGAGGAGCCTGGAAGGCTGCAGTCCATGGGGTTACTAAGAGTCGGACATGACTGAGCGACTTCACCTTCACTTTTCACTTTCATGCACTGGAGAAGGAAATGGCAACCCACTCCAGTGTTCTTGCCTGGAGAATCCCAGGGACAGAGGAGCCTGGTAGGAGGCTGTCTATGGGGTCACACAGAGTCGGACACCACTGAAGCGACTTAGCAGCAGCAGCTAAACTAAAGTTGTGCAAATATATAGCAAACAAAATTTTCCAGTCTTTTGTTCACTAATACACTCTACCCTCAGTCAAAAATGGATAACTTTCACTCCTTGAAAGCACTCCAGACTTTTCTAGCTTTATATCTTTGCCCCACATCCCTTTAGAAAAGGCTTCCTATGCTTTCCCAGACAGGCATCGTGCATCTCATTCTATAGATTTCTTTTGAACAATAACTCCCTCATTCATTCCTGTGTTCATAGAAAAAGAAATTCGTTGCTTTATAGGGGCTGTGTAAAGTAAGAAATGAAGAACTTAAGAGTTTACTACATATTTAGAGGAATATCGTAAGAAATTGAAGGGTAGGGAAGAGCCAAATCTATTTTCAATGTAACCTATGTCAGAGTGGAAATCTGAAGACCCTCTGGATATATGAACTTTCTCTAGGTGTTTTGATCACATCCACTAAGTACAAGGCAGCTGGAAAGATGATGCAAAGGCTCATTAGAGGATTGTCAAAGCAAAATCATTCCTGGCTTTCGCCACTTGGAAATCAAGCAGAGGAACTGGGAAGATTGCCCAGCAGTCTGCAAGGAGACGTTTCTACCATGAGGCCATGAAATAGAATTTAACATTATAAACTTAATTGTGGTCCTCATTTCTCTGTCTCCTCCTAACCTTGGACATTAAAGGAATTGATATTATCAGTGAATGCAGTGAGTCAAGTTCCTAATAACATTCAAGCAATTGAATGACGTACCCCAGGCACTTACTTTGCACCAGGCCGAGTTGAGTTAGTCAGGTCAGTAGGTTGGAAAGGTGCTCTAAAAAAGAAAAGCATGCATGGTGTAATCACCCGCCAGCCAACAACAGGAAGGTGCTCTCTTGCTCCCTCAATGAGTTCAGTGAAACTCTGCATAGTGTCATGTCAGCCCCTGGCGTTCATTTTCTTTGGGTCTACTACATTAGATTCTATAGATCTTTAAGATACAAAGATATCAGTGATAATATGATTCCTATCATGCTTTGAAGCCACCTATTTGATCCTAGAAGGAACAGGGATCAAACAGTTCAAATCCACACAAAATGAGTGCTCTAAACATAANTTCATTTTCTTTGGGTCTACTACATTAGATTCTATAGATCTTTAAGATACAAAGATATCAGTGATAATATGATTCCTATCATGCTTTGAAGCCACCTATTTGATCCTAGAAGGAACAGGGATCAAACAGTTCAAATCCATACAAAATGAGTGCTCTAAACATAAACCAATACACTAGCAATATGTGTACTGAATCTGGAATTTTTTCAAGAATGAATAAGCAATTTGGTGAAGGAAAACCGAAACTTTATGTACCTTCCGTTTCTGGAAAGACAGTATGAATATTGAACAGTTGGATTCTAGACTATGTTTTTAGCATGATTAACTATTTTTACTTCAATTAAACTATGGCTGCCATTTTACTGGTTTTAGCTCAGTTCAGTCACTCAGTCATATCTGATTCTTTGTGACCCCTTGGACTGCAGCATGCCAGGCTTCCCTGTCCATCACCAACTCAGCTAGAGTTGGTGATGGACAAACTCTTTATCTATTGAGTCAGTTATGCCATCCAACCATCTCATCCTGTGTCGTCCCCTTCTCCTCCTGCCTTCAATCTTTCCCAGCATCAGGGTCTTTTCCAATGAGTCAGCTCTTCGCATCAGGTGGCCAAAGTATTAGAGTTTCAGCTTCAGCATCTGTCCTTCCAATGAATACTCAGGATTGATTTTCTTTAGGATGGACTAGTTGGATCTCCTTGTAGTGCAAGGGACTCTCGAGAGTCTTCTCCACCACCACAGTTCAAAAACATCAATTCTTCAGTGCTCAGCTTTCTTTACAGTCCAACTCTCATATCCATTTATGACTACTGGAAAAACCATAGCTTTGACTAGACAGACTTTTGTTGGCAAAGTAATGTACCTGCTTTTTAATATGCTATCTATATTGGTCACAGCTTTTCTTCCAAGGACCAAGCATCTTTTAATTTCATGGCTTCAGTCACCATCTGCAGTGATACTGGAGCTCAATTTATTGGTATATTAGGAGCTTAAAGTCATTGTCTAATTTAGAAAAGCTACAGAAATATTAAGGGTGTTATTTTTCTTGTTACCCTTGGTGATTAATATCTTTTCTCCACCCCAGCAGCTCAGGACTCACAGAAAAGCTAACTTAGGTGATCAGTGTCTTCTCTTTTCCCTGCCCACACTCTAATAGACTGAAAGCTAAGGCAGGTGAAAGGCAAAAAAATGCATTAGCTAAAATTTATTCCTCAAGGTTTAAACAAGTATTATAGTTTTCACCAGCAAATGTTCTCTATAACTAGGAAATCTAGACATTTGAAAAAATAGAATAAAATACGATCACATAAAAATGCCCTTAAACTGTTACAAGTAATTTGGAATTATTTGGTTCTCTAATTTTTATGCTTCTGTATGTGTAGGAAAGACAAAAAAAAAAGAAAAAAAGTGATATTTCAAAAAGTCACTCCAATAAAAAAAAGTTTANTCTATAACTAGGAAATCTAGACATTTGAAAAAATAGAATAAAATACGACCACATAAAAATGCCCTTAAACTGTTACAAGTAATTTGGAATTATTTGGTTCTCTAATTTTTATGCTTCTGTATGTGTAGGAAAGACAAAAAAAAAAGAAAAAAAGTGATATTTCAAAAAGTCACTCCAATAAAAAAAAGTTTAAGGAAAAAATCAATATTATTTCTGCATGGTAGGGTACTGTGATATGCCTACATATTTACAAGGGGCATGCATAATGTTTAAATCAGGGGGAAAGTTATAGTAAGCCTTTTTTAAAAAAAGAGAATATACTGGACTTCTATAAAAGATGTAGATTTCTGTCTTTTGTGCAACAGTGCCAATAAAGTAGAACTAAAATTTTACTCAATTCCAGAAAAGTAAATGTTCCTTTTAATTTAATAACCAGCATTTATGACAGAATCTACTTGAAGGAGAAAAAACACAGCTCAATTTTGCCTTTGAGAAACAAAGTAGGTTTTCTCCACAGACAAAGTGAGTGTAATAAAAGCCAAATGTTTTAACAGATGAGTAGAGTGTTCATGATAAAAAAAAAATAGAAACACAAGAACCAAAAATCATCTTTTAAGTAAGTAGTTTCAGAATCATATGGTGTTTGTAATAGACAGTTAAAGAGGTTTTACTCAAGTACAGCCTAACACATGAATCTTTTCCAGTGAAAATAAACTGTCTAGGATCATAGATATGCCATATTTAATTATTTTCTGGCAACTCAATTATGCAGTGATCATCTCTGATCCTTGAAATGATAACATAGATAAATACTCTATACAATGATGCCTCAGTATAAATTTCAGAGAGTCTTCAGAGCTTTAAATCAAGGCTAATGTACTTTGAAGATAAAATGATTCCAATTAGCCTTGGTACCCGCAAGTCTCCAAATTCATCACAGGAAAAACACAACTTCAATAAATTTCAAGAAATATTTACTTTGCTAATTGCCAACATGTTTCAAATTTTCTAACTTGGAGACACAAAGTCCAAAAAAATGACTTTGCTGGCCTTAACTAAGGTATAACTATACCAACAGGATTCACATTGATGGTATCAAAGCATTTATTCCACGTTCTTACCAGACTTGTAACACAAAGAATGTCCCATTCAGTCAGTATAGATATAATTTTTAAAATAAAACTTTCATATAAAACGAATCTAAGACAAGAATAGCCCTGAAGTCATCCCCTTTTCTGGGTTCCTAATTTCAAAGGCAAAAGTCAAATTTGAATAAGATCCTATCAGAAAAAGACAGAAGTGAAAAAGCTAACAGCTTCTTCTGTCACATGTTTGGCACAATCTCAGTGAAGGCTATGGGATCACATGATTAGGTTTCAGAAGTAGCACCTGTGGAAGAAGGTTGGTGGGGAAAGAAGTTAGGGCACAGTAGGAATCGTCTCTCAAAAAACTTAAATAGCAGGCATTTTATATATATTATCTTATTTAACTTCCCCAACAGCTTTATGAAGTAAATGTCATTTTCTTTTCTATTATCGCATCTTTATGGATGAAAAATCTGCATCAAAGAACAAGTGATGAGATCAGGTCAGGTGATATGCTTAGTAACTAGTAGAGCAAAATTTAAACCCATATCTGTCTAATGCCAAAGTCAGAGCTCTTAATTTGCCAATAACTCTACCTTTCAAGATACTTTACAAAGGATCACTATTTTTCTATTTAAAAAAAAGGGACTTTAGAGATCATATTTTCCTAGGGCACTGACATTAACTATGAAACCTGAATGTCTCTGAGATTGCTGGTCCCTGCCTCAGTGCCTACCCACTCCAGTGTTCTTGCCTGGAGAATCCCAGGGATGGGGGAGCCTGGTGGGCTGCCGTCTGTGGGGTCACACAGAGTCGGACATGACTGAAGTGACTTAGCAGAAGCAGCAGCAGCCTCAGTGCCTAACAGAATGAAGAAAGGAATCAGGGTTTAATTTGTATCAAATTACACTATCAGGTGCAAAGTGATGGAGAAACAACTTTGTCCATGACCCCAGGTAGCTGCTAGAACTGCTGGAACCAGTACTAAATATCTAGCTTGTTACCTANAAGCAGCAGCAGCCTCAGTGCCTAACAGAATGAAGAAAGGAATCAGGGTTTAATTTGTATCAAATTACACTATCAGGTGCAAAGTGATGGAGAAACAACTTTGTCCATGACCCCAGGTAGCTGCTAGAACTGCTGGAACCAGTACTAAATATCTAGCTTGTTACCTACCTGTTTTATAAATGAGGAGAGAGTAAGTGCCTCACTCAGTGTCACCCAGATAGTTCATCATAAAACTGTTGGGAGAACCACTGATCGATATCACCCACCCTGACAGGGCATCCACAGTAACCATTTGCAGGATTACTTTTCAACAGGAAGTCCTGATAAGCAGCACAGAACTAACCAGCCACCACCAATGGGAAGGAACCTGGGAAAGGTCAAAGAAGATGTCAATCCATATGTCCTATTGATCTCCCGAATCCTTCTTGCTGGAATCCATCTTGGCTGAGTGACGTGTGCACCACCAGGGCAGACCCTGAGTCAGAATGATTGGCCAGAGACAACCTAGAAACTAATCCCTTAACCATCAAACCTGAGACTGAGCAGCATGGGAGAGCAGTCCTCCTGGGTTCTCTCACCCTCCTGCTCTCCGCCCAGGCACTCCTTTCCAATAAAGGCTTCTGCTTCATCAGCACGTGGGTCTCCTTGGACAATTCACTTCTGAGTGTTATACATGATCTCACTCTCAGGCCCTGGAAAGAGTCCCCCTTCTCACAGCATTTCTAGGACCAGCATTCAGGTTTCCTTTCTCCCATGCCATTGTCTCTCCAATATCTGCTTTCATCTGCCTTCGATCCCAAAGTTCAGAAGCCACAAACTCCATCTGGCTGTACTATACATTCTTTGAGCCCCACAATGTTTATAAACAGTGACTCAATATTTTAAAGATACTTCACATAACAATATATATTTACAGCTTCTCCTGAAGAAGAAGAGGAGGAGATCTGGCAACTGGATCAAGCATTGGTATGTGCCTACAATGTGCAGGAAATGGGCATGAAGGCTATGGTTCACAGCTATGGTGTCACTTGGTTACTGCCCCTGAAGTGTCTGATCCTCCCATTAGCCCCACTGGTAGTATTTTTATTGGATATTGACCGTAAATATTGTGGTAGTCATTCATACTTTGCATCAACTTTTTTCAGTTTGCTTCTCAAGGACATTGCAGCATTGTATTTTCTACACTCTGGAGGTTATATATGGCCATGAGTTAACCTTGGCCAAGGAAATGTGAATATGGATTATGTGTGGCACTCCTGGGAAGAAACTTTAATTCCGGGACACAGCGACTCACTCCTTTTTTTTCTTTGCCACACTGAAGAACTATTTGCCTCTGAGCCTGGATCCAGGAGTAAGGACTATCCAAAGCAAAACCCACTTGGGGCCTCAACAGAAAGCGAACCTGATCAAGAAATAAACCTGTTGTCTTCAACTACGGAGAGTCTGTGGTCCATCTGTTTCAGCACATAATCTAGCCTGTCTGGGTTATCTCCACCAGGTTAAGAGTGGCAGATGATGTCACCTTTACAAAGCCAGCCCCTGCTGACTCACCTGTATGGTTCAGGACAAATGGTTGTTTTCTTTAAAAGATTAAAAAAATAAATAAATAAAGGAAGAGAGAGAAAAGAAAATTACATGGAGGAGGAAAAGGAAGAAAAGGGGTGGATAAAGGCAAAAAGCAGTGGCTGTTGGTGACATTGCAGGGTCCTTAACAGATAATTCTTTCATGTTTTATTTGCAACTGTTACTGGAATCTTCCTGGTTATCTTCCTAATATAACCAAAGTCACCCATCCCATGTGTAAGTTGCCATCAAACAAGTGTTAGAACACTAGACTAGGAGAAACAACTGAGTCCATCCTCTTATTTTACAGAGGTAAAAATGAAGACAGGAAAATTTCAGTGCTATCAAATAGTACTTTCTATAAAGATGGAAATGTTACTCTGCATTGTTAAATATAGTAGCCATTAGTTTCAGTTAATTAATGAACATATGTGGTTAATGCAACAGAAAAACTGATTATTTTATTTTAATGAATATAAATTTAAATACTCACATGTGAATAATAGCTACTGTTTTGAAAAACTGTGTAAACTTGTATTGTCCAAAGGAATAAGATTAATCAGTACCAAGGTCAAGATTCAAACATAGTTCCCTAAATCTTTAACAGGATTTCCCAAATTTCTTAAATATATGGATCAAATTGGCCCTCATCCTAATACAAATATGAAGTCACAGCTGTTTTCCGGTTACTACTGCTTCATACACGAACTCTTCTAGAGCTGTAAACTAGCATCCCAAAGTAGCTTACTATTCTGATATTTTCTCTTCAGTCATTAGATCACATGGTTCTAACCATGTCTGCTCCTGACCATATGGGACCTGATCTTTAAACAATGATTTTTCTTTATCCCACTGTAAGCCTCAGGCAGAAACTTGGTGGGTGACTTGTGTCAAGTATCATGATTTCAGAAATTCTCTAAAATGCCTATATAACCTGCCTTGTATCAACATGGGTTCTAAATATGTTTTTCATCTTCTCATTATAACTTTGATAAAATGATAAACAAGAGACAAAACAGCTCCTGACCCAGGGATCGAACCTGGGTCTCCCACATGGGAGGCAGGCACTTTAACCTCTGAGCCACCAGGGAAGNCCAGGAGTAAGTGTCTTTTAATTTCATGGCTGTAGTCACCATCTGCAGTGATTTTGGAGCCCAAAAAAATAAAGTCTGACACTGTTTCCACTGTTTCCCCATCTATTTCCCATGAAGTGATGGGACCAGATGCCATGATCTTCGTTTTCTGAATGTTGAGCTTTAGGCCAACTTTTTCACTCTCCTCTTTCAATTTCATCAAGAGGCATGTGAGTTCCTCTTCACTTTCTGCCATAAGGGTGGTGTCATCTGCATATCTGAGGTTACTGATATTTCTCCCAGGAATCTTGATTCCAGCTTGTGCTTCTTCCAGCCCAGCGTTTCTCATGATGTACTCTGTATATAAGTTAAATAAGCAGGGTGACAATATACAGCCTTGACGTACTCCTTTTCCTATTTGGAACCAGTCTGTTGTTCCATGTCCAGTTCTAACTGTTGCTTTCTGACCTGCATATAGGTTTCTCAAGAGGCAGGTCAGATGGTCTGGTATTCCCATCTCTTTCAGAATTTTCCACGGTTTATTGTGATACAAATAGTCAAAAGCTTTGGATTGTCAATAAAGCAGAAATAGATGTTTTTCTGGAACTCTCTTGCTTTTTTGATGATATTGCAAATTGCATGATCTCATTCCTTTCTACAGCTTCTTTACACATACCCACACACACAGATGCACACATATATATATTACACACATGGTAAAAAATTCACTTGCCAATGTAAAAACTGCAGGAGATGCAAGTTCCATCCCTGGATCAGGAAGATTCCCTGGCGAAGGAAATGGCAATCTACACCAGTATTCTTGCCTGGGAAATCTCCTAGACAAAGGAGCCTAGCACACTACAGTCCATGGGTTCACAAAAGTGTTGGACATGACTTAGGGACTTAGTTGGGTTGCCATTGTCATCTCCAGGGGATCTTCTTAACCCAGGGATCAAACCCATAATCCCTGTGTTGACAGGCAGATTCTTTACCACTGAGCCACCAGGGCAGCCTATCTTTCTATATGTATGTATATATATGTGTGTGTATGTGTGTGTGTGTGTGTGTCTCATTTCAGTCATGTCCTACTCTTTGCAACTCTTGTGACTCTTTGCGACATCATCTTTATCCATTCATTTTTCAATAGACACAAGTTGTTTTCATATCTTGGCTGTTGTAAATGTTGCAGTGTACATGGGGGTGCATATAGCTTTTTGAATGAGGGCTTTGATTTTCTTTGGATAAATACCAAGAAATGGGATTACTGTATCATATGTTAGTTCTATTTTTTATTTTCTTTTGAGGAATCATCATATTATTTTCCACAGTGACTGCACCAATTTACAATCCCCCAATAGTGTACCATATAATGGCTGTTTTGTCAACTTTAAAATTATGAAATTTTTCTATTGCCAACACACAGAAATTTGATAGTTTGGGAACAGAAATTAATCGTATAACAGACAGAAATCTGAAAGATGAGAAGTAAAAAGTATGTTCCTGGCTCAGATGGTAAAGAATCTGCCTGCAATGCAGGAGATTTGAATCTGATCCCAAGGTCGGGAAGATCCCCTGGAGAAGGGAATGGCAATCCACTCCAATATTTTTGCCTGGAGAATTCCATGGACAGAAGAGCCTGGTGGGCTCCTATTTTCCTATGAGGAAAATTATAAATTATTTTTAAGAAGAGGTGTGATAGCAGAAAATAAAGAAGAGAGACTGAAAAGTGGTTATTTTTATTTACTTTAAGCTTTTCCATATGGCTTGACTTTATTCCTCTAAGTAAAAATATTGTTTTAGAAAGAAAGATACTTAATGCATATAATGAAAGGGAAACTATCAAAATACTACTAGGTGAGCATTTTAGGAATGACTCCCCTTCCCCTTTAGGCTTTATACTTTTACCCCCAATTTTCTATAAACATTACTTTTACAGTCACAAATTCTATAAAATAAATGTCATGTTTAAAGAAGTGATAACATTTGATGTAACAACATATTTTAAATATACATACACATTATTTTGAAAAATCAGATACATTATTTACAAGACAAGTTGTGTATGTTGAGTTCCCATGAGATAGTTGCAGTGTAACTTGAATGGCTTATTTAGTCCTTTAAGTACTGACTTAAGTCCTGTGCCTCACAGATAATATGACAATTCCAAAAATTAAGCTGTAGAGAAAAATGCCTTGTTACTACATAGAAAATCACTTGATAGAATTAAATAAGTCACTCAACCGTGCTGCACAAATTTATAGCCATTATCTGTGGAGAAATAGAGTTAGCACTGACATTAAATGTACCATTAACCANCTGTGCCTCACAGATAATATGACAATTCCAAAAATTAAGCTGTAGAGAAAAATGCCTTGTTACTACATAGAAAATCACTTGATAGAATTAAATGAGTCACTCAACCGTGCTGCACAAATTTATAGCCATTATCTGTGGAGAAATAGAGTTAGCACTGACATTAAATGTACCATTAACCACTACCATATGGTTTCCATTATGTTTGTTGCCATTTGTTATGCCCAATAAGTTGAAAACTTTATTATATATTGATTTACTGCTGTGAATGCCTGAAAACCCTTGTACTCTCAACACTATCATTGATCAGATATCAATTGTTTTTATTCTCAGACGACAGAAAATATTAAACTGATTCTGGGTATAGCTGATACATGCTAAAGGACCTGACCCCAATTTTTCTGTTAAAAGCCTTTTAGCTTCAGTTTTAAGAACAATTTTGTTTCTTACAGTATTGTACCCTTGCTGACTAGGATTCCCACTTTTTCATTTATTTGGCTGGAAAACAAGACTAGACCAGTATTTGAGATAATTTTTAATTTGTAGAGATGTGGCTGCTATTCTTGATGTAAACAATGTCCATAAAAATGACTTAGGAATATATTATTTGGAAAATGAATTATACAGCTGGGTCATAAATTAAAGTGATTAAAAAAATATAACATTTAAAAGGAATGAATGCTTTGTCCCACCTTGGACTGTTTACATATCACTTTAATATGC
>SJYA01001096.1:171630-189244 GCA_006410615.1 Neotragus moschatus
ATCTTCATTTTCTGAATGTTGAGCTTTAAGCCAACTTTTTCACTCTCCTCTTTCACTTTCATCAAGAGGCTCTTCAGTTCCTCTTCACTTTCTGCCGTAAGGGTGGTGTCATCTGAATATCTGAGGTTACTGGTATTTCTCCCGGCAATCTTGATTCCAGCTTGTGCTTCTTCCAACCCAGCATTTCTCATGATGTACTCTGCATAGAAGTTAAATAAGCAGGGTGACAATATACAGCCTTGACGTACTCCTTTTCCTATTTGGAACCAGTCTTTTGTTCCATGTCCAGTTCTAACTGGTGCTTTCTGACCTGCATATAGGTTTCTCAAGAGGCAGGTCAGATGGCCTGGTATTCCCATCTCTTTCAGAGTTTTCCCACAGTTTATTGTGATCCACACAATAAATACATGTTGATATTACTAATATATAAAAAGATCTTCAAATCAATATAAATAAAGCAAATATCTTTAAGAAAGACATTGGCAGATGAAGGGCTTTCCTGATGGCTCAGATGGTAAAGAATCTGCCTGCAGTGCAGGAGACCTGGGTTCAAGATCCCCTGGAGGAGGGTATGGCTACCCACTCCAGTACTCTTGCCTGGAGAATCCCATGGACAGAGGAGACTGGCAGACTATAGCCCATGCAGTCGCAAAGTGTCAGATATGACAGAGTGACTAATGGTTTCACTTTTACTGAGCAGATGACATATGCAGACAGCACACCAAATAAGGTGTGTGCACTGCTGATAAGCATGTGAAAATCATTCAACATATTAAATAACCAATGTGAAATTTTACAGTGAAATAGCACTGACTGCCTATTAATTGGTCAGTTTTTTTTTTTAAAGATAAGAATTCTTATTGTTGGCTACAGTATGGGGACACAAGTTCTCATGATACATTTGTGAGAATGAAAATTCGTATGACATCTAAGGGAAGGCAACTTGGCAATATATATAAGAATCATTTAAATGAGCTATTAAACTGTTAGAATACTTGTACTCTTCCTAAAATCATCCTAAAGAACCAATAGAGGTTGCACAAAAATTTCTATAGAGTTATTCATATTACAATGTTATTTATTATGGTATAAAATTAGAAACAATCTAAATGTATATAATTAGTTAAACAAGTTATATCAAAGTAGAATATGATAAAAACAAAAATGGTAGTGCAGAAATACTCATTAACATCTAAAATGTAAAAATGGAAGGAAAATAAGAATTTAAAATATATAAATTATATCATATATATTTTTGATATATAGTCTGTAATAGTTTTCAATTAGTACTTTTTCCACAGATTCCAATTTTCTATAATAAACATATATAGTTTTCATAATTAGGTTCAAGGCATTTGTAGCATATTACTGGAGCAGCATCAAATCCCCAGACACACATACATTGTTTAATCAATTGTATAGTACCTTAGCTGTTTTTAAAATGCTATATCATAGGGATGCTAAACCAAATTAGTGGACTCGTGTTAGATGATCAGAACTGTACTCATTCCATTCCTCACAATGGTCCATCTAAGCTGATGAGTACTGTAATGTAGGTGCAAAGTAAGTCCACATATGGGGCTCCCCTGATGGCTCAGATGGTAAAGAATCTGTCTGCAATGCAGGAGACTGGGGTTCTATATCTGGGTCAGGAAGATCCCCTGGAGAAGGAATGACTACCCACTGCACTATTCTTGTCTGGAGAACCCCATGGACAGAGGAGCCTGGCAGGCTGCAGTCCATGGGGTTGCCGAGTTGGACATGACTGAGTCACGGAACTGAACTGAGTGACTAATACAAGCCCACATATACTAACCTGACACTCCAAAGGTGACTCCCCAAAGCTAACTGTCCTTTCAAGTTTGCTATGTATGTTTTCGACAGTGACAGAGTATGAGAATAATCTGTATGGAATATTCTGACACTTAATGGATTTGAGCATCTTCATAAGCCAATCAGTAGGCCACTGGGCAAAACTGAGGCCTGAAACCAAGGAAACAATATCTTAAGGAATCAGCTAATTTTCGAACACTGTATTCTTTCATTTCAGCTAGTCCTGATCTTGGTTTTGTGTTTGAGATAGGATGCTTTTCAGGGACAAAGATTTGAGGCAAGTATACTGGATGCAGATGTCCTTCAGAGGCAGAATGAGTCATTCTGTACCTATAACCTATGGTTTGAATATCAGATGCCACTCCAGTCTTAAACTCTTTTATTAAGGGCGTATATAATTTACCATAGTGATTCAGATGTCATGGACTTAATGGATGAGTACTGGGAGACCCTGTACTCAATTTCCTTGTGCCATTTCTCCATTAAAGCCATGCACTGGGTAGTTTTCTAAAGGGCCTGAGAGAATTGGCCAATTCATTGAATTTGCTCTGCTGCATTAAAATAGCAGTCCATTGGGTTCCACTTATATTTCGTTGCAGAGATCAATACAGTACTTCATTCAATGCAGAAGTTTAAAGTCATCTTTGCTTTGCACAAGACTTTGAGTCAGAGGTCAGTTTAAATTTTATTTCCAAGCCTATAGAGATTTCTTCAGGATCATCTAGTCTTGGGGCACTGATCAAAACTATGCCACAGAAAGAAAGAAAAAGAGAAGTCTGCTATTGTCCTGCTGTCCTATCTGGAAAGGCAAATACATTTTATAAGACTGAAATTTAAAAAAACTTATAAAAATACATTTTATAAGATTGTATAATCTTATACAATCAAAAAAACTTAATACAATTAAAAAAAAAACTTAATTGTCTTGTTCTTCAAAACAACTAAACTTACAAACTTCCACGTGTGATGACTATGTTAAAGAGAGTTAGAGATATCNAAATACATTTTATAAGACTGAAATTTAAAAAAACTTATAAAAATACATTTTATAAGATTGTATAATCTTATACAATCAAAAAAACTTAATACAATTAAAAAAAAAACTTAATTGTCTTGTTCTTCAAAACAACTAAACTTACAAACTTCCACGTGTGATGACTATGTTAAAGAGAGTTAGAGATATCATTAAAGTTCAATAAATGCCTATAATATTAGTAGGACTCTTTTGAGCTGATTAGACAACTCAATTTGTTTGGGCCCGAGAGTGACAATTTCACTTGTCTAGAATAATTGGTCATGCCTGGAAGAATGGATAGCACATTCATTCTTTAGTGTGGTTGTAAACAGTGGCCAAATATAAATGCTGAAATCTGTGTCTATTTAAAGTAACATTCTTGATCATCTATACTTGCTAAACATGTCTCATCATTCCTCTTCAATACTAGTCTGTTTTAGAAAATAAGACAAAATGTGAAGCAAAATTGAGGCCTGAAACCAAGGAAACAATGTCTTAGGGAATCAGCTAGTTTCCAAACACTGTATTCTTTCATTTCAGCTAGTCCTGATCTTGGTTTTGACTTTGAGATAGGATGTTTTTCAATGACAAAGATTTGAAGCAGGTATACTTGAGAAACAAGAAACCCCCAAATACACGTATGGTATGCTTTCAATTTTATATTTTACCTTCAGGCAGCAGCTCTCAATAGCCCATCTTTATTTCAGGGGAAATAGCCAAACCCAATTTCACAGGTAAAACAAAGTCAGTTTTCACCACAAATGTACCTATTTGTAAACAGGATGCCCAATCTGGAAATAGAAAGTGCTTTATTCTTACACAAAAGGTCAGAGACATCTGGCCTCAATATTGTTTCAAGTTCCATTGGCTATAAAACATTTTCTCTCTTTGAGAACTTAAATGTTGAAGTACCAGTTAGGAAAATTGCCAATCTTGTCCTGGTTAACTGAGTTGAAATTTATTCCTAATATTTGTTCTCTTATAATTTAATAGCAGTCTAACAATATCCAACTTCCTTTTAGCATTTTGTATCAAAGTATAATAAAAAGATACAGTAAAGGGGCTTTTAGCAGGGGATAAAAACTTTATGAGCATGAAGTCTCTAGTTAAATGCCTGTGGATGCTTATTTAGCTGTTTTTCCTCATTAAATATGAATTATAGCTCTTTAAATGCTGATTTGGAAATCAGGAAGGTTTAGTTTTACTCTACTGCTTTATATCCACAGGCAACATAAATCTATTTAAAAGCTGATTTAAGAAAGCAACTTGGGGAAGTGAATTGCTGGTGATTTGATCCCTTGAATTTTGCATGCTACATAATCAGAATCAGGTTGTACTGAGTACCAAAAATGTTTATTTGAATGTGATTGAAAAAGACAATTATTTCTTAAAAGGCATAAAATGGGTAGTGGTGGAGTTCAGGGCCTCTTGGCAACACTAAACACATGTGAACTATTTAGAACTCAAGTAATGCCCCCATCAAAGACACACTGGGTAAGTAGAAAGCCTAATATGAGACAATCTACCTGAAAGCAGTTTGGTTTTTTAAAATATTACTAGGTTATTATCTCCTTTATAAGAAAATATTGATAGCTAGTAAAATTACAACCACAAATGCAAAAATATGTTTGAATTATAATCTTAATACTGAAAGCAAACAATTGTTGTTGTTAATAAGCTTTAAACTAATAGTTCAAAGTAGGGCAAGGTTTTATTATTATACACCATACTTAGCAATGTGGTATCCTAACTCAACATGCCACTATTTTCAAATCTTCCACAATTCAAAGCAATGAGGTACAGACATCCCTTTGTTTTGGACTACCCTACAATAACATATTATCCAAAGTGACATCAAGAATTGATGGAACTGGAATGTACGCTGTGGTATTGACAGTGCTGTTTTAATAGTTTTCTCACTCTAAGTGAAGTGACACAAACTGATTTACTTCCCATTTGCCTGCAAAAGAAAAATTGACTTTTCATGCACAGTGTACTAACAAGCAATCTCTCTTCCCATTCTTTCACTACAAGCTGAATAAACACAGGAAAACAAAAGAGAGATTTAACTTTTTTTTTGTTTGTTTCACTGCAGGATGATCAGAGTCCAGTAAATTCTTTCTTTTGATTAACAGTTGTATGTCCAGTTATGGATCTTATGAGACACTGTCAACTTCAACTATTTAGAACAAGAACACTATGACAGCAATTTCTGACAGCCTTTCTTCTGGCTTATACATAAATCACCTTTGCCAACACACAATAGCATATGTAGATGTCAGGTACATCTTTATGGAAATAAGCAAAAGATAGAGGAGGTACATTTTCAGAACCTTTCATTTGTTACTAGTATGAAAGAGTCAGTCACTCACCATTAAATCAATTCTATTTTGCTTTATTTTTATTTCTTTGAAGAAGAAGGGGAAATTGTATCACACAGTTGTTCAAAGAACCAAACTCTTAAGGAATGGCTAACTGTTCAGAATTCAAACTGAAAAAAAAATATTTGCAAGACAAATATGCAAATTTGTGAGCCCAATTTGTAACTGGAAATCATGGTAATCTTCTAGTTAAAGTAATGTTTGTTTATAACCTGCCGAATAGCGAGCCATTCAATTAGTGGGTATGATAGTTGCAGAAGTTTTTTTCACTAAAAAAATAAAATAAAAATCTCCTTTCTGTTCAATCTAAATTACCTAGCTCACGTTTCAGAATTCAGACTGGTTTGCATGTCAAAATTAGATTCATTGTACTGGCTAAATTACTTCTAAGTATAAGATAAAGAATGGAGAAACCAAATTTGAAGGAACACAAAACAGATGTGAAAAGAAATGGGCTACAAGCCTCTATTTTATAAATTACTGAAAAGGTACTACTTAATAAATACGATTATTATTATCACTAAATACTGATAAGATGACAATTACTCGGGTTAACTGAATAACTGGTTCTTTGACTGAACAAGCCATTCTCCACATCCTCCCAGCCATGAGGGGTTTTATGGAGAACCAAAGGTAAAAGAAGGGAAGGGTAGTTTAGCAAAGGTTATGCCACTCATACCTAAGGATGTTCTTCACAAACTGGAGTCACCGGTTGACTCTTAACAGTGGTGAGATAGTCTCCACAAGTTCCTCACAGGTAGGGCCAGTATGTTGTTGAGGAAGAGGAAAGGGAACCGAGGCAGAGACATAGAGCAATATTAGGTCACTCATTTAATGCACTATTCTCTGTTAGGAAAAAATTGTTTTTCCTTTCAGATAACTAGCCCACCTTCCTTCAAATAAAAACAGATGTCTTCTGAATCAGTTCTCATTCTATGTACTGAATTCTGTCTCATTGTTGCTAAATTAGACTCCCTGTTCTTACAGAGGCATCTCTACTCATGCCACTTTCTACTGATCCTTTTGTCCAAATCCTTTTTTTTTTCTTTCATTTAAAAAAAAAAGTCTTTTGGACTCTGTGGGAGAGNCTGAATCAGTTCTCATTCTATGTACTGAATTCTGTCTCATTGTTGCTAAATTAGACTCCCTGTTCTTACAGAGGCATCTCTACTCATGCCACTTTCTACTGATCCTTTTGTCCAAATCCTTTTTTTTTTCTTTCATTAAAAAAAAAAAGTATTTTGGACTCTGTGGGAGAGGCAGAGGGAGAGGGTGGGATGATTTGGGAGAATGGCATTGAAACATGTATAATATCATATAAGAAACAAATCACCAGTCTAGGTTCGATGCAGGATACAGGATGTTTGGGGCTGGTGTAATGGGATGACCCAGAGGGATAGTGTAGGGAGGGAGGTGGGACGGGGGTTCAGGATTGGGACCATGTGTACACCCATGGCGGATTCATGCTGAAATATGGCAAAACCAATACAATATTGGAAAGTACAAAATAAATAAATAAATAAAAAGATTTCAAAGAATAGCAACAACAACAAAAAAAAGCATCTATTTGACAATCTATCTTCCATTGTGACACAGCTCACAGTTCGTTCCATTAGTATATTCCTTTATAGTTCTAAGAGCTTCATCTGCTTACTTTATTCCTGCTTTACTACACAAAAGATGTTAGGTGATTATGAAAGTTTACTATAACCTGGTATTTTCCTCAATTTTAAAGACATTCAACAGAGCCTGAAATATGCTTGTTACCATACATAGATCATGTATATATCATAGATAATAAAAAATGTCCTATTTCTTTCTTGGGAGTTAGCCGAGGCCAGAAAAAAAGAAGCAATAAGGTGGAAATCAGCACAGAATGAGAAAATTTCCAGGCCCACGTTGCAGAGGACAGTGAATCAAGCGCCACGTTGAATTTCACTTCTTTGTCCAAATTTCTGCATTCCATCCATGAACAATGCTGACAGTAGAGTGTTAAGATTAGCTGGGGAATCAGAACATCGTTAAGGACAGGACTTAGAGTGGAAATGGTAAATACTTAGCCAACTCATATCAGCACTTGCATATTTCATGGTATCTTTGAACCATTTTGGTAAAGAAAGTTCACTAGACCTACTATACTTATTTCCTCTTGCAGCTTCCTGGTCACATTAATGCATTGCCCATTATGAGAGTAAATTGCAAAGAAACAAATATTTTATAGCAAAGAACTCTGCTTTTCTCATTACCGTACTTATAGGCTTGATTTTTAACACTGATTCAAAGTGCCCTTGATTCCCTTTATTTCTTTTTCTGCTCTGATTGCTCTGGCCAAAATTTCCAAAACTATGTTGAATAGTAGTGGTGAAAGTGGGCACCCTTGTCTTGTTCCTGACTTTAGGGGAAATGCTTTCAATTTTTCATCCACCAGCAGATGAATGGATAAGAAAGCTGTGGTTCAGTTCAGTTTGGTTCAGTCNAAATAAAATCCTAAAGTGCCCTTGATTTAATCATCAACTTTAATGAACACCTACAATAGACTGTGTAAAGTCAAGTCCCTTGTTGAGAACAGTTTCAACAAACAGAATTTAATGTGGATAGGGCACTATGAAAAGATCACTTAGACCCAGATCCTATCAAAGATATATAAAGTCTAAAACAGTATACTTAGTCAACAAAAATGTCAGTTTCTATATCATGAGAACAGGTTAAGTCAAGTCTTGTAAAATAATATTAGTAGTGATTTATAATAATTTAGGGAAGGGAATCATTTGATTGGAGGAATAGCAAATCTCGAGTTCAAAGACTTCTTCACGAAGAAAATATTTGACAAAGGAGAAAATGATGAACTGATGAAGAGACAGAAGATAAGGGGCCTTAAAAATGATCCATGAAAGCAGGATGCCTATGCTTTGTTTGGCAGTCATTAGGCCCATTGATTGAACACCACAGAGACTGTTCAGAAAAAGGCAGGAGGGAATGGGCTTGAATGAGAAGGCTTAGAGGAGCCACTGCAGGGGATGTGGTAGGAAGACAATGTAAATGAATGGTCAGTCCACTAAGCACTGGTTTTATAATTGTGCCTCATACCGACAATCCTTTTCAGTAACTGATCAATTACTCAGTGCTCTACAATTACCCATTCAGCCCTAGTGATTGATTTGGTTTACATGTCAACTGAAGTACCATTCAGAATTCGTGCATAAGTCATTTCTCAGTTAACTTGCCACTCTTTAGTAAGGATTCCCAGATTCCAGATATCAAGTTAAAAATTAACATTTGTTCTGCCTGTGACAAATTTTAATTCTTAAGAAAACACTGAATTATATGGTGTGTAACAGTTGAAAGAAGGGAGGCTGCTTGACAAGGTTCCATAGGTAATAAGTCATACAGTTAAAAATGGAAATCAGTCTACATTCTCCAAGTCCAGAGTAAGAAGCAATATTTCTCCTAAGTAAACACAGCAGCTGATGACGACCATGAGCCATTTATTTAAAATACATTTTTTTTTTAAAAGGAATGAGCCCTTTTAGGAAAACTCATGTAATAATTCATGATGAAAAATCCTTCCCTGCTGAGGACCTATAGGAGTCAGAATGGCAAGGGTCCTGAGTCTGCCTTAGACCTGAGCATTTCTCTTAGGCCACTGTAGCTCAGACTTGAATTCCTTGATCTAAATGACGTGAAACCGAAATGACTTTTGTGATGAAGCCATGGTGGGATGGATGGCCCTGGGGAAATGTGAATTTTCCTTACCTCTTCTTAATTCTTAGTTGATGAATCCAACTGAAATACAAAGAAACCAATACAATACCTAATAGAAAAGTCCCACCCTCCCCACCCAACTCACGGCTAGTCTCAAGTTTGTTTCATTAGGATTATGAAGAAAAATGAAACCTCTTGGAGCCTAATGCAAAATTGTGTGCCAGACTTGTTTATCCCTTTGTAGTTATATCAGGCATTGCTCAAAGGAAGCAAGCAAAACAGCATTTTGGAGTTTATGAGGAAAATCATTCTCCAGTTTTCTCAGAATTCAAATGAAAGCTGTGGTTTGAAGCCACTGAAACAGAATTAAATGTGAAGTTTAGAAGGGATTAATTTCATAAATTTCTTAAGTTGTTGATGGAACCATCTGGCAGTTTGAGAGATAACCATTAAAGTCAATACAAGAAAATTTCTTTTTGTAAGATTATAATGCCTGAATATTATAACAGCAGGAGAATAAAAACTAATGCATATTTTATCACTGAAAACAAATGCTCTGGACTTTAAAGTCATGAGGGATTTCTGCTCACTTCTAAAGGAAAGCAACTAATGTGTGATGTGCACCTTCAAGCGCCACAGAGGTGCCCTCTCCTTTGATCTTTATGGAGGGCCACAGAAGAATTTCCACCTGCACCTTTCTGAGGAGAAATCGTGCCCCCCCAAATTTAGGTGCTGTTCAATGTACTACAAAGTATAAACTGTACACATGACATTTTCACTAAGCCACTGTGAGTCACACAATTGCACTGCTTTCTTTATCAAACAATACCACTTATCAGGTAGTTACAGGTGAGGACAAGGAATTTCATTATAATTACCCACTTAGGTGTTTCTGGGCAATCTGAAAGTCAGTGATTTTCCAAGTATTTTCATACAGGTTCTCCCATTAGTTTCTCAATCCAGTCCTGACTAAACTTCATTATCATTACTATTTTCTGGAAAGGACTATGTTTCATTTCAAGGCAATTTGACTCACAGACAAAAGCAATGGTCCTTAAATTGGATATTCATTAAAGTTCTCTGAAAACCAAGGACACCTGCAGATATTGGGAAAAAATATTTCCTTTAGGTTGGAGCCCATTTATCTGTATGCTAATCAAGTCCCCAAAATCTTCTAAATGTACTAAAATAGGGTGGTCTTACAGAATGGTCAAGCAGCCTCCCCAAACCATAATGCTTGGGGATGAATTCCAGCTCTAGCAAATGTGCATTGTGTAACCTCACATGAGCTATTTAATCTCTCCACAGATCAGTTTTCTCACCTGCAAAATGGAGTAGTTAATAATAACTATCTCATAAAATTCTTGTGAGGGCAAATGAATTCATGCATTCTGAGAAGAGCAGCTGGTGTTTCTAAATGCCCCATAAAAAATAGCAGTTGTTCATCCAATATTTCATGTAAGGAAGCAAAATTAAAGGGTTTTGTGATGCTGCCAGAGTATAGCAGCCACTGCACTTTCCACCCCTCTTTAAGAACAGAACACCTTCCACAGATGTCCACCAAGACTCAAGAAATACCTGAGCTACCAGGCAGGAATAGGGTTAATTGCCTTGGTTATGCACAGAGGGCCAAGATTTCCCCTGCGACTGTGGATAACCCCAACCATCCTTCTGCTTGTGCAGTTCACTGTATACCTTCATCTCAGTTTTTCTGCAAGTGCCTACTCTAACATCCCAGCCAATTTCCTCCACAGCTCATTCACAACGCAACTGTAGCAAGCAATGTCAATATTTTCTTTACACAGCTATCATGAGTGATTTAAAATAGCAATATAACATATGACTCATATCCTAGGTATTTCTCTATCACAACCTCTATAAAATGTACGGTGATACCTGGAACCGGTTTTAGGCAGCCTTGCCCAAGAAATCAGAGCTCACATGGGTTAAACTATTTGACCGAAGTCACACCACCAGTAGAAATACCCCTGAAACTCCTGAATCCTGCCTTGGAGGGCAAGTAGAGATCATACCCCACTCCAGATTGGTCAATGGTGTGCATTTTCATAAGCAAGGAAACTTACCAGGTTCTTCTTTGTGCAGCCAAAAGCTAAGAGGATCTCTGAACCAGCAACTAAACTAGGGTCCTCTTGCTTGACATCTCGCAAGCCAAAACGCGGAGATGTAGAGGTTTGCAGCAAAGAAAGGGTTCGTTCCAAAACAGGAAAGGGAAGAAATGGGAGAACAAATCTCGAACTGAATTAGATGCCAAGTGTGTGATTGGTCCTAACAGTCTCTTCAAGGTGTTTATAGGCTAAAGAGGAGAGAAGCAGTGCGGTGTGAGGCCCACTTGAGAAAAAGTGCGGTCACTGTCTCTCTGCGCAGGTTTAACTAGGCTCCAGCCATCCGCATGTTCTGAGGCGGTTTGCAGCCATCCAAAACCAAAAGGGCATGGAAGACTTTCACACATGCCCAGTTGAAGGGTTTGTGGTCCTATTTAGTCTAAGCCTGCTCAGCTGAAACTAGACATAGCTGACTTCAAGTTCTTGGAAAATAAATCAGGCAAACATCTTATCGTTCAAGTGACATGCTGCTTGGAGGGCATGCAAGTCTTAAGACAACCTTGATTAGTGAAGGTAGGTGAAATGGTTTAACCCATGCTTTAAAACCTACTTGGCAGAATCTGTACAGTTTATATGGGGCCTTACCAGGGTTTGTTCTCATATACCATTCAGATGGCCTCAACAACATGTTGTTTTTTCAAGTCTGCATCCTTGAAATGGCTGTGAGCATGGGGATAGCAGAACAGACAGTCCAAGGACAGAGGAAGGGATCCAGCTCTCTGGTTAACGGCTTCCACGTCCTCTGCATGACCTCTTTCAACAAACTGATATGGTGTACTTTGTCCAGTCCAGCACCGACCCCCTCAGCTGGTCAGAGAACTGCTCTGTGACACTCTACCAAGTTTCACCCACGCTCTGTACATCCCTCCTCCTCGCTTCCACCTCTGCTCTGCACAACACTGCTTCGGCCAACACAGTTCTGTAGCCTTGGTATTTCTTATGAAATTAGATGCCAAGTTTGTGATTGGTCCTAGCAGTCTCTTCAAATTACTTTCTCTCCACCTTTCCAAACTCACCATCCCTCCACAGCATCTTTCAGATTCCCGAAATCTCCAAACTGCACTTTTGTGCCTTTCCTCTTCCTGCATTATCTGCCAGAACTACTGCCCACGCTGACCTTTGGTCTGCAGGGCTACTATTCTTCAAGACGTTTCTAAGGCCTGTTAACAATTACCTATGGAGACAAAATGTAGGATCTCTATATTTGTTTTGGCATTGAATTATGAGTTTATTTTGAATAATAAATAAATGCATCGTTCATTTTGGTTTTCTATAAATTTTTCCTAATAAAAACCAAGAAATGACTTTGGGCTGTTTTACACAAATGATATCTTGGGCATACGAGAGTTGTTGACTGGCACGGGGAAAATTCTGTACTACTCACAGAATGTGGTTACTGAAAGTCACTACATTTATCCACAATTGAGTTACTCAGTTACATATTTAGCAAACATCTATTGAGGGCCCCTGTATGTCAGGCACTGTCGTCAATGCTGGGGTACCATCCTGAACCACAGACATGTACTCTGCTCACACAGAGTATACATTTTTGTTAGAGAAACCTAAAGCAAAGAGGAAACAATAAATAAAAATGTAATTTCTGTTACCTGTAAGGAAAATGGAAAAAATAAAAGTATAATGGTGAACAAGATATGCAAATTTAAAATGAGTTAGATCAAAATGAGTAGAATAGAACAAGATATGCTAATTTAAAGGCATATCTAAGAAAGAGAAGTTTGAGCTGAGACTTGAATTATGAGGAATCACCAAGGCAAAGAACTATTGAGGGGTATTCAGTAGAGAGGTAGCCTACTTCAGGAATAGGAAAAACAAGACTGACGCAGAAACAAGCTTGAATTCTTGGAGAAAAATATAGGGGGCCAAGGTATCGAGATGACAGTGAGCAAGCCTCAGAGTTGTATAAGATGAAGTCAGAGAAACTAGAATGAGGCAAAATCTGCAGGGCCTTAGGACTAAGATAGCAATTTAAAATACTATGGTTTACAGTGACAGTGATCAGACAGATTTAAAAAATGAAAAAGAATAACAGGTCCTCTATGTATTTGGGGAAAGGATCACAGACATGAGAGTGGAAACAGGAGGCTACTGCAATAGTTTACGAAGAAGTGATAGCATTCATTGTGAACAAACTACATTTTCTCTACAGGACCAATTAACAAAACAAAACAAAACTAGAGCACGGTTTGCAGGAGCAGATGTTGCCATGGCTTCCACTTGCTCTGTCCATTACTTAAGTGTGAGGACACTCTGTCCGAGAGCTCTTACAAAGCCCTCATCCTTTCCACCAATTTTTTCTGAATCTTTTCAAGGAGAAACAACAATTGGATTAGCTCAACCAATGTGCACTCCTAAGTGGCATCAATTCCCTGTGTGCAAATCAGCCCATCCTTGAACAGGGCATCTTCCTTGTACTTTGTCATCTCATTGGCTTAAGTACACCTGCTCCCCTGTTCACACAAAGTACTTATTTCAGGAAGGCTAGAGTCATTACAGTGCATTCTCTGTGTGGGGAGCTCTATGAGTGACATCTGAGAAATGGAGTAATGAGCAAAGCCCCTTGTGAGTGCTGAGGTTTTGCAGCTGTGCCCATTCAATAATAGGTTCGAAGTAAAAGTGTTTCTTAGAGAATTTCTTTGAAAAAAACGGCTTTCTCTCCTGGCAGCAATGACCTATTTCTGAACTGTCATCAACTTATCAACATTTTAGCTAAATGAGAGTACAAACTTGTAAGTATTAATTAATACCTACATGTAGGATAAATATGTCAACTTATCAGCATTCTGTGGTAAATATGATGAGAGCTAAAAGTGGTATTATGTAAAATTTAGGGTTCTCTTTTGCCTACTTACTATTACTTACTACTTAGTAGCCAGAACACTATTAGCATTTTTTTTAATTCACAGAATTCTAGAATTGGACACCATGATATGAAAATTTGGCTACAGTAAGAGTCATGTTTAAAACCTGCAATGCAGTGAAGCAATACTCTAAAGTTCTAAAGAAGATGATGGAAAAATTAAAACCAAAGTTTGTACCAAAAATCATGCTGCCTGCTTAGTTCAAATCAAGGCAAATTAGACGTCTGTGAAAGAGACTAAATGGCATGAAGAGAGACGAAGGCAGAAAAAGTTGCTTAAATATTCATATAGGACCTTTAAAGTATTTATTTGCCAGCTTAAGAGATTCATTTATATCTGAAGATAAAAAAAAATTTAAGTAATAAGATAATTCTCTGCAACTGAGAATAAACTATCAGAATTCTTAACATGCGGTAAAGCAGTCTTTACCAAAAATTGAGAAAATTCAATATCACAGGAACTTTAAAATGTCATGTGAATATAGAAAATTTTGTTGTATTATGATCATTCATTCACCTTTATAGTAAAAGTTTGAAAAATCACATTAGTAGAACTAGTTAGGCATCAATAGTTGAATACAGGTAAATAATTGTTTTGTTTACTATTTACCAGAGAATATAGATAGAAGAACTAGCTAGAGGCAAGGAACTCTCAGAAACATATTTATAAATATACTTCTGGTAGGTTTAAATATATCCTCAAGAATATAAATTAGAAAAATTTTCAAGATACAGTGAAAAACAATATTGATGATTTGAAACAGCTGTTACCTGGTAGCTACATTAACAATCTCTCTCCTGAGTTGTTCATTCACTCATTCTGTTTCATTATATCATTGAGGCCTGGTTTAAGGGATCTCTGGGGGCCTGGAATAGTCCTGGAGATTGAGAACACAAAAAGGAAGAAGATGAGAAATTTCCCATCAAAGATCTTTCTGTTCATGATAGTTTTCCTTAACATAAGCACATGCACACACACACACACACACACACACACACACACAATCTGTAATTACTTTTGTAGTGCTTTCAAAAAGTCCAAAAACCACCCACAGACTGATTTACATTTGTATTCTGGTTTAAGAAATAAAAAGTTGAGGAAAAGGTGAAATGCCACCATCCACACAATGTTACATTCCAATGCTCCATAGAGTACTCCACTGATCTTTGATGGATAGTGGTGTTTGAGCAAGGCTAGAGTTTCAAACAAACACAACTAGCCCAACCTTGTATGTCTATTGAGTGCTGCTGCTGCTACTACTAAGTTGCTTCAGTCGTGTCCGACACTGTGCGACCCCAGAGACAGCAGCCCACCAGCCTCCCCCATCCCTGGGATTATCCAGGCAAGAACACGGGAGTGGGTTGCCACTTCCTTCTCCAATGCATGAAAGTGAAAAGTGAAAGGGAAGTCGCTCAGTCGTATCCAATTCTGTGTGACCCCATAGACGGCAGCCCACCAGGCTTCTCCATCCATGGGATTTTCCAGGCAAGAGTACCGGAGTGGGGTGCCATTGCCTTCTCCACTATTGATTACAAGAAGGAATAAATACCATCAGGCAAAGAAATCATCCTCCCAGCCAAAGACCCTGAGGGCCCACAGAGCTGTCCAAAATACTGACTTTCTCTTGGTCAACTTGGTGCCTAAGCTACCAAACTTACATGCATCTATAGTTTTAAAGCCAGCTAGTCACCCATTAACACCTTATTACCAAATTCAGACTGAAATTGAAGAAAGTAGGGAAAACCACTAGACCATTCAGGTATGACCTAAATGAAATTCCTTATGATTATACAGTGAGAGTGAGAAATAGATTTAAGGGCCTAGATCTGATAGACAGAGTGCCTGATGAACTATGAACGGAGGTCCTGACATTGTACAGGAGACAGGGATTGAGACCATCCCAATGGAAAAGAAATGCAAAAAAGCAAAACGACTGACTGGGGAGCCCTTACAAATAGCTGTGAAAAGAAGAGAAACCAAAAGCAAAGGAGAAAAGAAAAGATATAAGCATCTGAATGCAGAGTTCCAAAGAGCAGCAAGAAGAGATAAGAAAGGCTTCCTCAGCGATCAATGCAAAGAAATAGAGGGAAAGAACAGAATGGGAAAGACTAGAGATCTCTTCAAGAAAATTAGAGATACCAAGGGAACATTTCATGCAAAGATGGGCTCGATAAAGGACAGAAATGGTATGAACCTAACAGAAGTAGAGATATTAAGAAGAGGTNACTTTTGGACTTTGAGGGAGAGGGAAAGGGGGGGGAGGTTTGGGAGAATGCCACTGAAACATGTGTGCTATCGTGTGGGAAATGAATCATCAGTCTTTAAAATAAATAAATAAATAAACAATACAGAAAATAATTTTCTAGACTATCACTAATGCTAGATTCTTTAGTACATAAATTCCTGTTTTAGTCTGTTCAGACTGCCATCAAAAAACACTATAGACTGGATGGCTTACAAACAAAAAATGTTTACTTCAATCAGTTCTGGGGGCTGAAAGTCCAAGGTCAAGGTACCAGGAAGGTCAGGTTAGGACTTTCTTCTGAGTTGTATACTTTTCATTGTAATTTTTACACGGAGAGTTCTTTGGTATTTCTTTTACGTGATAGGTAATCCAATCATGGGGGCTCCATCCTTATGACATAAGTAACTCTCAAAGTTCTCACCAATTAATACCATAACCTTTGGGTGCTAAGATTTCAACATATGAATTTTGGAGGTGGGAAGAGACTTAGCACTCTCTCGTATCTCCCAAGCATACAGACTTATTAATTTATAATATAATTGACAAAATTTCAGTTTCATTTCTGATTTTTAAATATCTCTATAAATTAACAATAGACATATAACTGGATAACATAAAAGTGAAAAGTATCCTTCAGCAAATAATTAAGTTCAAAAGAGATAGCCACTAACACAAGCATTATGTTAACAATTTTTGAAGTTGCTAGCTAATACAACAGAACAAGACAGCAAAATATGAATAAAACATTTAAAAATCAAAAAGAATGATAAAATATCATTATTTATAAATATTATTATACTATTTTTGGACACAGAAGGTACAACAGGAAAAAAATCAATAGGACAATTCAATAAGGCAGTCTGTTACTAAAATTAAATACATAAAAATCAATCACTTAGATGTGTGTACATAATAATTAATTAGGAGATATACTGAAAACTGGGTCATATTAACACAACTACACAAGGCTTAAGTTAAACAGTAAATTATGAAGCCTATTAAATATGAAGAAAGCTAGAAAAATATACTGAAAAACAGATAAAGCCTGACAATTCAGGACTATTGTGACTCTGAATAGCAAAACTAATCTCCATATTGTAGAAATATAAATTCCCCAAATAATCTATAGCTTTAATGTAATTTCAGTAAAACTTTTAACAGTATTTAATTTGATGAAGTTTTCCTTAAATAAAATATAATGAATTAGTAAACTCCTTAGAAAACTTAATAAGGAAGAAATTGCCCTACCAGATATTAAGATATAATAATGTAAACCTACTAGCTTATATATAGCAAGCTCAGTTAATAGGTTTTTTAAATCACCATATGTGACAAATCACATAGATTAAAGAGTTAAATGGAAAGTGAGAAAGCATAAAGAAAGTAGAAGGAAATAACAGTAATAATATTATTATAATTATCTTATTATAATAATA
>SJYA01001096.1:190711-303544 GCA_006410615.1 Neotragus moschatus
TATATTTTATATGAATTATACGAATATAATTAATTAATATTAATTATATGAATATAACTATATATTATACCTTATAATATATAATTAATATATATTATAGTATATTATACTATTATAATAACAGTAAAGTGAAAGTGAAGTCGCTCAGTCGTATCTGACTGTTTGCGATCCCATGGACTGTAGCCTACCAGACTCCTCTGTCCATGCAATTTTCCAGGCAGGAATACTGGAGAGGTTGCCATTTCCTTCCCCAGAAGATATTCCCAACCCAGGGACTGAACCTGAGTCTCCCACATTGTAGGCAGACACTTTAACATCTGAGCCACCAATAATAGTAAAAGAAAATGTCAATAAATATATATCCAATCTTAGGAAACAGAAAGATTTTCTAAATCAACATACAAAGTTAAAATTTACACAAGGTCATTAATAATTTTGATGACATAATTTTAAATTTGTCATTTTACAGCATGCTGCTGCTGCTGCTAAGTCGCTTCAGTCATGTCCGACTCTGTATGGCCCCATAGAGGGCAGCCCACCAGGCTCCCCCATCCCTGGGACTCTCCAGGCAAGAACACTTGAGTGGGTTGCCATTTCCTTCTCCAATTCAGGAAAGTGAAAAGTGAAAGTGAAGTCTCTCAGTCGTGTCCAACTCCTAGCAACCCCATGGACTGCAGCCTACCAGGCTCCTGCGTTCATGGGATTTGCCAGCCAAGAGTACTGGAGTGGGTTGCCATTGCTTTCTCCATCATACAGCATAAATAATATTAAATGATAAAAGCCAAACAGAAAATGTGTCTTCCAAATATGTGGTAGACAAAATTAATATTCTCAACTAAAAAAAATAATAAATATCCTAGTAACAAAGTGATAGTGAAAACAAGAAATTTTAGAAAAGAAGAAAAACAGAAAATTAGCACATTGGAAGACTGCAATACTAACAGAACTCACAAATTCACATTAAAATGAGACACAACTTTATTAACTCATTTAACAGCTATTTATCAGGCTATTTATTAGGATAAGCCAGGAGTTTTTTAGGTCAGTAGTTCTCAACGTGTGGCCCCTGCACCAGCTGTGTTAATATCAATTTTGAACTTGATAGAATGTAAATTTTTGGATCCTACAACATACTGTTGAACCAGAAACTCTGGTAGTAGGGTCCAGCAATGTGTGATCCAATAAAGTCCCCAGGTGATTCTGTTTCACACTAAAATGTGAGACTCTCTGGTTTAGGTAATAAAACCGACAAACCTCTCTTTGCCTGAGGAATGGGTAAAGCAGACAATAAATAAGAAACAAAATAAGTAAATGATATATTTTGATCAGAGTAATGGAAAAAGCACAGGAGGAGAAGGAGATTGAGAGTGTCAGTCAAGAGCCAATTTACAATTTAAAATAAGGTGGGTTTTCCCTGATGATCTAGTAGCTAAGAATCAGCCTTGCAATGCAGAGGACACAGGTTCAATCCCTGGTCGAGAAGATTCCACATGCCACGGAGCAACTAAGCCTGTGTGCCACAACTACTAAGTCTGCACCCTGGAGCCTGAGAACCATGACAGAAGTCGGCGTGCCCTAGAGCTAGTACTCCGCAACAAGAGAAGCCACCGCAGTGAGGAGCCTGCACACAGGACTAGAGAAAGACCTCATTCAACAGCAAAGACCCAGCACAGACAAAAATACATAATAAATATTTTTGAAAAATAAAATGTGATAAAATAGGGTGCACAGGACAGACATCATTGAGAAAGTAGCTTTTGAGTCAGTGATTTGATAAAGATGAGGGATCTAGCCACTTATGCTATGCTATGCTAAGTCACATCAGTCGTGTCCGACTCTGTGCGACCCCATAGACGGCAGCCCACCAGGCTCCCCCATCCCTGGGATTCTCCAGGCAAGAACACTGGAGTGGGTTGCCATTTCCTTCTCCAATGCATGAAAGTGAAAAGTGAAAGTGAAGTCGCTCAGTTGTGTCCAACCCTCAGCGACCCCATGGACTGCAGCCTACCAGGATCCTCCGTCCATGGGATTTTCCAGACAAGAGTACTAGAGTGGGGTGCCATTGCCTTTCCAATCTAGCCACTTAAGTCTATGGAAAAAGGAACATTCCAGACAGAGGTAGAACCAGTGCAAAGGCTATGGTTTAGTAAAATAAGAAAGTAATGAACAGTAGAGTGAGAAAGGAGAAGAGAAATGCAGATCAGATCAGAAAGATCATGATTCATAGGCCAACCAACGTAGAACCTTACAACAAATTGAAAGGCCAGCTTTACCTTCAGTTAAGTTCAGTCACTCAGTCGTGCCCAACTCTTTGCGACCCCATGGACTGTGGCATGCCAGGCTTCCCCGTCCTTCACCAACTTCTGGAGCTTGCTCAAACTCATGTCCATAGAATCAGTGATGCCATTCAACCATCTCATCCTCTGTCGTCCCTTTCTCCTCCTGCCTTCAATCTTTCCAGCATCAGGACCTTTTCCAATGAGTCAATTATCCGAATCAGATGGCCAAATTATTGGAGCTTCAACTTCAGCATCAGTCCTTCCAATGAATATTCAGGACTGATTTCCTTGAAGTCCAAGGGACTCTCAAGAGTCTTCTCCAACATTACAGTTCAAAAGCATCAATTTTTCAGCACTCAGCTTTCTTTATAGTCCAACACTCACATCCATACCTGACTACTGGAAAAATCATATCTTTGACTAGATAGACCTTTGTTGGCAAAGTAACACCTCTGCTTTTTAATATGTTGTCTAGGTTGGTCATAGCTTTTTTTCCCAAGGAACAAGTGTCTTTTAATTTCATGACTGCAGTCACCATGTGCAGTGACTGTGGGGCCCAAGAAAATAAAGTCTGTCACTGTTTCCATTGTTTCCCCTAATGGGACCAGATGCCATGATCCTAGTTTTTTGAATGTTGAGTTTTAAGCCAACTTTTTCACTCTCCTCTTTCACTGTCATCAAGAAGCTCTTCAGTTCCTCTTCACTTTCTGCCATAAGGGTGGTGTCATCTGCATATCTGAGGTCATTGATATTTCTCCCAGCAATCTTGGTTCCAGCTTATACTTCATCCAGCCCACCATTTCACATGATGTACTCTGCATATAAGTTTAACAAAAGCAGGGTGACAATATACAGCCTTGATGTACTCCTTTCCTGATTTGGGACCAGTCTGTTGTTCCAGTTCTAACTGTTGCTTCTTGACCTGCATACAGATTTCTCATGAGGCAGGTAAAGTGGTCTGGTATTCCTATCTCTTGAAGAATTTTCTACAGTTTGTTGTGATCCACATAGTCAGAGGCTTTCACATAGTTAATGAAGCAGAAGTAGATGTTTTTCTGGAACTCTCTTGCTTTTTCTCTGATCCAACAGATGTTGGCAATTTCACCTCTGGTTCCTCTTTTCTGAATACAGCTTTACCTTCAATAACACCAAATTACACTTTAGGTTTGTGAACAGAAGTGGCGTAACTTGTCTTATATTTTTAAAAATCCCTCTGATTACTATGTTGCAAATAGACTATAGAGGTTGGACAATGTAAAAGTGGGCAACCAAACACATTTGCTCTATTGATAATGTCTAGGGGCTTTTACTCCTGGCCATTAATCACAGAGAAAGTGATTCTTATTTTTTTCCCTAGCTGTTTTTTAATATTAGTATCAGATATTCTTAAACTTCAAAGGAAAAACAGACTGCAACCAGCAAAGGAGATGAACAAAAAGTAAAGAATGTTTATCAAGGTATAATGATCCATTGTGTCAAATGCATCTAATAAGTCAGATAAGAGAGGACTGAGAATTAACTACAGGGCTTTTCTATGTATGATCTTTGCGATATTACAAAAGCAATTTTTAGGAAATGACAGAGATGAGAAACTGAGTAGAATGAACTGAAGGGAGAAGGGGAGGAGCAGAATCATAGACCATGTGTATAGACAGCCTGTTTAAGGAATTTTGCTATAAAGAGGAGCAAAGAAATTGAACGTTAACTGATAGAGAAAATTGACTGAGTAAAGACGGTTTTTTTTAATGTTGGCAAAAATTACAAATTAGTATACTCATAGAAATGATCCCATAGAAAGGGGAAATTTATGATGTAGGACAGGGGGTGAATTGTTGGTGCGATGTTCTTAAGCAGATGAGATGGGAGATGTTTTGCCACACAGATTTAAGGACCATGCCTTACAAAGCAACTTGCGTTGTTCTTACATTGAAAAGTAAGACAGCATAGCAGGGTGCTGGGAACTGTGACATATCTTTTCTGACTGCATCAATTTTCTTAGATAAATGGGAAGCAAGGAGATCATCTGAGAAGGGGGTAGAATTGGGAGGCGTGAGGACAGGAGAGATGGTATTAAACAGTAATGGAGTCTGAGAAAAGTGCTGTATCCAGGCATGAGCCTTTGAGGTTTGTGGTCACCGAGAAGGGCAGCAGAGTTGTAATTTCTGAGTTTACTAAAATCCCATTCATCTAAGCAGGTGTAGGTACACAGCAGAGTGAGAGACAGTGATCCTTGTTTGTTTTTCTCTAGTTCTTTTTATGTAAAACATAAACATTTTGTTAAATATGTTTTAACATATTACATGTTAACATAAAATGTAAAATTTATGTGAAAAGATCACTTTCTCTGCAAAGAGTGGATTGTCCTTTTGCCAAATGAGTCTGATAAAACAAGAAAGATTGAAGGGACTCAGGAATGTTTACAAAGGGATGATTATAATGACTGACTGTGAAATTTATATGAAAGGAAGGATGGGGAGAGAAATCCAAGTACATAAATATAAGCTATAGAAACAAAATTCTGACTCTCTATTTTTATGAGATAGCATTTGAGAACAAACATTTACTCATTTTGTTTCCAACACAGAACTAATACTGTATTATTTCTATATTATAACCTTCACAGGATCCATTTGGAAATGCCACTCTTGGTTTATGATATGCATTTATTTCCACTGAAAGTCTTCCATGAAAAAGAAGCAATTGAAGAGGCGAGCTCACAAGTATTACAATAAAAGAACTGCTACTTTTAAACACAGTTCCACTCAATTTCTGGAAGGTACTTTATTTTCCTTCTTTTCATTTAAAATGGAGTAATATTTACCAATGTTTGCTGGTCATCCTCCCAAGCTCTCTTTTTTTTTTTTTTAAACTGCAAAGTTGTTAATAGAATTTTCAATAACTTTTTTTCCTTCATTGCACACTGAGATCACAGGAAAAAGATCCCATCACATAAATACACCTCATAGTGCCTAATTTTGTCTGGTCTCAGAGTTACCAAGATCACAGGCTCTAGTTACACATAATACGGCTGCAGCTCACGTACACTCACCTGTGGAGTAAAAGCAGCTTATCTCCCCAAGGGAATATCTAACTCAGATTAATGGGGCCATGTTCACATGATGCCGATGTGTTATCAGAATTATCTTATCATGGGACTTAGAAAACATTTTAATGCATTATATTTCAGAAAGTTATGATCTTCGTGTCAGACAGGTAGACAGACAGATGAGAATTTCTTGCATTTTAGAATTACATTTCAGTCCTTTTGAAGTTTTGATGTTGGCTTCTTTTTCTCTTTCCTTCTAAACAATCCTTTATGCCCATATGTGTTTACGGCACAAATCTATTTGTGTTTAATGTCTCCCTCTGCTCCACTATAAAACTGCATATGTTAGATGACAATGCCCATGTGCAGGAAAGATTTTTTGTGAACTGGACTAGAACTGAAATGAACATTCACACTGAGTCCATGATGGGAAAAGATCCTCATTGTTTAACAGGAAACAATCAGCTCTAAATTGCATTTTATCTTTTTTAACCTAGAAAATCTCAATAAAACAGGAAAAAATGGTTTGGTCCCGGAGACTGTTCAAAGGGAAAACAAAGGAATTGTTTAGTTCTTTTATAATCATGGATGTTACTTAGTACTCACATGTTACTAAGAATAAGCATACCTAAAATAAATAAGATCAAAACATTACAAAGTCAACTAAGGTTTTCAAAAAGATCAACATGAACTCTCTTTCTTCAACTTAAGGAAAGATGGGTCTCTGATGACAAGGCTGAGACCTGGGATGGGGAGTGAGGGGAGGGCATTTAGCAAAACAAGCACCATGATGAACATTCTTCACACTGTTATTACACTGCTGATCAGCCTGGAAGCTAATTTCAAGTGTAAAATGCAGGTTTGGGATTTATGCCTTGTATAAAACATAATCAACTTTCATTATTTCTGTGAGTCATAGCATTTTAATCTTTTCTAATTAGATATAATTACTATTCTTTCTCACAGCAGGATCGCAGAGAAGCATAAAAAATATGAGGTGCCACATCGGAAGGGGGAAAATGACAAAAAGGAAAAATTCAGGCATCATTAGTCAATACGAGAGCTTTTTGTTCTCAAATGACACTGACCATTCCCTTGGTAGGAAAAATGGACACTGTGACAAAGCATGGTAGGTAATTATAATCTTTTTTATAATATTCTTTTGTAACAAGTGGATCAAGGTCCAAGGACAAAAGTAATTTCCATGTGGAGAACAAAATTTTAATGTCAGAGTTTATGCATTTTAATTAGGGCAATTTAGCTGATCAGAATAAATTGTCTTTTAAATATTATGGCATGTACTTTTCTATCTCATAGTGTTTTATTCTTTCTATTTTTCAGCTCAGTTCAGTTGCTCATTCGTGTCCAACTCTTTATGACCCCATGGACTGCAGCACACCCGGCCTCCCTGTCCAATCACCAATTCCCAGAGTTTACTCAAACTCATGTCCATTAAATCGTTGATGCCATCCATCCATCTCATCCTCTGTCATCCCCTTCTCCTCCCGCCTTCAATCTTTCCCAGCATCAGAATCTTTTCAAATGAGTCAGTTCTTTGCATCAGGTGGCCAAATTATTGGAGTTTCAGCTTTAGCATCAGTCCTTACAAGGAATATTCCGGACTGATTTCCTTTAAGATGCACTGGTTTGATCTCCTTGCAGTCCAAGGGACTCTCAAGAGTCTTCTCCAATACCACAGTTTCTATTTTTACCTTCTGGTAAAAGTGTGAAAGTGTTAGGCGCTCAGTCGTGTCCAACTCTTTGCAATCCCATGGTCTGTCTATGAAATTCTCCAGGCAAGAATACTGGAGTGGGATGCCATTCCATTTTCCAGGGGTCTTCTCGACCCAAGGATCAAACCTAGGTCTCCTGCATTGTAGGGAGATTCTTTTACCATCTGAGCTACAAGGGAAGCTTGGTAAACTGGAGCCAGATTTTAAATAGAAATCAAATAAAATATCTTCCAAATCTTAAAGAATGAAAGATGCATGGTTCTAATTGCAATGCTGAGAACTGTTTCCAAAAAGGGCTATCACAGAAGCAGAAATGTACACAAAGATCCAGGTAGCCTTATTCTCCATTTAGGAAAAATTTTAATAAAAATTATTTATTGACATAGAGAAATTATTTACATGTTCTACTAGCTTGTGAGTTCTTCTGTGAACACTTTTTACCCCATGTAGATTCTGCAAAATTAGTTGTTAAATAGACAGCTGGTGAAATTAAGTTCAAACAACAGAAATTTAACAAGTTATTTTACAATTATACAGTCTATCTGTCATACAGATTATTCAATTCTTTGGGGGAAAACAATCTGTTTTTGAGATTTGGAATGACTACTTAAGCTGTCTACATTGACCAAATTAACTGGTTAAGTGTTAATTTTAATTTTCCTCTTCACTTTATATTGTACAGATGTTTTAAAAGTCAGTAAACCAAAATAATGTTTTACTAATTAAAATGATAAAGATTCACCTTTTAAATGGTAAGCTTTATGTTACTTCAATCTGTAACACATGAAATGGGAAATCTAAAAAACTATATTAGACAACATAAGAAAATAATCCCAGGTCATTATTCTATTTCCAAATTTATGGCTGCCAAACTCAGATAAATCCTGGAAAAGCAACATAGATTCCCATATTACCAAAGTTTTTCTAATTGGCAATTCATAACTTCCAGCTGCTCTTTATAAAACCTATCACCCATTGAAATGTTGACATTTTTCTCCCTCATTAAAATCTTCTTCAATATTCTGTGTGAAAATATTGTCCAATTAGCTATTGAACAATATTCCTAAAGATATACAAGGAAGTGATAAATGATTAGGACACCAAATATAATTTGTGGCATCAAAACAAGCCTGTGCTTACCTACATATTTAGACAATATTTGACTCAATTCATACTGGGCAAGAAAATAATTTTATCCCATGGAGTACATTACATTTTGTATCTTAAAATTGTTACTGTGCTATAGTTTCAGTATTTCCATGAGTTCATCATTATTCTTTCTAATATATTTTCATCATTACTAATTCATTTTAAGGATTTTCTATGACAAAGTTCAGAAATTTTTGTCCTAAATCCTAGATAAAATTTTAGAAGACTTTAAAAACATGTAACATAGATAATGATACAATAAACAGTAATATTTAAGGTTAGATAAAGATAACTTTAATTGGTCAACATTTTTATAATGATAATCCATGGTTGTATCTTTTGTGCATTCACTGTGTGGACCTCAGTTATGTAGAATCACTGCAGAGATTTTCACAGAAAATANCTAAAAACATGTAAGATAGATAATGATACAACAAACAGTAATATTTAAGGTTACATAAAGATAACTTTAATTGGTCAACATTTTTATAATGATGATCCATGGTTGTATCTTTTGTGCATTCACTGTGTGGACCTCAGCTATGTAGAATCACTGCATAGATTTTCACAGAAAATATGATCATTAATTAATTGTTATATTTATTGGTCTATGCCATACAATTTAACAGAAAATTTCAAAATAGGAATTACATAATGAGTCATCCTCCTTCAACCTGAATCTGTTTTTCTCTATTAAAAATAAATATTTCATCACATATCAAAATTAGTAAAATCAGCATAAATGAGTGGTATTTTATACAGCAATGTCTGCTTTCAGTTGCCATAAATTTACAGCCCAGAGCACAACATATATGACATTAATACAAAGGTGAAATATGTCCACAATATTTAAGGTTTGTAGACAGTACATTTTTGTTGTTGTTCCTGAGGCATGAAATACTGCAACTATTATAATGCCTGAGAAAAAATCAAACCGTAGCATATTTCATATTTATNAACATATATGACATTAATACAAAGGTGAAATATGTCCACAATATTTAAGGTTTGTAGACAGTACATTTTTGTTGTTGTTCCTGAGGCATGAAATACTGCAACTATTATAATGCCTGAGAAAAAATCAAACCGTAGCATATTTCATATTTATACAGTATGCTTAGGGCAGTTATAAACATTCCCTACAGGCTTGGAGACTGTTCTACACTTATTCATTTCTTTGCTCATGTTTTAATAGCAATGCAAACAATAATAATTTTTGATGTCATATGTGATTGTCAGTTTTATTTTTTTCCACCATTTTCTTGGAGGTCCTTTATCCAATCCTCTTTGGAGGAATTAATAAAGGATTCTGAAGACTCTAAAAACATGTAACATAGATAATGATACAACAAACAGTAATATTTAAGTCTGAATTGCTGAATTTTGGTTGTCTCTCCTTAAGTTTTATTTCTACTAATAAAATCAAATAAACTACAAAGACTGATCCCCTCAGCATCTTTTTCAAGGTATGTACAGCACATTATCATATTTCTTAGAATAGCACAATGCAGATATTATAACATGGACATTTAAAAATCAATTTTTGCTGAAACTTTTAGATAAAATTAATCTATTCTAGGCAGAATATCTGTACTTACTCTACTCTAAAGCTAACCAGCATATGTTTAACCCTATATGGGCATATTGGGATATTGAATGACAGGGTGACTTTTTATGCATGGCTCTAGAAAACCATTCTTGATAAACTTTTAGTCCCAGATCACTTCCCACGCATTTCCATTATATATGTTTAGGTTCTAAAGTCATAATTATCAAAGCTAGTGCCTACTAGCTATAATGTGCTTCCCTGCAATTTAACCTACATATAATCTGCCTTCCTCTTTCCACTGATCTATATTGCAATGCAATGGGACGTAGAGCTTATTAAACTAAACAGCACAATAGATTGCTCCAAAAAGCCAAACCCTGAGGATNGGTTCTAAAGTCATAATTATCAAAGCTAGTGCCTACTAGCTATAATGTGCTTCCCTGCAATTTAACCTACATATAATCTGCCTTCCTCTTTCCACTGATCTATATTGCAATGCAATGGGACGTAGAGCTTATTAAACTAAACAGCACAATAGATTGCTCCAAAAAGCCAAACCCTGAGGATTCATAAAGAAACTCTCTCAGTAGGCATCTCTTTGTTATCAACCTGGGAGCCCCAACCCACTCTGAAGGCTAACCAGAGTCAAGGGAGTTACACTTTTGTTTCAGGTAGCCATATTCTCAGAGGCGCTCCCCATTTGACAAACATCTCATCTGGAATCTTCAAAAATGTTACAGCTTTATTGAGGTATAACTGACATATACAAAACTGCACATATTTAAAGACTATAACAGGATTAGTTTTGACATATGTACACATTGCTGAGAGCATCACCACAGTTAAGACGAGAAACATATCTCTTACTCTTACACAGTCCTTTTTGTTCCCTTTTGTTATGCATCTCTCCTCCCCTTCCATAACTTCCCCTCCTCCCAGGAACCCACTGATCTCTTTTATGTCATATAGATTAATCTTCATTCTCTAAAATTTTATGTCAGTGGAATCATATAAATTTTGACTGCCCATTTTTGTAGGGAGGCAGGCATCTGACTTCTTCCATGCAGCATAATTATTTTGAAACTCATTTAGGTTGTTATGTATGTTAAAGGGCTTCCCGGGTGATTTAGTAAAGAATCTGCCTGCAATGCAGGAGACCTGGGTTAGATTCCTGGGTCAGAAAAATTCCCCCGTAGAAGGGAATGACTATCCACTCTAGCGTTCTTGCCTGGAGAATCCCTTGAACAGAACCTGGTAGGCTACAGTCCATGGGGTTGCAAAGAGTGGGATGCTATGTTAAAAGGTTACTCTTTTTTCTCACTGATCAGAATTCCTTTATATGTATATATCACAAAGCATTTATCTATTCATCTCTTAGTAGATATCTGTTATTTTCAATTTTTAGCTACTATGAATAAAGCTGCTCTGAACATTTATGTAAGTCTTTCTGTTGACAAAAGTCTTGATTTCTTTCACATTAATGCTTAGGAGTAAACTATCTGGGTCATTTGGCAGGTGTTTATTTTCCTTTGGAAGAAACTGTTTTCCAAACAATTTGGCAAACTGCTTTCCAAAACGGTTTACCATTTTACTTTCCCACCATGGTGTATGAGGGTACCAGTTCTTCTAAGTCCATGCCTACTCTTGAAATAATTGGCGTTTTAGTGTTAGTGACTCTGGAGGCTTTGTGTGAGTAGTTATTTGTAGTTTTACTTTACATTTCCATAAAGGGCTACTAACAGAGCTTTTTGTAAAATGTAAANTACCATTTTACTTTCCCACCATGGTGTATGAGGGTACCAGTTCTTCTAAGTCCATGCCTACTCTTGAAATAATTGGCGTTTTAGTGTTAGTGACTCTGGAGGCTTTGTGTGAGTAGTTATTTGTAGTTTTACTTTACATTTCCATAAAGGGCTACTAACAGAGCATTTTGTAAAATGTAAATATGATATCCATGTGTCTTCTTTTGTAAAGTGTCTGTTCAAATCCTTTGGCCTCTGTTAAATTGGGCTGTCTAATTAATATTAAATTATATAATATTTAGCTTTTTGTATAGTCTAAATGTCCTTTGTCAACTATATGTTTTGAAAATATTTCTCCCAGTCAATAACTTGTCTTTTCACTTCCATAGCAATGTCTTTTGAAGAGCAAAGTGTCTAATTTATGACGTATTTATCACTTCTGTTTTCTGTGAGATACTGTTTCATCACTTTTAGTTCATGCACTTGGTAACCACTTTAACATATCTTGGCCAAACTCAAGCCCCTCCAGCTTTCTGTTGATTACACATACATTAGAAAATCTGAAGTAATCTGAGAGCTTGTAGTTCTTATTTTGTCGGCTTTTCTCTATTTTTAAGTTTGATTAGTATGTATTATTCTGTCCTCATATTCACTTATATTTTCTTCTGCAAAATTTAATATGCAATTAAACTGCTATTAATCTTACCTGCTTTATCTTTCACCTCAGACATTGTATTCTTTTATCTCTAAAAGTCTGAGAGGGACCTTTTTCACATCTTTCGTGTATCTCCCTAATATGCCCATTCTGGCCTCTACCTTCTTGAGTATATGGAATCTACAGTACTTCATAACTCAATTTTCTTGTCTATAATTCTAGCATCTGTGTCGTTTCTTTCTATTGATTAATTTTCCCATTATAGATTGCATTTTCTTGCTTTTTTGCATGACTAGTACTTTTAGATGAGGTGCCTGACTTTTCAAATTTTACTTTGAGTGTTGGATATATTTATATTCCTTTAAATATTCTTGAGCTTTGTTCTTAAGTGAAGTTAAACTATTGGTAAACAGTTTAATCCTATCAAGGGCATATTTCAAGCTTTGTTTGGTGGGACCAGAACAGCTTTTTACTCTAGGTCTGGCTTGGCCCCACTACCAAGCACTCTTCTGAGTCCTCTGCCTGATGTCCCATGCTTTACAAGCTTTCTTCATTCATGTCTGGAAAAACATGAACTCTTCCTGGCCTTCTGCAAGTTTTATAGATTTTTTTTATCTGTCCTTACTGGCAGTTCTCTCTTGAGCTTCAAATGGTTTCTTTAGATTCATGGACTTAATCAGTATCAGCTGAGGACTTAAGAGCTTGCTCTCTTTGCATCTTTCTTTCTTTTATTTATTTATTTATTTATTTATTGGTGCAGCAATCTCCTTTCTAAAATTCTTCCATGCAAATTGTAGTCTCCTTGACTTAAAGGAATTTTGAAGTCTGCCACCCCAACTCAGGGAGACTACTATACTCCACCTGTTTTCCTTGTCCTGTGCTGTGGCATGAGAACTCTCTCCAGGCAGTAACCCATGACAATCACTGGCAGTTGTCTTGTTTGTTTCCTCTCTCTTAGGGATTAAGATCTTGTGCTTAGGAATCAGTATCCTATGCTATCTCTGCAATCCATGGTTTGAATTATTATTCTCTCTTGATTTGGTCATTTAAGATGGATGGGCAAATCCAGTCTGTTGTTTCACTGTGGACATAAACAGAATTCTCATACTTTTAATTTAAGGTAAAAGGCACTTTGTTATTTACTTGCCTTCATAAGACAGGTTGGCAGAAATGCTGAAGGACAGAAGAAAAACTCCTTGGATTTAGAAGTTGTTGGGATTTCCAGAGAGGCTCACGTCTTCAACTATCTCAATACAAAAGATCTTAACTCAGTGACTTTGGAGTGATTCTCATCAGTGTGTCATTGCCCTTTCAGCCTAGAGGCCATCCAGCTCTAATTCTTGGTGCTCTTTATCTTCTTGTAGGAAATAAAGCTATAGGAAGTTCCTGATACTGGATTTATATAGGTAGTGCCTTGGCTCTACACAGTATGCTATCTTCCAGATTCGGGCAGTACTCAAGCTATTCTCCTGCACCTTCACTTCTGAGAGTAGCTTTGCATATCCTGAATGAATTTCATCACCAATCCCAGTTTTTCCTGCTTTAGGAGGCACCAGACATCCTTTCTCTTCCCCCATTCAGTATACTGAAGCCATGAGTCTTGCTTGCTAAGGCCATGTTGCTATGCTGTCATTGTTTAGCCGTTAAGTCAGATTCAACTCTTTGCAAGCCCATCAACTGTAGCCCACCAGGCTCCTCTGTCCATGGATTTTCCAGGCAAGAATACTGGAATGGGTTGCCATTTCCTTCTCCAGGGCATCCTTTCCCTGACCCAGGGAAAGAACTCGCATCTCCTGTACTAACAGGTGGATTCTTTACTACTGAACCACTGGAGAAGCTCTATAGTTGACCTCATAGTTGTGGAAAAGTACAAGTGGAGGCCTGTCTGCCTCTTTATCACTCAGCAAACCAAAGGCTCTTGTTGCGGCACATGCAGATTTATTTCTTTCATCACCATCATATTTATCAAATACTGTTAAAATAATACAATGTAGTTGTCCAAAATTCAAAGAAATATAAAACTGAACATTAAAAGCATCCTCAGACACAGTAACATTTCTCAGTTATCATTTTATAGACTTCCTGTCTTAGAGTTGAATATACAGGGCTTTAAATATATATGTGTGTGTGTGTTGTGTGCACACATTTGCACAAATATATATTACTAATTCTTTTCAAGACACTTCAAGATTCTTTTCAAACAAGCTCTAACACTCTTTTGTGACTATTTAAATAACTGCATAATATAACATTCATTGATGGGCATATCAATAATAGATCTATACATTCCACAACAGTGAAATATTTCAGTTGTCAAAAATTTTTTAGGATCATCTCATTAAGCCAAATTAAAATGTAAATGCCAAATTAAATTGGATAGAATCTTCTACACAAGTGTGTTAATGTGTACTCCTTGCCAAGGTGAGAGAGTTGGTAAGTGTGTGGAGGTTTGTGTACACACACACTACGTGTGGCCCAATGGCCAGGTCACTGCTACATGACTCAGTATGTACCCCAGGAGGTGTAGGCAACCAGTCTCTACAAGCTGGCACAAGTTGTAGAGTTATAAAAGCACTCACTCACAAAAATATCTCCCCTTGATTGGTCTGTCAGAAATTTCTAATTTTCCTGTCACTCTTTAAAGACCTTCTAAAGGTGCTGTGCATTTCAACTAGCCTAAAATTGACATTTACTTGATAAGCGTACCACTATCAGAGATTTGCCTATCAAATTAATCCATTATCACACATCATCATTTAAAAAAGGCACAGTCCTAAGAGACTGACACTTATGATAGACAAACTCTGATTGCCAGCAGAATGGTTGAAGCACATAGTGGTGATGACGAAATGTTAGGGGCAGGTATATGGCGGGAGGGGCGTGTTTCAGTCTGACCATCTGTAAGAAGTTCTAAGGATACATATCAAAGTAGCCACAACATGTCCACAGCCATGTCAGAGGGCTGTCCAAGCCCGTATGTGCCTGCAGCTGTACAGACACTATAAAAACATATTGAAAGGGATCTGGCCATGAGAAGAATTAGAATAGATAGGTCAGGGATTGTAGGGTTTTTCCTTTTCTGGAGTTTCCTAGTGCATATATTCTAGCGTTGGAAATTAAACTGTTAAGAACATGGAAGCAACCTTGATGAAGGAATGGATAAATAAGATGTGGTACACATATGCAGTATTACTACTGAGTCATAATTATTCAAAAAAGAATGAAATAATACCCCTTGCACCAACATGAATGGACCTAGAAGTTGTCATACTGAGCGAAGCAAGTCAGACAGAGAAAGACAAATATCATATATCACATGTATGTGGAATCTAAAAGAATGATACATATTAACCTATTTACAAAACAGAAAGAGAGTCACAGACACAGAAAAAAATTATGGCTACCAAAGGGGGAGTGGGGAGGGATAAAGTGAGAGATTGGAATTGCCATAGCAACACTGCTATATATAAAATAGAGAAGTAATATGAATCTACTGTGTATGGTACAGAGAGCTCCACTTAATACTTTGTAATGAATATTTTGCCAGACATTTGGAAAACTCAGCAGTAGCAACAGGACTGGAAAAAGTCAGTTTTCATTCCAATCCCAAAGAAAGGCAATGCCAAAGAATGCTCACTACCACATAATTACACGCAATCTCACATGCTAGTAAAGTAATGCTCAAAGTTCTCCAAGCCAGGCTTCAATAGTACGTGAACCATGAACTTCCAGATAGTCAAGCTAGGTTTAGAAAAGGCAGAGGAACCTGAAATAAAATTGCCAAGATCCGTTGGATCAGAGAAAAAGCAAGAGAGTTCCAGAAAAACATCTACTTATGCTTTAATGACTATGCCAAAGCCTTTGACTGTGGGGATCACAAGAAACTTTGGAAAATTCTGAAAGAGATGGGAATACCAGACCACCTGACCTGCCTCCTGGAGAAATCTGTATGCAGGTGAAGAAGCAACAGTGAGAACTGGACATGGAACAACAGACTCTTTCCAAATAGGAAAAGGAGTACGTCAAGACTGTATATTGTCGCCCTGCTTATTTAACTTATATGCAGAGCACATCATGAGAAATGCTGGACTGGATGAAGCACAAGCTAGAATCAAGTTTGCTGGGAGAAATGTCAAGGAGCTCAGATATGCAGATGACACCACCCTTATGGCAGAAAGTGAAGAAAAACTAAAGAGCCTCAATTAAAGTAAAAGAGGAGAGTGATAAAGTTGGCTTAAAACTCAAAATTCATAGAAAGAAGATCATGGCATCTGGTCCCATCACTTCATGGCAATAGATGGGGGAACATAGAAACATTGACAGACTTTATTTTGGGGGACTTCAAAATTACTGCAGATGGTGACTACAGCCATGAAATTAAAAGATACTTCCTCCTTGGAAGCAAAGTTATGACCAATCTAGACAGCATATTAAAAACCAGAGACATTACTTTGCTAACAAAGGTCCATGTAGTCAAAGCTATGGTTTTTCCAGTAGTCATGTATGGATGTAAGAGTTGGACTATAAAGAAAGCTGAGTGCCAAAGAATTGATGCTTTTGAACTATGGTGTTGGAGAAGACTCTTGAGAGTCCCTTGGACTGCAAGGATGTCCAACCAGTCCATCCTTAAGGAAATCAATCCTGAATATTCATTGGAGGGACTGATGCAGAAGCTGAAATTCCAATACCTTGGCCACCTGAAGTGAAGAACTGACTCATTGGAAAAGGTCCTGATGTTGGGAAAGATTGAGGGCAGGAGGAGAAGGGGACGACAGAGGATGACATAGTTGGATGACATCATGACTCAATGGACACAAGCTTGAATAAACTCCAGGTGTTGGTGATAGACAGGGAAGCCTGGCGTGCTGCAGTCGATGGGGTCACAAAGAGTCAGACATGACTGAGTGACTGAACTGATATGGGAAAAGAATCTTAAAAAAGACTGGATATATGTATATGTAAAAGTGATTCACTAACTTTGCTGTACATCTGAAAATAACACAACTTTGTAAATCAACTATACTCCAACAACAATTAATTTATAGGAATTAATTTAGAAAATATAGAAAAGAAAGTGAAACTGTTGATTGTTCTCAGTAGCCACAGAACCAAGCAAATTTTCAAGTGGTGTCAGAACACACTAGAAAATGTGTGACTAGGTGTGAAAGGCAAATCTTCATTTTAAATTCAGAGAGGGAACATTCCAGTGATTGTGTATTACAATATGAGGTCTATTGTAACATAAGCAAAGAATAGTAAAAATTTGTAACACNAAGTTCTCCAAGCCAGGCTTCAATAGTACGTGAACCATGAACTTCCAGATAGTCAAGCTAGGTTTAGAAAAGGCAGAGGAACCTGAAATAAAATTGCCAAGATCCGTTGGATCAGAGAAAAAGCAAGAGAGTTCCAGAAAAACATCTACTTATGCTTTAATGACTATGCCAAAGCCTTTGACTGTGGGGATCACAAGAAACTTTGGAAAATTCTGAAAGAGATGGGAATACCAGACCACCTGACCTGCCTCCTGGAGAAATCTGTATGCAGGTGAAGAAGCAACAGTGAGAACTGGACATGGAACAACAGACTCTTTCCAAATAGGAAAAGGAGTACGTCAAGACTGTATATTGTCGCCCTGCTTATTTAACTTATATGCAGAGCACATCATGAGAAATGCTGGACTGGATGAAGCACAAGCTAGAATCAAGTTTGCTGGGAGAAATGTCAAGGAGCTCAGATATGCAGATGACACCACCCTTATGGCAGAAAGTGAAGAAAAACTAAAGAGCCTCAATTAAAGTAAAAGAGGAGAGTGATAAAGTTGGCTTAAAACTCAAAATTCATAGAAAGAAGATCATGGCATCTGGTCCCATCACTTCATGGCAATAGATGGGGGAACATAGAAACATTGACAGACTTTATTTTGGGGGACTTCAAAATTACTGCAGATGGTGACTACAGCCATGAAATTAAAAGATACTTCCTCCTTGGAAGCAAAGTTATGACCAATCTAGACAGCATATTAAAAACCAGAGACATTACTTTGCTAACAAAGGTCCATGTAGTCAAAGCTATGGTTTTTCCAGTAGTCATGTATGGATGTAAGAGTTGGACTATAAAGAAAGCTGAGTGCCAAAGAATTGATGCTTTTGAACTATGGTGTTGGAGAAGACTCTTGAGAGTCCCTTGGACTGCAAGGATGTCCAACCAGTCCATCCTTAAGGAAATCAATCCTGAATATTCATTGGAGGGACTGATGCAGAAGCTGAAATTCCAATACCTTGGCCACCTGAAGTGAAGAACTGACTCATTGGAAAAGGTCCTGATGTTGGGAAAGATTGAGGGCAGGAGGAGAAGGGGACGACAGAGGATGACATAGTTGGATGACATCATGACTCAATGGACACAAGCTTGAATAAACTCCAGGTGTTGGTGATAGACAGGGAAGCCTGGCGTGCTGCAGTCGATGGGGTCACAAAGAGTCAGACATGACTGAGTGACTGAACTGATATGGGAAAAGAATCTTAAAAAAGACTGGATATATGTATATGTAAAAGTGATTCACTAACTTTGCTGTACATCTGAAAATAACACAACTTTGTAAATCAACTATACTCCAACAACAATTAATTTATAGGAATTAATTTAGAAAATATAGAAAAGAAAGTGAAACTGTTGATTGTTCTCAGTAGCCACAGAACCAAGCAAATTTTCAAGTGGTGTCAGAACACACTAGAAAATGTGTGACTAGGTGTGAAAGGCAAATCTTCATTTTAAATTCAGAGAGGGAACATTCCAGTGATTGTGTATTACAATATGAGGTCTATTGTAACATAAGCAAAGAATAGTAAAAATTTGTAACACAACCTCATAGATGCTTTCATAAATGATTATCAGATAGTTTTGTAATCCTGAATACACAAAGAAATGGTTCAATATATGAACAGGTTCTTTTCAATATAGAGAAGACAATAATAAGGCAGGGGTCAAATGTTGATATATCCACAGTCACTCTGTTCATTCCATCAGTAATTTATTCAGAGCAGCAAACTGTAGAAAGAGCAATTTTCTTACCACTGCAGATTTTCTTCTTTTCCCCTAAATTCTTCTCACAAAACTATTGAGTAGCTCTTGCTTGGCTGTTAAATTGCCAATTACACACACAAAACTATCAGACTGGTCAATTTAACTGATGTTATATTTAATTTTGGAAAAGAGAGACCAAATCACCTAGTTATTTTGACCCCTTGTAGGTAAGATCGTTAGTTAACTATTCCATTTCTCATGAGCAATGAACAAAAAAAAACAAAAAGGGAATGGGAATAAAACAGAATTGTGCTTTAGCCTGCCCTCTTAAGACTTATAAACTTTATAGTAAACATTTTTGGTATCATAAAAAGTGGTTAAACTCTTGGCTAGAGTTAATCTTGTTGAATTAATCACTGTAACATAGAGGCCAAGCAAACATGCTATGAAATAAAAATGATTAAATTTACTGGCTTCATCCCTCACCAGCTATGACTTTGATGAGTCAGTTACATTCTATATGCCTTGGTTTTCTGATTAGTAAAATGTAGAAAATTCATAAATACCAGACCACCTTACCTGCTTCCAACAAAACCTTTATGCAGATAAAGAAGGAACAGTTAGAATTAGACATGGGACAACAGACTGGTTCCAAATTGGGAAAAGTATATCTCAAGGCTGTATATTGTCACCCTGCTTTTTTTAAACTTAATCAGAGTACATCATGTGAAATGCAGGGCTGGATGAAGCACAAGCAGGAATCAAGATATCTGAGAGAAACATCAATAACCTCAGGTATGCATGCGACACCATCCTTATGGCAGAAAGCAAAGAGGAACTAAAGAGCCTTGTGATGACAGTGAAAGAGGAGAGTAAAAAAGTTGGCTTAAAACACAACATTCAAAAAATGAAGATCGTGACATCTGGTCCCATCATTTCATGGCAAATAGATGGGGAAACAATGAAAATGGTGACAGGTTTGTTTGTTTGTTTTCCCCCTTGGGCTCCAAAATCACTGCAGATTGTGACTACAGCCATGAAATTAAAAGACAATTGCTCCTTGGAAGAAAAGCTATGAAAAATCTAGACAGCATATTATAAAGCACAGACATTACTTTGCTGACAAAAGTCTGTCTAGTCGAAGCCCTGGTTTTTTCCACTAGTCTAGTATGGATGTGAGAGTTCAACCATAAAGAAGGCTAAGTGCTGAAGAATTGATGCTTTTGAACTGAGGTGTTGGAGAAGACTCTAGAGAGTCCCTTGGACTGCAAGGAAATCAAACCAATCAATCCTAAAGGAAATCAATCCTGAATAGTCATTGCAATGACTGATGGTAAAGCTGAAGCTCCAGTACTGTGGCCACCTGATGGAAAGAGCCAATTCATTAGAAAAGTCCGTGATGCTAGGAAAAGATAGGAGTAGAAGAGGATGACAGAGGACTAGATGGTTGGATGGCCTCACTGACTCAATGGACATGAGTTTGAGCAAGCTCTAGGAAATGGTGAAGTATAGGGAAGCCTGGTGTGCTGCAGTCCACGGGGTCACAGTCGAACTTGACTGAGTGACTGAACAACAACAAAATGAGATGATGGTAGCATCTCCCTTACAAGATTGTTCTGAGATTAATTAACATGTAAAAGCTAATAGAAATGTCAGACTCATTTCTATTTTCTGAACTTTATAAATTTTCAGTTCAGTCACTCAGTTGTGTTATTTTTATCATTAATATCAACTTATTTTCTCATTAATATCATCATGATATACTGAGTACTTATAAAACCTTCCACTTTAAGGAGAATGGAAGTAACACAATATAGGGTTTCTCTTCCCGGAGACCTTCAGTCTCATGGGAAGGAAAAACCCCACTGAGGAGATGGTGAGACAGCAAAGGAGCTATAGTTCAATGAAAGCCGTCAGGTTTAGCTTGGGCCTACTCTGCTCTAATATAAAATAACTGGCCTCCTCTACTCTAATCAGGGCTTGCCTGATAGCTCAGTTGGTCAAGAATCCACCTGCAATGCAGGAGATCCCAGTTCAATTCATGGGTCAGAATGATCTGATGGAGAAGGGAGAGGCTACCTCTCCAGTATTCTTGGGCTTCTCTTGTGGCTCAGCTAGTAAAGAATCTGCCTGCAATGTGGAAGATCTGGGTTAGATCTCTGGATTGGGAAGATCTCCTGGAGAAGGGAATGGCTATCCAATCCAGTATTCTGGCCTGGAGAATTCCATGGACTCTATAGTCTACAGGATCACAAAGAGTCGGACACGACTGAGTGACTTTCATGTCACCTCTGTTCTAATGGGGTTCCTGGAAGAACAGGCATACAATGAACACCTTGAAGAACCAGTAGAATTTCAAAAGTTGTTTCAGGTTCACCCTGGACATGAGGTCCACAGATGTGTTTTGTTTGGCTTACTCAGCATTGTATAACATTTTAATTAGTTTCCAAGATATAACATCCACTCTCCTTCACCCATTCTAATTACCTGCCTGGTGCCTATCACTATTTGAGTTTGCAGCCTTTAGTCTATGGACTTAATTCCCATTCTCATTGTCACTGGTAACTATAAGCTTTGGTAAACATATTAGAATGATTTATTTTCTTCATATAATGTCACAAATTCTGCTCCATGCATACTAACAAGGGCTTGTAAAAGTTCTGTTTTTAAAGAATAATGTTTCTTCTTAGAAACTGATTTCTAGCTGGTCCAGTGTGGCCTGGATTCAAAGAATACTTTTAAAAGGCATTATGGTTTCTTCTACTCTGATATCTCTATTGTTCCCTTTTTATTGTACTATCATATTAGAACTTGATGAACTATATTTCACAGGTAGAGAAAGAATAGTCCATTGAAATGTACTGGGAGAAGTTACACAAATCACTGTGAAAATTGGCAACTAAACAAAACCTTCTTGAGACTACCTCCTAATTTGACCTTGGTTTGAATTGGGAGGATAGGATCAGAGAAGCACAGGAGTTTTATGTTTATATTCTATTCTTATCAACCCCCACCTCCACTTACTCTTTTAGAGATGAAAGCACTGCAGGCCCTAACAGATTTGAGCTGGCCAAATACACAGCACCTCACACTGAACAGATGACACTGGCGCTTTGTCACGCACTCACAGCCTGCAGGGAGGATACTGTGCAGGGTCACAAGGGCGCCACTCAAGAGCACAGTGAATCAACAAGGCCTGTGGGAAATAGGCTTTGTAGAGGCAGGAGGCTGAAGTGACCCTGGTTCCCATAGGGGGATGGGTCTTGCTTCTCTGGCAAGGAGGGGAAGGGAAATCTATTAGGTTGAAGTCCAAATGGGTTGCAACTGGTTGAGGTGACAGGAGAACTAGCTGGATGGGAGCCTTTCTCATCAGGTAGGGGCAGACCTGATGTGGCACTGGACGGTATATGAGGCTCAAAGGTGTCAGGGCAGTGCATGGAGTAGTAGTAGTGTTAGTCACTCTAGTTGTGTCTGACTCTTTTCAATCCCATGGACTGTAGCCCACCAGGCTCCTCTGTCAATGGGATTCTCCAGGCCAAGAATACTGGAGTGGGTAGCCATTCCATTCTCCAGGGACCCTTCCCCAACCAGGGACTGAACCTTGGTCTCCTGCATGGGCAGGCTGATTCTTCACCACTAGCACCACCCGGGAAGGCCATAGTGCATGGAAGTTCAGGCCTTTCTATGCATGTGAGCAGTTTTGTTTTTTGGGTTTTTTTTTTTACTGTTTATCCGGATACTNTCCATTCTCCAGGGACCCTTCCCCAACCAGGGACTGAACCTTGGTCTCCTGCATGGGCAGGCTGATTCTTCACCACTAGCACCACCCGGGAAGGCCATAGTGCATGGAAGTTCAGGCCTTTCTATGCATGTGAGCAGTTTTGTTTTTTGGGTTTTTTTTTTTACTGTTTATCCGGATACTGATAAATAGTATGGAACACTGCAAATTTCTAATGAATGGTTTTCATGTATAAACTCTATCTCTTTTAATATTAAGGTATTGGATTTTTTAAATATAAATTTATTTATTTTAATCGGAGGTTAATTACTTTACACTATTGTATTGGTTTTGCCATACATGAATCTGCCACAGGTGTACACGTGTTCCCCATCCTGAATGTCCCTCCCTCCTCCCTCCCCTTACCATTGCTCTGGGTCATCCCAGTGCACCAGCCCCAAGCATCCAATATCATGCATCGAACCTGGACTGGAGATTTGTTTCATATATGATATTATACGTGTTTCAATGCCATTCTCCCAAATTATCCCACCCTCTCCCTCTCCCACAGANTCAGAGCCTTTTATTCAATATTACATCTTTTGTTTTTCACCAGTATTTTTTTCACAGATTGGTCAAGCTCATGTCAGTTGTCTTATTAGTGCTCAATGCTCTGCATTAGTGGTATTATGCCAGTCACATTTCCTTATCAGACTACCTGACACTCTTTAAGCAATCCATTTTGACAAGAACTTCTTTTCCGATCCTATTTTGCCTTGACATGCTTCAACCTGGATATCTTTCCTTACTATCTTACAGCTGCACACACTTTCTTCTCTAAAGCAATTGTGATTCCAAAGATATGCCTCTGACTGCATTTCCACTGTCAAGTATGATTGCATCCCTCCTTCCCTACCACCTGCTCCTATCTACCTCCTCCATCACCTCCCTGCTGGCCCTGCTGGCAGCTTGTCCAGCATCTCCTGGTGTTGCAGCTTCTCCTTACGGAGGGGCTGCCTTCACTCTTCTCAGAGCACACATCTTATTTGCTCAGTTTATACTCAGGGTAGCAGAGGAGACCAGGGCTGGGTATAGACTCAGGGCATCCAGGCAGTGGACTGTTTCACAGCCAGGACTTCAGGAGAACCCAAAAGGAGACTAAGCTTATGTGTATTTGCTCTAACTACTCTGGAGTCTACTTCTATAGACTCAGAGCCTGTGAACTCTGAAAATTCCAGAAAACCTTTTATATCACATTGACTTTCTACTAACTTTATTGGTCTACAGAGGAATCCAGAGGCAAAAGTTATACCCATCCTCCAAGTCAGTGTTAGAAAGGAGAGAGACCCACAGCTCAGACTCACCAACTAGAGACAATGGAATTTTGGTAAAGTAAGGAAGAGTCTATTTTCTATTTCACAGGGCAAGATGGTCATGTTTTCCCAGTGCATGGCATTATACACTCACAGAGCTTCTTTTTGCAAATATCCATGATGTGCTTCATCTGTGTACCTAATATGAGTCAGTTTGGAAGCCTGGCTGAAGCAGTACAACATGGCAATTTTGTATTTTTTATGCCATCTTCCAGATTTCCTTTGCTTTGCCCATCCATTTATTTTCTTCTTGAGTAACTTAGGGAACAGCAAACTCTTCCACAAACTGTGCTAAGGAAGCACAAGTTATGTCTCTCCCACTTTTACCAACGTGTTGTCCTGTCACGAACCCTTCATGGAAGATCTCTGCTTGCTACTAAGATCTATACTTAACAGAAAGGAAGGTGTGGAATAATTTCTCTATGGTTATGTATCAGTGCGTTTGCTTTCTCAATAACTAATAATTATGGAATGTACTATAATTAGACATTTTAACCTTGCCTTAACCTAACTATGCCACATTCCACTGCCAAATGTATCTGAAGATCATCTACCCAGAGTAGAGATTAATAAGGCCACAATCAGGAGTACTGTGTATCCGAAGACAAGCTTTGACCAATATAACTATAATACAAGCAAACTATAAATATTTTCCAAGTTGAAAATACTCTTATCCCTCCTCCCTTTATCAGTACTCCAGTGGCTAAGACACTGAGCAGAGTAAGTCAAGTATGTCTGAAAGATAAACTATTAATCATATTTTCAAACCATATTCAAAATTATAATTGACGATGGCTTTTTTCCCTTGTTTTAAACAGGCCAATTTGCTTTAATTCATGTGGTAATTCTCAAAGCATAGATCATTTGGATATGGTTTCAAATACAGAAACTTGCCCAAGTAAACTTAAGATTTCATCTCCTGATCCACAGTTCATGGGGTCGCAAAGAGTCAGACATGACTGAGCGACTGAACTGAACTGAACTGAACTGATCTCTTTAACGTTCCCGTTCCTATTGAGAAGGGAACTAGGTCTGTCAAAAGAGTTTTCTTGTCTATAAATCAATGATAACTATTAGCAAACTCACTCATTCATGTCACATTACCAAATTTATTTCTAAACACATTTCAACATATTCTCATACAGTCTTCAGTGCTTGTCAGTAGGTGATAACAGATACGGCTTTCACAACCTCATGAAAATTGCACAGTTGTTAAATTTTAGAGTAAGAGTTTAACACTAAGAGAGAAAAACTTTTTAGAGTAAGGAATAAGGATTTTATATGCTAGAAATGACCTTTCACTTCATACTGGGATTAAGATTAGGGCTCTGTAGTCACANCTCATGTCACATTACCAAATTTATTACTAAACACATTTCAACATATTCTCATACAGTCTTCAGTGCTTGTCAGTAGGTGATAACATATACGGCTTTCACAAATTCATGAAAATTGCACAGCTGTTAAATTTTAGAGTAAGAGTTTAACACTAAGAGAGAAAAACTTTTTTAGAGTAAGGGATAAGGATTTTATATGCTAGAAATGACCTTTCACTTCATACTGGGATTAAGATTAGGGCTCTGTAGTCACACTTTGTAGGTCAAGTTTGAGGAGTGAGAGAAAACCAAAGGATAAAGGGCAATGACATCATTTCTGCATGGTTTGAAGGACCCAAAGACCAAGACTAAGAGTCCAAATAAAGAACTAATGAGAACCTAAAGATAAAAAAGTAGGAGCAAGGAGGAGATCAGAAGGCGGTGATACAAGTACCCAAGGCCCTACTTTCAGTCCCCTCAGCAGCCTGCTAGTATACTAAAGACCAGAAAGAAGCTATGCGAGAATACCTGCCCCTTTGGAAATGCTCCACGTTTGTAGTGCTAATAGGAGAGCTGGGATCTGAGATGAAGAAACAAGGTCCTTTAATGGGCTGGAGCTTTACCCAAGGCCCTTTAGGATGCCCAAGAAAAACAAGATACATGCACCCCAGTGTTCACTGCAGCACCATTTACAATAGCCAAGACAGGACAACAACTTAAATATCCATTGATAAAGGGACAGATAAAGAAGATGTGGTGTATACATACAATGGAATATTACTCAGTCATAAAAAGTAATGAAATAATGCTATTTGCAGCAAAATGCATGGACCTAGAGATTACCATAGGTGAATAAGTAAAGTAAGTCAGAGAAACACAAATATCCTATAACATTACTTATATGTGGAATCTAAAACAATGATATGAATGAACTTAAAAACAAAACAGAAAGAGGCCCACAAATACAGCAAACAAAGTTATGGTTACCAAAGGAGAAAGGCAGGAGAGGGAGGGATAAACTTGGAGTGAGTTTGGGATTAACATATACATATTTATATATATATTTACACTATTATATATGGTAGATAAACAAAGTCCTACTGTATAGTACAGGGAATTCTACTAAATATTGTATAATAACATATAAGGAAAGGAATCAGAAAAAGTGTGTGTGTGTGTGTGTGTGTGTGTGTATATATATATATATATATGCCATTCCCTTCTTCAGGGAATCTTCCTAACCAGGGATTGAACCTAGGTTCCTGCATTGCAGGCAGATTTTTTCCCATCTGAGCCACCAGGAAAGCCAGATAGATAGATAGACAGATATTCAAATCATTTTGCTAGATACCTGAAACTAACACAATATTTTAAATCACATTTACATGATCACTGTTGTTTGATAAAAATAAATAAATAAAAGTAAAGTGAAGGCACTTCTGTGCAGCCAACTCACACCACATTCACCTCCCTACATTTTCTGTAGGAGATGACTGCCCTCCAGGCTAAGATTTCTCTCATGGCCTGCCACATTTTCTGTCTAGAAGGTAAAAGTGACATTTTCAACAACTTTTCCCATTAAAAAAAAAATCATTACTCTTTTATGGAATTGCATTGTTTCCCTGTGAGGCAAAGTCACTTCTAAACCAAACTGGACAAACCACAGTTGACTTAAACATATGTTTTTCAAGCAATTTTATTCCATTATCTAAGAATTTAGCACTGTTCTGCAGTCCTAAGTGGCATCAGAGTACACTTTTACTGCAGAACTGTCAAAATATAATACAGTCTACAATAAAAGCTAATAGGTAAATAAAGTAACAAAACCAACTTCCTTTTCAAAGGGCCACTGCAACAATATTTTAACATGTACTTTTGATGCAAGATACTAATATCTTTCTAAATACATTTATTTGCAGTTTATATGTCTTGTTTCTAAGTCAGGACATTATTTGGGATATAGTTGTGGTTTTTATTAACAGTATCATCAAACAAATAAATAAAAGGAGAAATCTAGCCAGTTTAGAAGGAGCTGAAATAGAATTATATGCACAACAAATCTTAGTGATTTTTCAGGAATATACTAAAGTATTTTCAAACAGTTGAAGATTACTTGAAGTAGACTATTATCAATTTCTCTATAATATGGGAGTGACTTTCAAGATGGAGATTTTTCTTTTTTTGTTGTTGTTGTTGTCTACTGTAAATATGTATCTTTTTATTTTACTCCCTGTTTCTTGATCCAGCTTCTGAAACAGCATAATCAACTATTTATTTTTCCTTGGGTTGTTTTTTGTTTGTAAATCTTTCAACTCAGTGTATTTCTTAAGATGATTGTATGTGTCTCTTGCTTTGTTCAAGGCACACAGCTGAATTCATTTTATACATGAAGCAAACAAACAAAACATGGCATGGAGCCTACTTACTTTTAAGAAGTGACATTCCATTTTGGTTCAATAAAATAAAAATAATTCTTTTTTTAAAGAATAGTTTCTCTCTGTATGTTAGATTTGGGACATGCACACAAATAATAAAAAAAGAAAATAATAGCAATGAAAATATGAACTTCTAGAATACTTTATAATGTTAATGGAAGCCTTGTTGTTTTTTTCCCATATATACCCACATAAGAAAATCATTGAACTCATAGGGCTTCTCTTATAAGCCATCAGTGGGAATTACATGACCTCTATGTAGTTAAAGTAGTACCTCTTAAGATCCAGATCAACTTGCTGTCCTCATATTTGTTCCACTGCAAAGATACTCTTAAAAATTTCTGAGTTGACAGCTATTGCTTAGACAATTTTTTAATCATTTTGATAGTCACAGTTTCTGTCATTAGTAGGGCTAACTGACAAATTATCAATGACATATTTACACTAGCAATGGCATCTCCTGGAAGCCAAGATGCTGGAAAACATACATGAGTAGCAATGTGTATAGAAAGTACTAGCTCACCATCTGTTTGTTTGGGTTGAGAGCCGGAGAGAGCTCTTTTGTTTGAATAAGGCAGGGTTGATATTGTGACTGTTTCAGCGAAATTAATGAAATTAAACTTCCAGTTGCTTGTCAATTGAATATTTTCCCCATGGAAGGCTATGTTGTGTCCCAACAAGAGGCAAGAGAATCTTGTTAATATGGCAGTTCTTATCCTTCCTGCAGAAGAGTAAACCTAAGTCACCAGTACAATTATGTGTATTTTCCCAAATGCCCATTCCCTGAAAGCTATGCATGTCTCTAAAAATATCAACTATGCATATGAACCACATAATCTTTGTATTCTTATATATGTTTATTCTCTCCTTAAAGTCATTTCTCAATAGAAATAACTTTACTAATATTCAGACAAGTTTTCATCAGAAGAATATGGAATACTGCAAGTAGTCTATGAATTGCTTANGCATATGAACCACATAATCTTTGTATTCTTATATATGTTTATTCTCTCCTTAAAGTCATTTCTCAATAGAAATAACTTTACTAATATTCAGACAAGTTTTCATCAGAAGAATATGGAATACTGCAAGTAGTCTATGAATTGCTTAAAGTACAGGCCTTTAGCTATTCCAGTATGAAGTCTCATATGTCACATCAGAATAATATGAAAATATTGCCCATTTATAGTGAAAGTATATATAGTGTCATCAATATAAACATGTGTCAGAATTTCTGGGTTTGAATCTCAGCTATGACACTATTTGTGTGTTCCTGGGCAAATAACCTCTGTGCTGTAGTTTTATAATTTGTAGGATGATTATATTAACAAAGCCATTGACAGTGCTGTTTGAGGATTAAATGAAGACACATATATAAAGGACTCGTAACAATTTTCTGGCATCTTATAAGTAATACATACGCTAGATATTATTATTACTGATGTTATTATTATCACTACCAATAAGTAACTGATTCACTTTGCTGTGCACCTGAAATTGAAGCATTGTAAATCAACTATACTCCAAACAAAATTTTTTTTTTAATTTTATCCTTATATTTTCTGTTCTGCATGGAGATTTTTCTATTTGCCACTTAAGGGCAAATGGATGGAGAAGCAATAGAAACAGTGACAGACTTGATTTTCTTGGGCTCCAGAATCACTGTGGATGGTGACTGCAGTCATGAAATTAAAAGATGCTTGTTCCTTGGGAGAAAAGNGAAGCATTGTAAATCAACTATACTCCAAACAAAATTTTTTTTTTAATTTTATCCTTATATTTTCTGTTCTGCATGGAGATTTTTCTATTTGCCACTTAAGGGCAAATGGATGGAGAAGCAATAGAAACAGTGACAGACTTGATTTTCTTGGGCTCCAGAATCACTGTGGATGGTGACTGCAGTCATGAAATTAAAAGATGCTTGTTCCTTGGGAGAAAAGCTATGATAAACCTAGACACCATAATAAAAAGCACAGACATTACTTTGCCAACAAAGGTCCATATGGACAAAGCTATGGTTTTTTCCAGTAGCCATGTATGGATGTGAGAGTTGGACCATAAAGAGGGCTGAGTGCCAAAAAATTGATGCTTTTGAATGCAGTATACCTGGGTTCGATCCCTGGGTTGGGAAGATCCCATGGAGAAAGGAAAGGCTACCCACTCCAACATTCTGGCCTAAAAAATTCCATGGACTGTATAGTCCATAGAGTAGCAAAGAGTCAGACATGACTGAGCGACTTTCACTATCACATTTCAACTGTGGTATTTGAGAAGACTTTTGAGAGTCCCTTGCACTGCAAGGAGATCAAACCAGGAAATCAGTCCTGAATATTCATTGGAAGGACTGATGCTGAAGCTAAAGCTCCAATACTTTGACCACCTGATGCAAAGAGCCAACTCACTGGAAAAGACCCTGATGCTGGGAAAGATTGAAGGCAGGAAGAAAAGGGGATGAGAAGACAAGATGGCTGAATGGCATCACTGACTCAATGGACATGAGTTTGAGCAAGCTCCAGGAGATGGTGACGGACAGGGAAGCCTGGTTTGCTGAAGTACATGGGTCGCAAAGAGTTGGACACAACTGAGCAACTGAACAGCAATAGAGCTTTTCACAAGAATGACATTGTTCATATGAACCATTTCCCCTATTCTAGAGTGGAGCTTCTTAAGGATGAAAGTCTGTGAGTTTTTTCCTTTCTTAAACTAAACACTGATCACATGTGTTAATCATGGACCCTGCCACAGCCACCGCTTCTTCTTAGGAAAACTGTCCTATCTACTTAGGTCCCACAAGCTTTGCTCTACTAAGCGATAAAGTCAAATACAGACCTCTCCTAGGAATGTAGACACTGTGGCATGGGAAGGGTCAGTGTGTTTGCAGCAACTGAAGGTTGGTACCAATGAGGACACAGATAGAATACGGCCACGAGGGATCAGAGTAGGAATTTATATGCAAGTAATGAGAAGAAAGAAACACAAGCAGGAAAAAGCTGCAAGGAAGGAAAAAATCTAGGGTAAGAGGGTAGAGCAGTCCATGGGAAGTGGGAAGAAGCCTGACGGGAGAGAAGGAGGCAGAGAGAGCAAAAGATGGATTTTCTGAGAATGCATCTCAACAACCTTCCAGCCCCAGCCACCTCAGCCTCCTATCATCAAGACCTGATACTCTGATTTTATTAAGGTTNGAGGGTAGAGCAGTCCATGGGAAGTGGGAAGAAGCCTGACAGGAGAGAAGGAGGCAGAGAGAGCAAAAGATGGATTTTCTGAGAATGCATCTCAACAACCTTCCAGCCCCAGCCACCTCAGCCTCCTATCATCAAGACCTGATACTCTGATTTTATTAAGGTTTCATACATCAAGAATCCTCATTCCTGATCTTCCCAATAAACTCCTCTGTTAATGGAGCTATTTAAGAGGGATTTTGAACAAAGGAAAACATATTAACTGTACTTTCTTACCTTCTCTATTTTTGATGCTCTGATATCTGAAGCTTCGATGAACCAAGAGAGACTGCCCCTCCCAGAACCAGTTAATTTCTACAGAGTTAAGGAAAACAACTTTCATGGGAGCCCCTAGAGCCTACAGCCCCAGTAACCCAGAGCCCACAGCAACCATTCAAACTACCCCAAATCCTACACCTGCTTCCCCAGCTTCTCTTCTGTCCTCCTATGGAAGCCATAGGAAGGTTCCAGTCCACTACCCCCACCCCTTCTCTGCCTGCTTATCTTTGCTTCTTGCTTCCCATGCAGCCGTACATGCCGTGCTGTGCCTGTATCCAGGGGACTGTGAGTGTGATAACAACTTCTGTCTTCATGACAATCATTTCTGTGCTCTGCCTGTCTTACCATATCTGACTAAAATCCAGCTACCATTAAAGGAGCAGAACAGATTCTCATGTGAGTAAGAGTAATACATACTTTTAAATGTTAGGGGCCTCAAGAGGGCATATTCCAGAGGCCAGGGCCACAAGAGTGTTGAAAAAATGATTTCTGGTTGTGAGCAGCAGAAAATGCTTAGAAGGGGTAGCATTTGAGATATATGTTGAAGGACAGGCAGAATTTAGACATGAATGATGGGGCAGGAGCAAAGACCAGCAGAGGGAGACTGGCCTGAGCACAGGTGGGATGGGTAGAATGTATAGTGGAAAGGAAGCTTGATAAACTGAAGAGATATAAGGAGGCTAAGCCTGGAGGAAAGATTGGAGTCAAGTTCACACTTATATTCCCTTGAACTATCAGTCCTCTATTATAGCTTTAACAGTTAGAGTATGCACTGTGGACTAAACTGTGCTACCCACACACAACAAAGTCATATGGTGAAGTCTCGGCCCCTAATGTGATGGTATTTGGAGATGGGGCTTTGGGAGATAATTAAGCTTAGATGAGGCCCTCAAGATGAGATTAGTACCCTTATAAGAATAAACAAAAGAGTTTTTGCTCTCACATTGTCTCTCTGGCTGTCTCTTTCTCCCTCTCTCTCCTCTATATAAAGTCACAGCAAAAACATGAACCTCTTCAAAACAGAAAGATAATCTTCACCAGGAAATCAAATTACCTTGGAACCTTGGTCTTAGACTTCCCAGCCTGCAAAACAATGAGGAATAAATTCCTGTTGTTGAAGCCAGTCAGTCTATGGTAGGGAAGCCCAAAATGACTAATATGGTAGAGAAGGGCTCAAACAAAATGCCAGTTCCCAAAATGAACTTTCAAAAGCCTGCTTTTCCATTGCCTTGTCATGTACTTGTGAACTTGATGAAAGCTGGTGTTTGGCAGGAGAGAATGTACATACAGATAAGGTAACAGTAACAACACAGCTTCTGGGGCTGCTTGGCTTTATGGCCTTAACACCATTTCCAGGAGTAAATGTTTCCGTCATAGAATGACAAATATAATAGGCTTAGAAAGTGCATTTTCAAAAAAATTAATAATATACATGCTGTGTGAAAACATTATGTTCAGAGGCATGTTTTCACAAGTTTCTAATAGAATATCTTAAATAAATCATCCTAAAATGAAGTCTTAATGTTTCACAATGTGTGATTCTGGTAACAATGCATGGGAAATAGATCTATAGCTGAAGGATATGAAAAGGAATAATAAAAAAAAAACTATAGTCAGTGTTTCTGTTCCATTAATTTTAAAAAATTAGTTTAATTATATGCATTCCCAAAGTATGGGAATCAGTTAGTAGGTATTTATGAAGAATTGAGAGGGAGGAAAAATACTCAAACAACATAAGTAACATACCAGATAGGAAAAACTAGCTTCTAATCCCACCAGGTCTCATTCAGAAGACCTGGTGAAAATTAATCTACTTCTATATAGTGAATTAGAGAGGAAATGTAACATCACAGGGTAACAATTTGAAGCTGATCTTTCCCTGAATTCACTGGCCTAACGCCCAATTATTTGATTATTATAATTTGGATTATTGTGATTTTTAATGATAGCCATTTGACTTCGATTTGGCTGCTAGAATAATCTTCAAGAAGCCTGGGCCTGATTTCTTCATACTTACAGGGGGAAAGTGGAAAAAGCAAATAATTACTCTTAGCTAAGCTATTTTAATGTACATACAAACACTATAGAACTAAGAGGATGAGATATCCATTAATATGAATTTGAGACTATCATACTCCCACATACATGCAAACAAATGCACGTTGCTTAATCCCTAAGAGGCTTAATATACAGGACATAATATGGAAACAAATGCATCCTGGGACAGAGAAGACAGAGGGGCTCAGCACGTGTGATTCTGAAATCTTCAAAGCCAGGATTCTTCTCTATGCTTCCCTTCAATGCCGATCAGCTTCATCAACTAGAATAAAGTATTGTAGTTCACTGAGCCACAAGTAGAGGCAGGCAGCTTCTACAGTTTCCATTACTCATGCAATATTGCTATGGAGTTATCTTAAATTTATCATAACCTATAATTTGTTATCTATATCAAGTTAGTACTTAGATATACTCCAACTGATGAACTTACAGCACCCCTCAGAGCTCTCCAGTGGCGCCCAGGTGGAAATAAGCAGCATCTACTCAGCATCTTCCATGTACCAAGCATTATATACAGTGCTGGAGACAAAAGGAACATGATGTGGCCCTTTTCCACAAATGATTCACAGGACAGTGTACAGACAGAAACGTTAGCTGGCAATATCCTTCCTTAAATGTTAACCGCCAAATATGCGGCCAAGAAAATTAATGCATAGGAATTCCCTCCTGTGCATTCGTCAGGAGACTACATGAAGAAATTTAACTATCAGTCAGAATAGCCATTATTAAAAGCCTAAAAATAATAATAAATGCTGGAGAGGATGTGGAGAAAAGGGAACCTTCCTACACTGCTGGTAGCAATGTAAGTAGGTACAAGGCTGTTCTCTATGGAGAACAGCATAGAGGTTCTTTTAAAAACTAATAGGTATTTCTCTTTCTCTATATGACTTACTCCATTCAGTATGAAACTCTCTATGTCCATTCATGTTGCTGCAAATGGCATTATTTCATACACTCCTTTATATGTGGAATCTAAAAAGAAATTATACAAATGAACTTAGGTACAAATCAGAAACAGACTCACAGACTTTGAGAATGAGATTAGGGTTGCTGGGGAAAAGGAAGAGGGAAGGGACAGTTAGGGAGTTTGGGAACAATGTGTACGGACTACTATTTTATAATTGATACCCAACAAAGACCTACTTATAGCACATGGAACTCTGTTCAATGTTTTGTGGGTGGAATTCTGTTCAATATTATGTGGCAGCCTCGATGGGAGGGGAGTTTCGGGGGGAAAGAATGGATACATGTAAATGTATGGCTGAGTTTCTTCACTGCTCATCTGAGACCATCACAACCTTGTTTGTTAATTGGCTATATCCCAATACAAAATAAAAAGTTTTTTAAAAATCACCAGTATTGGTGAGGAGGTGGGCAAATTGGTATCATTATGCACTACTGATGGGATTATAAACTGGTGCAACTATTAGGGGAAAAGTCTATAGGTTCCTCAAAAAATAAATAGAATGGCCGTCGGTTCAGTTCAGTTCAGTTGCTCAGTCATGTCCACCTCTTTGCAACCCCATGAACTGCAGCACGCCAGGCCTCCCTGTCCATCACCAACTGCCAGAGTCTACCCAAACTCATGTCCATTGAGTTGGTGGAATGGCCATATGATCCACCAATTGTACTTCTACGTATATATCCAAAGAATTGAAAACAAGATATTGAGCAGATATTTATTTGCACACCTATATTCNAAGAAAATTAATGCATAGGAATTCCCTCCTGTGCATTCGTCAGGAGACTACATGAAGAAATTTAACTATCAGTCAGAATAGCCATTATTAAAAGTCTAAAAATAATAATAAATGCTGGAGAGGATGTGGAGAAAAGGGAACCTTCCTACACTGCTGGTAGCAATGTAAGTAGGTACAAGGCTGTTCTCTATGGAGAACAGCATAGAGGTTCTTTTAAAAACTGATAGATATTTCTCTTTCTCTATATGACTTACTCCATTCAGTATGAAACTCTCTATGTCCATTCATGTTGTTGCAAATAGCATTATTTCATACACTCCTTTATACGTGGAATCTAAAAAGAAATTATACAAATGAACTTAGGTACAAATCAGAAACAGACTCACAGACTTTGAGAATGAGATTAGGGTTGCTGGGGAAAAGGAAGAGGGAAGGGACAGTTAGGGAGTTTGGGAACAATGTGTACGGACTACTATTTTATAATTGATACCCAACAAAGATCTACTTATAGCACATGGAACTCTGTTCAATGTTTTGTGGGTGGAATTCTGTTCAATATTATGTGGCAGCCTCGATGGGAGGGGAGTTTTGGGGGGAAAGAATGGATACATGTAAATGTATGGCTGAGTTTCTTCACTGCTCATCTGAGACCATCACAACCTTGTTTGTTAATTGGCTATATCCCAATACAAAATAAAAAGTTTTTTTAAAATCACCAGTATTGGTGAGGAGGTGGGCAAATTGGTATCATTATGCACTACTGATGGGATTATAAACTGGTGCAACTATTAGGGGAAAAGTCTATAGGTTCCTCAAAAAATAAATAGAATGGCCGTCGGTTCAGTTCAGTTCAGTTGCTCAGTCATGTCCACCTCTTTGCAACCCCATGAACTGCAGCACGCCAGGCCTCCCTGTCCATCACCAACTGCCAGAGTCTACCCAAACTCATGTCCATTGAGTTGGTGGAATGGCCATATGATCCACCAATTGTACTTCTACGTATATATCCAAAGAATTGAAAACAAGATATTGAGCAGATATTTATTTGCACACCTATATTCACAGCAACACTCTTCACAATAATTGCTCAAAGATAGAAGCAACCCAAATGTTCGTTGACTGATGAATGGATAAAATATTGTGTGGTACATGCATTCCGTGGAATATTTTTTCAGGCTTGAAAAGNGCTCATCTGAGACCATCACAACCTTGTTTGTTAATTGGCTATATCCCAATACAAAATAAAAAGTTTTTTAAAAATCACCAGTATTGGTGAGGAGGTGGGCAAATTGGTATCATTATGCACTACTGATGGGATTATAAATTGGTGCAACTATTAGGGGAAAAGTCTATAGGTTCCTCAGAAAATAAATAGAATGGCCATCGGTTCAGTTCAGTTCAGTTGGTCAGTCGTGTCCACCTCTTTGCAACCCCATGAACTGCAGCACGCCAGGCCTCCCTGTCCATCACCAACTGCCAGAGTCTACCGAAACTCATGTCCATTGAGTCGGTGGAATGGCCATATGATCCACCAATTGTACTTCTAGGTATATATACAAAGAATTGAAAACAGGATATTGAGCAGATATTTATTTGCACACCCATATTCACAGCAACACTCTTCACAATAATTGCTCAAAGATGGAAGCAACCCAAATGTTCATTGACTGATGAATGGATAAAANGAAACTCATGTCCATTGAGTCGGTGGAATGGCCATATGATCCACCAATTGTACTTCTAGGTATATATACAAAGAATTGAAAACAGGATATTGAGCAGATATTTATTTGCACACCCATATTCACAGCAACACTCTTCACAATAATTGCTCAAAGATGGAAGCAACCCAAATGTTCATTGACTGATGAATGGATAAAATATTGTGTGGTACATGCATTCCGTGGAATATTTTTTCAGGCTTGAAAAGGAAGGAAATTCTGACATGGATGACCTTTGGGGACCTGCTGTGAAGTGAAGTGAAATAAACCAGTCACAAAAAGAAAAGTACTTTCTGATTCCTCTGTATTATATGGAGTATCTAATATAGCACATGTAAACTTGTCTACAAAACAGAAATAGACTCAGAGACATAGTAAACAAACTTATGGTTACCAAAGGGGAAAAAGAGGAAGGGATAAATTAGGAGCTCAAAATTAACATATACACACTACTATATAAAAAATAAATAAAGACCTACTGTATAACACAGAGAACTATATCCAACATCCAGAAATAGTTTACAATGGAAAAAAATCTGAAAAAGAAAAGATAGATATAACTGATTTATTTTGCTATTCACCTGAAACTAATGCAATAATATGCTGCTAAGTTGCTTCAGTTGTGTCTGACTCTGTGCAACACTATAGACGGCAGCCCAGCAGGCTCCTCCGTCCCTGGGATTCTCCAGGCAAGAACACTGGAGTGGGCTGCCATTTCCTTCTCCAATGCATGAAAATGAAAAGTAAAAGTGAAGTCGCTCAGTCATGTCCGACTCTTAGCGACCCCATGGACTGCAGCCTATCATGCTCCTCTGTCCATGGGATTTTCCAGGCAAGAGTATTAGAGTGGGGTGCCATTGTCTTCTCCGTAAATCAACTATACTTCAATCCAAAGAACAGAATGTAACTTGATCTTGAAGCAGGTGCCAAAAGATCCAAAAATACAATTAAGGAATTCCCCAGTCTATGATATGTCTCCAAGTTTGTGAATGAGAGAAGTATACATTCCTGCAGAGGAAAATAATAGTCCAACAGGGGTAAGAAAAAGTCTAGTCCATTTGAAGCATTCATTCATTTCACAAAGCATTGGAAGCATTCATTCATTTCACAGAGGTTGCTTATAAATTGCTAGGATTAGTAGTTGTTTGCCTGGTCATTTGCTTACTTCTCCCTCTAAAATGGTCAAGAACAAGAATCAGGTACAAACACAGGGAGCCCAATGTGCAGGTGCCATCTTTCGTATATAAAAATAAAGCCATAGACAAAATACTTGAAGTTTTTCAAAGTGGTGACAAATACTCCTCATGCATTTAGTTCTACTCTTACCCATATCTCTCTGTGACCAGGTAAACATTTGAGAAGTAATCACTGGATAAGTGCACAAGCTTTGGAGTGAGAGCTCTGATCTTATTTTTTAGGTTGGTTGCTTACTAGAATGGGACCTTCGCCATAAATTTGTCCTCCAGTGGCCCATGTTTGCTGACTGGTAAAGGGTAAACACTAGCTAAAAGGGAAGTTGTAAGTATTCAATTAAAGAAGGCATGTGAAGCACCTGATATTCACTAGGTTCCAACAACATCATATCCACTGTTCTTGCAAGAAAGCCTGACAGCTGGCTCCAGCCATGGAAACACATCAACAAATGATAAATGTCACCCACCCCCCACCCTTGCTGCCTCCAAAACTGATCGATGGCCTGATTACCACCAGCTGAGCTAACTGGCTAAAAAGCATGGGAAACAGCACTCATGGAAGGCAAATCACCACATGTCAAAAGAAACCTCAAAAAAGAAGAAATGGTAAAATTGGATAGTAGGGATCAGGGAGAAAACAGAGCCCCCACTCACCACAGCGGAGATTGAACTGTAGGTGACTTTGCTGAAAACATTCATTCATAAGCAANTATAAAAATAAAGCCATAGACAAAATACTTGAAGTTTTTCAAAGTGGTGACAAATACTCCTCATGCATTTAGTTCTACTCTTACCCATATCTCTCTGTGACCAGGTAAACATTTGAGAAGTAATCACTGGATAAGTGCACAAGCTTTGGAGTGAGAGCTCTGATCTTATTTTTTAGGTTGGTTGCTTACTAGAATGGGACCTTCGCCATAAATTTGTCCTCCAGTGGCCCATGTTTGCTGACTGGTAAAGGGTAAACACTAGCTAAAAGGGAAGTTGTAAGTATTCAATTAAAGAAGGCATGTGAAGCACCTGATATTCACTAGGTTCCAACAACATCATATCCACTGTTCTTGCAAGAAAGCCTGACAGCTGGCTCCAGCCATGGAAACACATCAACAAATGATAAATGTCACCCACCCCCCACCCTTGCTGCCTCCAAAACTGATCGATGGCCTGATTACCACCAGCTGAGCTAACTGGCTAAAAAGCATGGGAAACAGCACTCATGGAAGGCAAATCACCACATGTCAAAAGAAACCTCAAAAAAGAAGAAATGGTAAAATTGGATAGTAGGGATCAGGGAGAAAACAGAGCCCCCACTCACCACAGCGGAGATTGAACTGTAGGTGACTTTGCTGAAAACATTCATTCATAAGCAGACGCCTACATGCTATTTTATTTCTCCATATTTTAGTCCCTTATCCACCCACAGCTTCACTTCTATATTTCAGCATTGTAATCCTTCCTCACTAAGGAGGATGCGTTGAATAGGCCACATAGAGAGATTCACCCTGCCATGTCTGTGGGGAGGAATTCTAGCACAGTGATTTACTTTAACATCAAACTCAAAAGCAGGCCCAGAAATCCTTCATTATCATTTAATATGAATCTATTTCATTAACTAATTTAAAATCATGCATAATTCATCACATGCATTGTTCATTTATTGTTTAGCATGCATTTCCCTAGATGTGATGTCTATATTAGCTTAACCTCATTATTTTTCCTGCATAAAATGATTGAGATATACATTTCTTTATTATTGGAAATAAGATGGCTGTTTATTCATCAAATTGGGTCACTGATGTCCCTCTGTAACATATTTTCCAACTTTTATTTTCAAAATCCTTTCCTATACATTCTCATATTATCCTTCTAATAATCGTGTTTTTTATCAACCTGATTGTATTATTTTACTTACTTGTTTTAAAAGCAAGGAATCAGTGACTTCGACTGAGAAATTTGCTAAAGTAAAATGTGATAGTTTTAAAACCGAAACTCAAATCTCCTGTCTTCTAATTTAAATTGCTAGTGATAAGTTAGCAAATTGCTAGTTATTCACAGTTCCCAAAAGAAAGGGACATGCTCCTATTACACAGGGGCCAACACAGAAGCACCAGTCAGTCAGGAGGCAGAAGGAGCAAGTGGAAAATGCAGGCAAGAGCCTTTCCTGTGGCTTCTAAGGGAAGGAATGGGTGAGGCAGGAAAAGCAGCTTAGGACTGGTACTTTGAAAAATTTCAGTGGACTCTGGGGCATAAAGATTGTCCTTAGCTGTCTGATACTTGGTTATGGGATGATTAAGGCAGAGAAAGAGTGGCTCTGAATATATGCCTAAAGGAGTGGGTGACGGAGGTGTGAGTTTTGGACTGATGAGTCTGCACATATGAAAGGCACCCTTGCAAGTGAGTCATTCACTATCTCAAGTAATTGGCTAGCCCTGGGAGGAGCAGCCTCTCCAGGATCAACAAGGCTCTGGATGCCATAGCATCAGAAACACAGTATTAACACAAAGATCTGGTCATTTATACATGCCAGACACAGTGCTAAATTGTCAACATGTATTGTCTTACAAATACTTCCTAACAACCCTACAAAGTAAACTCTTCATCATTACCATTATCATCATCATCCTTATTTTACAGATGGGGGACCCAAGATTTAGAGACAACAGGAACTTGGTCCGAATCATAGCCAGTAAGCGGGGGGATAAGAATGTGACCCTCTCCACCCTAGCTACAGGGATCATGCTTTTAACCATTGTATCACAGAAGCTATTCAGAAAACTCAGGAAGTATCACTGATGACTTTAATTTTTACATGTTTCCCTTAGCCCCCAAATCATATCCAGGTTATCATGCTCCTGAGCCAACTGATTATATCAGTTTGTGTTCAGATAACATGGTTGAGAATCCACTGTGTGATAGGGAGTAGAGATGGGAGTTAAGAATAAACTGAGAAATCTGAGCAAAGTCTCTTGACTTAGGACCTTTTACAGTCAAACTTCAAAGTAAGTCTTTTGCCACCTATTCTTTTATTATAAATCTCTGTCTCTTTTCAAACTCACCTGGAGTTTTGTCTCCAATGCAGTCTGCATAGCTCTGTTACTGAATAGCCAAGAGAAAGAGCATAATCTCTAAATCTCAAAGATTAGGCTATGAGCTCACAAGGACATTGGAAGGATAAGCAAGCTTAAAATATTATAGGGTGGGAATGATTTGGGAGAATGGCATTGGCATTGAAACATGTATCATATCATATAAGAAACAAATTGCCAGTCTAGGTTCGATGCAGGATACAGGATGCTTGGGGCTGGTGCACTGGGATGACCCAGAAAGATGATATGAGGAGGGAGGTGAGGGGGGGTTCAGGATTGGGAACATGTGTACACCCATGGCGGCTTCATATTGATGTATGGCAAAACCAATACAGTATTCTAAAGTGAAATAAAGTTAAATAAATAAATAATATTATAGTATAGATCTCAGAAAAACAAGCGGGTATTTAAATTATGTGGTTAATAATGTAATCTGAGCAAGGCCAATGAGAGATTCACCTGATTCAGGGATCTCCCAGGAGGTAAAAATTTCCTAAAGATGCCCCTTCCACCACAAGAATCAGTTCAGTCACATCCCACTGTCACCAAGACTGGCTGACAAAGCCTTTGGTTTCTCTGGATAACACAGTTGTTAAATTGTGCCAATTCCACTATGAAAGAAAATCAGTGACTCTCTATATTACCGGTAGGAGCATCCACTTCTACATCCACATCATAGCCAACCTCCACAAACACACATTGCCATAGCCCTGTGGGGTCATGAGGGACATCTTAAGATAAGAAATCACTCTAAATTTCAGGATCTTATTAAATGCACTGAACTCAGAAAGAAAGAGGTTCCAGCTCTAAGGAGTCTGTCTGTTCTTCATTCCAGTTTAGTTCCTGATTCCCTCTTGATTCACAAGCCTCCAGTATTGAACTGACAGTTCATAATAAATAGAGGGACTTTATGAGTAGAGGGACCATTACTTTATTATCTAAACAGAGACACTTTTTGAGGGAGCGAGGGATCAGTAGTAATCTTTATACAGGAACAACAAGCATAACTGGGTTCTCTTCCAGATTAAGGGGAATGTGTAGGCACCTGATTCGTAGGACAGAAAGGAGCCAGTTCTTCATGACCGTCATGTGGCTTTTGAGATGCAGGTATTCATTTATCATCTGTGAGCCCTCATACCACCAGAGAATCAGTGTCTGAAAGCCACTTTGTGCTTAGGTTATTCTATAAGGGTTCTCCCTTATGCCTAAGGAAAGTGAATTTCAACGTTTATACAGCCTTCTGTAAGAAATTTTGGCAATATTAAATAACAGTAAGCTTCCCAATCTAAATTTGCCCTAATCTCAAAAGGGGTCTCTAGAACATTCTAGGATACCTAAGAACTCAAGATACCACTGAGAATATGAATGTTACAGAGCCAAGAGAAGGTGTTATCTATAAGAACAAATTAAGAGAAAATGTCTTGCCCCATGTATCACTTGAGCTCAAATGTGATTGAAAGAAAAGAAGTGAGGCACTATTGCAACCACTGGCTACAGAAGGACTTAACACTTGAGAGTTAAAAGGAGACCAAGAGTCAATATCTCAGAGCAAAGGTACAAGATCATTCCTTCTTTAATTACATGTGCAATATTACTTCAGGAAATGTTGATTATCTATTGATACTGATACATACCCTCATGAAGTAGAAAATCTGGTAGGAAACTATAAAATGTATGCAGACACAAATAAGAACTTGGTGAGTTCTTCCAAAGAGACAACAATAAACTAAGAGGTCTCAAAGGAAGAAAATGCCAGAGCTGGTGCAAGGCGATTATGATACTGAAGGAATGAGAAAACGTCCTGGAAGAGGCAGAATGTGAAACCTCCTTTGAAAAGTGGAAAAGATTTTGACAGTCGAATGGAGATAATAAGCACTCTGAGCACGGAGAATGCTGTAAGCAAAGGAAGGAAGTGAAATGTTCCTCATCCTTGGAGTGCAAGACTGGAGAGGTAGGTCAGGGGCCAGAATGTGACAGGATCATCAACTTAAGTAGCTTCTAATACAAAACTTGCTTTACAGCAATTGCAGGAGAATGATCCAGTTATAATCTCTGAAAATTTGCCATGATGGTAGTGATTATTCATGAGAATTAGCATACTTTGGGGAAATAGAATATTGATAGATGTATTTGTACTCTCAGATCCAAAGGTAAAATCCCCCAAGTCAGTCCCAGCTGTGGGTAACCTAGATAAAAAAATGAAACTGTAAATTTTGTTTTAATCTGAAAGCAAAAATAGCAAAAGTGAGATTGCAAAATAGCAAAGGCTTTCTTCAGATATTTGCACATTAAAGCCTTATACAATAAGATATAGCTATTTCCGAATATCATAAAAATTTTAAAGGTGCCTTAAAATGCTTTTGAGTTTCATGAAATTGAAAAATAGTCTTTCTTCAGAACAACATGGTAGAATATTAGGACATAACTCAAGATACCTACAGAATATGTCTTACAAACTCTGCTAATAGTAGATAGTAGTAGCTAACAGTTAAGTAGTGCTTGTTATATAATCAATACGATATCAAACATTTCACATGTATTTGTGGAAGCAACCTTTTGTTCAAATGAAATTTTAAGCCCAGTCAAAATAATAATAAGACAGTCCCTGTCTTATTAGGACTCCTTAGATAGTCCTGAAGAAGCCTCGAGGATCTGCTGGACTCTGAGGGAAGAGTTTTGAAACCACTGTCACAGACTTTGCATAGAGGTGGACATCATGAATCCAGTGCCAGGGAATGCTTGCATCAGTCAGTTCAGTCACAGAGTCATGTCCAACTCTTTGTGACCACATGGATGGTAGCAGGCCAGGCTTCCCAGCCCATCACCAAAGCCCAGAGCTTACTCAAACTCATTCCATAGGGTCAGTGATGCCATCCCACCATATCATCCTCTTCCATCCCCTTCTCCTCCTGCCTTCAATCTATCCCAGCATCAGGGTCTTTTCCAATGAGTCATTCTTCACATAAAGTGGCCAAAGAATTGGAGTTTCAGCTTCCACATCAGTCCTTCCAATGAATATTCAGAACTGATTTCATTTAGGATGGAATGGTTGGATCTCCTTGCAATCCAAGAGACTCTCAAGAGTCTTCTCCAATGCCACAGTTCAAAAGCATCAATTCTTTGGTGCTCAGCTTTCTTCACAGTCCAACTCTCACACCAGTACATGACAACTGGAAAAACCATAGCTTTGACTAGACAGACCTTTATTGGCAAAGTAATGTCTCTGGTTTTTAATATGCTGCCTAGGTTGGTCATAGCTTTTTTTCCAAGGAGCAAGTGTCTTTTAATTTAATGACTGCAGTCACCATCTGCAGTGATTGTGGAGCCCAAGAAAATAAAATCTGTCATTGTTTTCCATCGCTTCCCCATCTATTTGCCATGAACTGATGGGACCAGATGTCAAGATCTTAGTTTTCTGAATGTTGAGTTTTAAGCCAACTTTTTCACTCTCCTCTTTCACTTTTATCAAGAGGCTCTTTAATTCCTCTTCACTTTCTGCCATAAGAGTGGTATCATCTGCATATCTGAGCTCTTTGATATTTCTCCCAGAAATCTTGATTCCAGCTTGCACTTCATCCAGCCTGGCATTTCTCATGATGTACTCTGCATATAAGTTAAATAAACAGGGTGACAATATACAGCCTTGACATACTCCTTTCCCGATTTGGAAGCAGTTTGTCACTCCATGTCCAGTTCTAACTGTTGCTTCTTGACCTGCATCTAGATTTCTCAGGAGGCAAGTCAGGTGATCTGGTATTCCCTTCTCTTTAAGAATTTTCCAGTTTGTTGTCAGTGGCTTTCAACAGTAATAATATGAAAAACCTCTTTGACTATAGTTGTAGGGTTGATTCCACATCTGCACTGAAGTGTCCATATATATAAAAGGAGTGTGTTAGGCTAGATCACATTTTCACCTGTTGTTATAGAATTCTTCCATGACAGAATTAGAGATGATCTAGCCATATTATTACTGGCTCTCAATTCCACCCAACTTCTGACAGACTATTAAGATTTGTCCCTGTCCCATAAAAAAATGTTATTTTGGTCCATTCTTTAATATTGTAATTTGTTGGTATTGAAGTATATATCTATATATATATATGTATAAAATATATTGTGTATACATATTATATGGACTGTCCAGGTGGCACTGGTGATAAAGAACCCACCTGCCAACCCAGGAGATAAGACACATGGGTTCAGTCCCTGGGTTGGGAATATCCCCTGGAGGAGGACATGGCAACCCACTCCAGTACTCTTACCTGGAGAATCCCATGTACAGAGGAGCCTGGTGGGCTACTGTCCATTGGGTCACACAGATCAGACACAACTGAAATGACTTAGCATGTATGCGTGCATACATATTATAAATATATATATAATCAATAGATTATATTACATGTATTGTATATATATATACATATATGTGTATATATATATATGTATGTGTGTGTGTGTTTAAGAGGAAAGAGAACAGATGTGGTTTAACCCTAAATTAAGTGAGAGAATTGAGAAGACAAATAAATGGTTCTAATCATTAAATGCACATTATGGAAAGAAGCCAGCTTCCTGTTTTTAAGAAAAGCATGGTTCATCATTCAAGAATGACATCGAGTCAATTTCTTTTCTTATGTAGGTAATAACAGCAGGGACTGGGTAAGGCCTTGAACTTAAAGAATATTGAACCAATCCATTAAAGTTTATAGTCCTATTTCTAGAGCAAATAGAAACCTCCAGAGGTTTTTCTTGGCTTGGCCTCAAATTCGAATTATACCTCATAAAGGGATTTCTTAATTCAAGAATAGCTTCTTTGAACTTAAAGAATAAAAAATAAAAAGATAAACTAAGTGTTCATGTGTGAATATCCCAGAATGGTCGTAGGCAGGGCGAGGAAGGGGAAATTTTCTTGTACTCAAACCTTTTCAGCACATTGTCTATGTGATCAGCTGTACTCTTTGGCTTAGAGCTGCCATAAAAAATACCAGATTACTGGCCTGAGAGGGAAGCCTGGCATGCTACAGTCCATGGGGTTGCAAAGAGTCAAATGCAACTGAGCTACTGAATGACAAGTGGCCTGAATGACAGAAATTTATTTTCTCACAGTTTGGAGACTAGAAATCTGAGATGAAGGTGCTGATAAGTCTGGTTTCTCTTGAGATGTACCTCCTTGGCTTGCAGATGGTCACCCTCTTCCTGTGCCATCACATGGCCTTTCCTCTGGGGATATATATTTCTGTGGTCTTTCCCTCTTCTAATAAGGACACTAGTCCTACTGGATTAGGGCCCACCTATGTGACCTCATTTCCTCTTAATTAATCCTTTAAAGGCACTATGTCCACAGTCACATTCTGCTGTATTGAAGGTTAGTATATCAACATATTTACTATGGGAGAACACAATTCAATACATAGGATCAGAACAAGACAAAAGAGAAGGAAAAATCAGAAGGACCAGAATAGTGATCTTGATTTACACAGTTTGCTGATACATAAGATCCCTCTCCCGGATCCACAGAATTTGTACTGCATTCATACATGGGTCAAATTGCCATAGAATTGCAGCAAAATTATTATTTCCTCCCCTCACCACATCCTAATATATCTCTACACCACCAGCATACCCACCTGGGACAAAGTCTGCAGGGCCGGAGCTAGGAGGCACTGAGAGTTAGCACTTGCAGAACTGAGTCAACGCCCCCTTCAATGCTGCATCTTGGACATCTCTCTTTGTCCATCCTAATCTTGGTCCACAGGACATCCCCTCATTAGGACAATAGCCCCAGAAAAAGCTGAAGCTGAGAAGTCACATAGCTTCTATTTCAAATTCCAGGTCAGCTTCATGTTCACTTCAGGGAAGTGGGGATCCACCAGGATAATTTCCTATTGTATAATTTCCTATTGTAAGATTCAGATAGCAGTCGGAAGAGGAAGTAATAAAGATGGCTGAAGAGACTGATGGGCATAAAGTTACTTAGAACATATATTTTGCCTAAAATATGTAGAGAATACGTTAAAATCTATCTGCTGTTTTTTTTATTTGTTAAAACTCTATTGAGATACATTTTTCATACCATAAATCCACCCATTTAAAGTGAATAGTGTATTGATTTTTAGCTTATTGAGATAAAGGAAAGAAATGAGTAGGGCTTCCCTTTTGGCTCAGTTGGTAAAGAATCTGCCTGCAATGCAGGATTTTGATCTCTGGGTTGGGAAGACCCCCTGGAGAAGGAAATGAGTAAATGGCAACCACTCCAGTATTCTTGCCTGGGAAATTCCATAGCCAGATAAGCCTGGCAGGCTACAGTGCATGGTGTCACAAGAGTGAGTCAGACATGGTTTAATTTAACAACTGAACCAATGATTAGTTTTTAAAAAGTGTGAAACAATTATGGCCAAAGAAACACTGCTGTTGCTGCTAAGTCGCTTTGGTTGTGTCTGACTTTGTGCGACCCCATAGATGGCAGCCCACCAGGCTCCCCCGTCCCTGGGATTCTCCAGGCAAGAACACTGGAGTAGGTTGCCATTTCCTTCTCCAGTGCATGAAAGTGAAAAGTGAAAGTGAAGTCGCTCAGTCGTGTCCGACTCTTAGCGACCCCATGGACAGCATCCCACCAGGCTCCTCCGTGCATGGGCTTTTCCAGGCAAGAGTACTGGAGTAGGGTGCCACTGCTTTCTCCAAAAGAAACACTAGTCCCCCTTTATCCATGATTTCACCATCCACGGTCTCAGTTACCCATGGTCAACTTCAGTCTGAAATATTACATGGAAAATTCCAGAAATAAACAATTCATAACTTTAAAGTTTCAGTGTTTTGAATAGAGTGATGACATCTCAAGCCTACTGGCTCTCTTTCACTAGGACATGAATTATCCCTTTGTTTGGGGCATTCTTGCTCCTTAATAACTGATTAGCCCTCTCAGTTATCAAATGGACTATTGAAGTATAGTGCATATATTCAAGTAACTCTTTAATAATGGCCCTCTTTTTTTTTTCCAAGTAAAATATTTATTTATTTATTTNTCTGATGCTGGAGGGGACTGGGGGCAGGAGGAGAAGGGGACGACAGAGGATGAGATGGCTGGATGGCATCACTGACTCGATGGGTTTGAGTCTGAGTGAACTCCGGGAGTTGGTGATGGACAGGGAGGCCTGGCGTGCTGCAGTTCATGGGGTCGCAAAGAATCGGACCTGACTTAGCGACTGAACTGAACTGAACTGATGTCCTCTGCCAGCATTCAGACGTTGTTTTGTGAAGTTCACTCAGCATTGAAATGTTCTTTTGATGAATTTGTGAGGGAGAAAGTGGTCTCCCCATCCTATTCCTCCGTCATCTTAGGACTGCCCCCTAATGGCCCTCTTTAAAGTACATCACTACTTTAAAGAATAGTGATGTTGGCAATTTGAATATACCAAAGAGAAGCTGTAAGTACTTCCTTTAAGTGAAAGATGAAAGTTCTTGATTTAATAAGCAAAGAGAAAAAATAGTTTTTTGAGGTTGCTGAGATTTACAGTAAGAATGAATCTTCTATCCATGAAATTATGAAAAAGAAGTCTGTGCCAGTTCTCCTATCACACCTCAAATTAAGCTATTGCCACAGTGCATGAAAAGTACTTAGTTAAGATAAAAAAGACATTAAATTTGCACAATAAGATTTTATAAGAGAGAGAGAGACCACATTCACATAACTTTTATTATAGTATATTATAACAATGGTTCTATTGTATTATTAATTGTTGCTAATATCTTACTGTATCTAATTTATAAATTAAACTTTATTGCTGGAAATCATGTACAGGAAAAAACATGTTATATTCAGAGTAATTTGTTGTTGTTGTTTAGTCACTAATTGTCTGATTATTTTGTGACCCCATGGACTGTACAAGTCTCCTCTGTCCATGAGATTTCCCAGACAAGAATACTAGAGTGGGTAGCCATTTCCTTCTCCAGCGGATCTTCCTGACTCAGGGATCAAACCTATGTCTCTTGCATTGGCTTGGAGATTCTTTATCACTGAGCCACCAGGGAAGCCTAATACAGGGTAATACTCAAGACTTTAGGAAAAAATATGGTGTATATATAGGGGACTCTCCACCATGACCCATTCATCTTGGTGTAAGGCTACCCAACACAGACGGGTCATGGTGGAGAGTTCTGACAAAACGTGGCCCATTGGAAAAGGGAATGGCAAACCACTTCAGTATTCTTGCCTTGAGAACCCCATGAACAGTATGTAAAGGCAAAAGAAGAGAGGACACTGAAAGATGAACTCTCCAGGTTGGTAGGTACCTAATATGCTACTGGATATCAGTGGAGAAATAACTCCAGAAAGAATGAAGAAACAGAGCCAAAACAAAAACAATACCCAGTTGTGGATGTGACTGGTGATGAAAGTAAAGTCTGATGCTGTAAAGAGCAATATTACATAGCAATCTGGAATGTTAGGTCCATGAATCAAGGCAAATTGGATGTGATCAAACAGGAGATGGCAAGAGTAAACAGTGACATTTTAGGAATCTGTGAATTAAAATGGACTGTAATGGGTGAACTGAACTCAGATGACTATTATATCTACTACTGCGGGCAGGAATTCCTCAGAAGACATGGAGAAGCCTTCATAGCCAACAAAAGAGTCTGAAATGCAGTACTTGGATGCAATCTCAAAAATGACAAGCGATCTCTGCTTGTTTCCAGGCAAGCTCTTCAATATCACAGTAATCCAAGACTATGAGCCGACCAGTAATGCTGAAGAAGCTGGAAACTGAATGGCTCTATGAAGACCTACAAGACCTCCTAGAGCTAACCCAAAGAAGATGTCCTTTTCATTATAGGGGACTGGAGTGCAAAAGTAGGAATTCAAGAAACACCTGGAGTAACAGGCAAATTTGACCTTGGAGTACAGAATAAATAAGGGCAAAGGCTAACAGAGTTTTGCCAAGAAAAAGCACTGGTCATAGCAAACACCCTCTTCCAACAATACAAGAGAAGACTCTACACATGGACATCACCAGACGGTCAACATCGAAATCAGATTGATTATATTCTTTGTAGCCAAAGATGGAGAAGCTCTATATAGTCAGCAAAACAAGACCAGGAACTGACTGTGGCTCGGATCATGAACTCCTTATTGCCAAATTCAGACTTAAATTGAAGAAAGTATAGAAAACACCTAGACCATTCAGGCATGACCTAAATCAAATCCCTTATGATTATACAGTGAGAGTGAGAAATAGATTTAAGGGCCTAGATCTGATAGATAGAGTGCGTGATGAACTATGGACAGAGGTTCGTGACACTGTACAGGAGACAGGGATCGAGACCATCCGCATGGAAAAGAAATGCAAACTGGCAAAATGGTTGTCTGAGGAGGCTTTACAAACAGCTGAGAAAAGAAGAGAAGTAAAAGGCAAAGGAGAAAAGAAGAGACATACCCATTTAAATTCAGAGTTCCAAAGAATAGTAAGGAGAGATAAGAAAGCCTTCCTGGGTGATCAAAGCAAAGAAAACAATAGAATGGGAAAGACTAGAGATCTCTTCAAGAAAATTAGAAATACTAAGGGAAATTTTCATGAAAAGATGGGCAATATAAAGAACAGAAATGGTATGGATGGACCTAACAGAAGCAGAAGACATTAAGAGGTGGTAAGAATACATAAAATAGGTATACAAAAAAGATCTTCATGACCCAGATAACCATTCTGGTGTGATCACTCTCCCAGAACCAGATAACCTGGAATGCACAGTCAAGTGGCCCTTAATAAGAAGCATTACTATGAATAAAGCTTGGGGAGGTGATGGAATTCCAGTTGAGCTATTTCAAATTCTAAGATATGATGCTGTGAAAGTGTTGCACTTAATATGCCAGCAAATTTGGAAAACTCAGCAGTGGCCACAGGACTGGAAAAGGTCAGTTTTTATTCCACTCAATCTCAAAGAAAGGCAATTCCAAAGAATCTTAGAACTACCTCACAGTTGCACTCATCTCACATGCTAGCAAAGTAATGCTCAAAATTCTCCAAGCCAGGCTTCAATAGTACATGAACCCTGAAATTTCAGATGTTGAAGCTGGATTTAGAAAAGGCAGAGGAACCAGCAATCAAACTAGCAACATCCATTGTATCATCAAAAAAGCAAGAGAGTTCCAGAAAAAAACATCTACTCTACTTTATTGAATATGCCAAAGCATTTGACTATGTGGATCACAACAAACTGTTAAAAACTCTTAAAGAGATGGGGATACCATATCACATGACTTGCCTCCTGAGAAATCTGGATACAGGAGAAGAAGCAACAGTTAGAACTAGACATAGAACAACAGACTGGCTCCAAATAGGGAAAGGAGTATATTGTCACCCTGCTTTTTAAACTTATATGCAGAGTACATCATGAGAAAGACTAGACTGGATGAAGCGCAAGCTGGAATCAAGATTGCTGCAAGAGATATCAAAAACCTCAGATATGCAGATGACACCACCCTTATGACAGAAAGAGAAGAACTAAAGAACCTCTTCATGAAAGTGAAAGCAGAGAGTGAAAAAAATTGGCTTAAAACTCAACATTTAAAAAACTAAGATCATGGTATCTTGTCCCATCACTTCATGGAAAATAGATGGGGAAACAGAGAAACAATGGCAGATTTTATTTTGGGGAACTCCAAAATTACTGCAGATGGTGACTGCAGCCATGAAACTAAAAGATGCTTCCTCCTTGGAAGAAAAGTTATGACCAATCTAGACAGCATATTAAAATGCAGATACATTATTTTGCCAACATAAGTCTGTCTAGTCAAAGCTATGGTTTTTCCAGTAGTCATTTATGGATGTGAGAGTTGGACTATAAAGAAAGTCAAGTGCCAAAGAAGATGCTTTTGAACTTTGGCATTGGAGAAGACTCTTGAGAGTCCCTTGGACTGCAAGGAGACCCAACCAGTCTATCCTAAAGGAAATCAGTCCTAAATATTCATTTGAAGGACTGATGCTGAAGCTGAAATTCCAATACTTTGGCAAACTTATTGGAAGAAATGACTCATTTGAAAATATCCTGATGCTGAGAAAGATTGAAGGCTAAAGGAGAAGGGGATGACAGAAGATGATATGGTTGGATGGCATCACTGACTCAATGGACATGAGTTTGAGTAAGCTCCAGGAATTGGTTATGGACAGGGAAGCCTGGCATGCTGTAGTCCATGGAGTCACAAAGCATTGGACACGACTGTGTAGCTTAACTGAACTTAACTAAACTGATATAGGTGACTATGGGAAAGATGGGGCTTCCTCAGTGGCTCAGCAGTAAAGAAACCCACTGAATTCAAGAGCAACAAGTTCTATCCCTGGGTTGTGAAAATCCCTGTAGGATGGGATAGCAACCCACTCTAGTGTTCTTGTCTAGCAAATCCCATGGAGAGAAGAGCCTGGCAGGCTACAGTCCATAGGGTTACAAAGACAGACAGGACTGAAGCAATTTAGCATGTAAGCATGGGAAAGATTGAAGGCAAAAGAAGAGGGTGACAAAGGATGAGATGGTTAGATGGCATCACTGATTCAGTGGACATGAACTTGGGCAAACTCTGTGAGATGGTGAGAGACAGGGAGGCCTAGAATGCTGCAGTCCATTTAGTTGCAGAGTCGGACATGACTTGGCAACTCAGCAGCAACATCAACAACATGCACGGTTTCAGGCATCGAGTGGGGAACTTGAAATGTATACCCTAAGAATAAGGGGGGGAACATGCACTGATGGCAAAGATGTACCTTGATTCATGGCAAAGTGGCAAGGTCATACAGCAATGGACCACGACCCCCTACTGTCCTCAGCAGAGGGCAGAAGACATGTGATATTATCTTGAAATCACTTAGCCTCATAATTTTAAGGTAGTTCTCACTTTCACTGAGCAGATACCAGATTCCAACTTGATTTTAAAGCTGATTTTCTAGCATATTACTGGAAAAACCACTGAATATCCTGTACTTGGGAACTTTTTAATCAGTGGGGCACAATTCAGATCTGTTTTTGGTGTTTCATTCAGGTGTTAAGCCCAACTAAGAGCCAATAGTTGCAACTGTTTTGCTTGTTTCCTCCAGGTCTCTGCCAGATGGAAGTTTATAGCACAGAATAGCACATAATTGGAAGCCTCTTTAGCTTTACAAGTCTACTAACTACAGTTCTCCTCGCCAGACACCTGGTTTGATTGGAGGATATTTCACTAACATAATTAAACTCTTCTAAAGTAATCTTTAATTATGATATAAAGGTTGACAAAATTAGATTATTTTGCCTGCAGAGGAAAAAGGCTGAAAAGTGACTTAGTAACTGTCTTAAATATATAAAGGATTTCTCGTTAATGCTATTAGCTAAATGAAGAATTATCATAAGAAATCAGTTATTCTGTAGATGCAATGATGGGAGAGAAGGCAGAAATGGATTTTAGGAGAAAACTTAAGGTTGGTTAATAAGAGAATCTTTTGAAATCTTATGAAGTTAAACACTATACTATATTTGGGAACTGTTAACAAGGACAGTTGTTTTATGGAACCACAATTTCTTAAAAGTCTTTAAAACTTCATGGATCATTATCTGTCTGAAATGACGTTTTCCCTCAAATCTTATAAGTTTCTCCCTAGCAAAGCTCTTAATTTTGCTCATATCAAAATATGCTAAAATGAAGCTCCATTAGGCCATAGCACAGTGTATTGTATATAACATATACTCTGTGAATGTTTATTGAATGATAAAGAGCGAACTCTAAAAGAGTAGGTCAGTAATCAAAATCCAGAAGTTTCTTTGACTGAATTCACTCTACTGTGGAGTAACAGTAACTAAATTCAAATTTTTCAGTTAAAAGTACACTAAGAAGAGTTTACTTCAAGAATAGACCATGTATTAATGGGTGAGAATAAAAGCACTATAGCCACAAGGGACATTATAAAGTCCTATGAACACATCTGCTTGAATACATCTCCAAATAGCCCACAACACATTGCCAAGCCATACCTCACTTCACTAGGTATATGTTCCTGACAGCAAGAGATTAATCCTCCTCAACCTTGAGGCTCCAGCTTTGACTGTATTTGGTATCTCATAGACAGAACACAGGGCTTCCCCAGTGACTCAGTAGCAAAGAATCTGCCTGTAATGCAGGAGTGCAGGAGATATGGGTTTGATCCCTGGGTTGGGAAGATCCTGTGGAGGAGGGCATGACAACCCACTCCAGTATTCTTGCCTGGAGAATCCCATGAACAGAGGAGCCAGGCAGCCTACAGTCCATATGGTTGCAAAGAGCTGTACACGACTGAAGTGACTTAGCATGCACGCTTATAGACTCAGCACAAGTATTTTCCTCGGAAAAATGAAAAACCAAGGCACTTCTGAGATCACAAATGGAGAAAATTAATGAACGTTTCATCAGGGCTTAGAAGTTGGGGAAACTAGTTCATGGTTGGTATTTCTATTTCATATTTAAATTCTCTGATATAAATCTGATTGAAACAGCAAATGTCACATGCCCAGGCCATGGCCAGGAAAGGATAGATCTTCAGTGGGAAATCTAGATACTTTACAAGAAGAGGAATGAATATCACATAGATAAAAAGCAAACAAGACCACTTCAGTACTGTCTACTGACAGAAGCTGAGCTTTTCAACAGACACAACAAAGGGTGTTTGATTTAGAAAAATTAATAATAATATTGATATTAATATTACAAGATGTATTCGGAGCATCAGGTCTGGGATCTTTGGAAACTAGTACTCACTTTCAGTTAGTAGAACCACATCATGACTGATTTCTGTTGTTTTTGTTTAGTCAAGGCTATGGTTTTTCCAGTGGTCATGTATGGATGTGAGAGTTGGACTGTGAAGAAGGCTGAGCGCCGAAGAATTGATGCTTTTGAACTGTGGTGTTGAACAAGACTCTTGAGAGTGCCTTGGACTGCAAGGAGATCCAACCAGTCCATTCTGAAGGAGATCAGCCTTGGGATTTCTTTGGAAGGAATTATGCTAAAGCTGAANTAAACTCTTCTAAAGTAATCTTTAATTATGATATAAAGGTTGACAAAATTAGATTATTTTGCCTGCAGAGGAAAAAGGCTGAAAAGTGACTTAGTAACTGTCTTAAATATATAAAGGATTTCTCGTTAATGCTATTAGCTAAATGAAGAATTATCATAAGAAATCAGTTATTCTGTAGATGCAATGATGGGAGAGAAGGCAGAAATGGATTTTAGGAGAAAACTTAAGGTTGGTTAATAAAAGAATCTTTTGAAATCTTATGAAGTTAAACACTATACTATATTTGGGAACTGTTAACAAGGACAGTTGTTTTATGGAACCACAATCTCTTAAAAGTCTTTAAAACTTCATGGATCATTATCTGTCTGAAATGACGTTTTCCCTCAAATCTTATAAGTTTCTCCCTAGCAAAGCTCTTAATTTTGCTCATATCAAAATATGCTAAAATGAAGCTCCATTAGGCCATAGCACAGTGTATTGTATATAACATATACTCTGTGAATGTTTATTGAATGATAAAGAGCGAACTCTAAAAGAGTAGGTCAGTAATCAAAATCCAGAAGTTTCTTTGACTGAATTCACTCTATTGTGGAGTAACAGTAACTAAATTCAAATTTTTCAGTTAAAAGTACACTAAGAAGTGTTTACTTCAAAAATAGACCATGTATTAATGGGTGAGAATAAAAGCACTATAGCCATAAGGGACATTATAAAGTCCTATGAACACATCTGCTTGAATACATCTCCAAATAGCCCACAACACATTGCCAAGCCATACCTCACTTCACTAGGTATATGTTTCTGACAGCAAGAGATTAATCCTTCTCAACTTTGAGGCTCCAGCTTTGACTGTATTTGGTATCTCATAGACAGAACACAGGGCTTCCCCAGTGACTCAGGAGCAAAGAATCTGCCTGTAATGCAGGAGTGCAGGAGATATGGGTTTGATCCCTGGGTTGGGAAGATCCTGTGGAGGAGGGCATGACAACCCACTCCAGTATTCTTGCCTGGAGAATCCCATGAACAGAGGAGCCAGGCAGCCTACAGTCCATATGGTTGCAAAGAGCTGTACACGACTGAAGTGACTTAGCATGCATGCTTATAGACTCAGCACAAGTATTTTCCTCGGAAAAATGAAAAACCAAGGCACTTCTGAGATCACAAATGGAGAAAATTAATGAACGTTTCATCAGGGCTTAGAAGTTGGGGAAACTAGTTCATGGTTGGTATTTCTATTTCATATTTAAATTCTCTGATATAAATCTGATTGAAACAGCAAATGTCACATGCCCAGGCCATGGCCAGGAAAGGATAGATCTTCAGTGGGAAATCTAGATACTTTACAAGAAGAGGAATGAATATCACATAGATAAAAAGCAAACAAGACCACTTCAGTACTGTCTACTGACAGAAGCTGAGCTTTTCAACAGACACAACAAAGGGTGTTTGATTTAGAAAAATTAATAATAATATTGATATTAATATTACAAGATGTATTCGGAGCATCAGGTCTGGGATCTTTGGAAACTAGTACTCACTTTCAGTTAGTAGAACCACATCATGACTGATTTCTGTTGTTTTTGTTTAGTCAAGGCTATGGTTTTTCCAGTGGTCATGTATGGATGTGAGAGTTGGACTATGAAGAAGGCTGAGCGCCGAAGAATTGATGCTTTTGAACTGTGGTGTTGAACAAGACTCTTGAGAGTGCCTTGGACTGCAAGGAGATCCAACCAGTCCATTCTGAAGGAGATCAGCCTTGGGATTTCTTTGGAAGGAATTATGCTAAAGCTGAAGCTCCAGTACTCTGGCCACCTCATACGAAGAGTTGACTCATTGGAAAAGACTCTGATGCTGGGAGGGATTGGGGGCAGGAGGAGAAGGGGACGACCGAGGATGAGATGGCTGGATGGCATCAGTGACTCGATGGACGTGAATCTGAGTGAACTCCGNCTGAAGCTCCAGTACTCTGGCCACCTCATACGAAGAGTTGACTCATTGGAAAAGACTCTGATGCTGGGAGGGATTGGGGGCAGGAGGAGAAGGGGACGACCGAGAATGAGATGGCTGGATGGCATCACTGACTCGATGGACGTGAATCTGAGTGAACTCCGGGAGTTGGTGATGGACAGGGAGGCCTGGCGTGCTGCGATTCATGGGGTCTCAAAGAGTCGGACACGACTGAGTGACTGAACTAAACTGAACTGTTTAGTCACCCAGTCAGGTTCAGCTCTTTGTGATCTGAAGGACTGAAGCAAGCCAGGCCTCCTTGCCCCTCAATATCTCCCAGAGTTTGTCCAAGTTCATGTCCATTGAATCAGTGATGCCATCTTGCCATCTCATCCTCTGATTCCCTCTTCTCCTTTTGCCCTCAATCTTTCCCAGCATCAGGTCTTTTCCAATGAATCAGCTCTTCACATCAGGTAACCAAATATTGGAGCTTCAGCTTCAGCATCAGTCCTTCCAATGAGTATTCAGCTTTGATTTCATGTAAGATTGACTGGTTTGATCTCCCTGCTGTCCAAGAGACTTTAAGGAGTCTTCTCCAGCACCACAGTTCAAAGGCATCAAGTTTTTGGCGCTCTGCCTTTTTTACTGTCCAGCTCTCATAACTGTATGTGACCTTTGTTGGCAAAGTAATGTCTCTGCTTTTTGACACACTGTCTAGGTTTGCCATAAGATTTCCGGCCAAGAAGCAATCATTTTATGATTTCATGGCTGCAGTCACTATCCATAGTGATTTTAGAGACCAAGAAGAAGAAATCTGTCAATGTTTTCACCTTCTCCCCTTCTGTTTGCCATGAAGTGATGGGGCCGAGTCCCCTAATTTCTTGACCTTCTAGTTCCTTGCATGTCAGTTTCAACCAAGAGCCTATAGCACAGCAGGAAAATGGAAAAATAGCTTCAAGTTGCTCAGAACACAGAGATAAATGTAAGGACATGTATAAAAATAGCAGATACTTCTTATCAGTTACTGCAATATATGTTATTTTTAACCTCTAAATTAGTTTTTCACTACCCCTGTTCTTCCCATTTATAAGTCAAACTTGTATCTATTCCACTTTATTCTTTGGAGATCTCTAGTCCTGGTCTATTAACTCTGCAATTTAAAATGTGGATCAGGAGTAAGTTACAAAGTTCTTCAATTAATTATCCTCTTTATAGCTTTAGAATTCAGCTCACTTACTTCCTCATTTTATTTTCTTTCCCTGCCTCCAGCTTTGCTGAGGTATAATTGACAATTAAAAATGTTGTATATTGAAGGTGTATAACTTGATGATTTATTATATGTATGCATTGTGAAATAATCAACACAATCAAGCTAATTAACATATCTATGGCCTTACATATTTATCTTTCTCTCTTTGTTGTCATGGTGATGAGAATATCTACCCTGTAAACAAACATCATGTATACAATGTATTATTGCTAACTATAGCCACACTATTGTATAGGAGATCTCCAGAACTTAGTTTCTTCAAAGTAATCTGTATCAAAATCCCAGATTGTTATAGAAATAAAAAAAATTCTAAAATCCATATACAATGATAAAAGACCCCAAAGAGCCAAAGCAAACTTGAGCAAGAAGAGCAAACCTGGAGGCATCAACCACCTGATTTCACAAACCAAAAGAGCACAGTACAGCACAAAAGCATTCACACACACACACACACACACACACACACACACATATCTTTATACAATGGAACATAATACAAAACCCAGAAATAAACTCACACATCTACAGCCAACTAATCTTTGAAACAGGTGCCAAGACAACATAATGGAGAAAAGATGGTACAAATTTTCAGTTACAAAATAAATGAGGTACAAATTTTCAGTTACATACTTTAGTCCATGAAGACTGCACCAATTCACATTCCCACCAATAGTGTACAAGGATCCCCTTATCTCCACATCCTTGCTGAAACTTGTCACTTCTGTTTTTTAATTTTCTTTTAATAATGATCATTCAGATATGCATGAGTTGACATCTTGTGGTTTTGAGTTACACTTTTCTGATCGTTAGTGATACTGAGCAAATTTTTATGTGCCTATTGGCCATTTGCATGTCTTTGGAAAATGTCTATCAGTTTCTCTGCCCATTTTTAAATCGAGCTTTTTTTTCTTTTGATGTGTTGTTTGAGTTTTTTTGAATACTCTGTATTAAATAGCTGTCTCTGGTATAATGTGTCATTTAAGGCCACTGTTTCCTTATTGATTTCCTGTTTGAATGATCTGTCCACTGATATAAGTAGAGTGTTAAGTTGCCTATTGTGTTACTGTAAATTTCTCCCTTCATGTTTGTTAATATTTGCTTTACATATGTAAGTGCTCCTATGTTGGGGACATACATATTTACATTGGTTGTATCTTCTTTGATTGATCCCTTGATTATTATATAATATTCTTCTTTATTTCTTATTGTAACTTTTGTTCTAAAGCCTATTTAGTCTGCCTAATGTACGTATTACTACTCCAGCTTTTTTTGTTTCCATTTACATGAAATATCTTCTCTATCACCTCACTTTTAGTCTGTGAGTGTCTTCAGATTAGAAGTGAGACTCTTGTAGGCAGCATATATATAGGTCTGATTTTTGGATCCATTCAGCCACTCTGTGTCTTTTGATTAAAGCATTTCCTGCATTTACAGCTAAAGAAATTGAAAGGCATGTACTTCTTATCATTTTGGTAATTGTTTGGGAAATGTTTTTGTAGGTCTTTTTTGTTCTTTTATCTTGCTACTGTCCTCATCCCTTGTGATTTCATGACTATCTTTAATGTTACACTTGGATTCCTTTCTTTTTTTGTGTTTATCTATGACAAATGTTTGGTTTGTGGTTACCATTAGGTAGTTAGATACTCACATACATGCATAATCAAGTTGCTGATCTCTTAATTGCAAATACCTTTCAACAACCATGCATTTTTACTGGCCCCTGCCACAAATTTACAGTTCCAAATTGTGAAAGGAGTATGTATGCCAAGGCTATATTGACACTCTGCTTATTTAACATATATGCAGAGTACATCATGTGAAATGCCAGGTTGGGTGAAGCACAAGCTGGAATCAAGATTGCCAGAGAAATAAAGATAACCTCAGATAAGCAGATGATAACATCCTTATTGCAGAAAGTAAAGAGGAACATAAGAGCCTCTTGATGAAAGTGAAAGTGGAGAGTGAAAAGCTGGCTTAAAACTCAACATTCAAAAAATGAAGATCATGGCATCTGATCCCATCACTTCAAGGAAAATAGATGGAGAAACAATAGAAACAGTGACAAACTTGATTTTCTTGGGCTCCAAAATCAATACAAATAATGACTCCAGCCATGAAATTAAAAGATGCTCGCTCCTTGAAAGAAAAGCTATTAACAACCTAAACATCATATTTAAAAGCAGAGACATTACTTTGCCAACAAAGGTCCATCTAGTCAAAGCTATGGATTTTCCAGTAGTCGTGTATGGATGTGAGAGTTGGACCATACAGAAACCGGAGCGCTGAAGAATCAATGCTTTTGAACTGTGGTGTTGGAGAAGACTATTGAGAGTCCCTTGGACTGCAAGGAGGTCAAATCAGTCAATCCTAAAGGAAATCAGTCCTGAATATTCCTTGGAAGGCCTGATGTTGAAGATCTTATACTTTGACTGCCTAATGCAAATAACTGACTTGACATTAACTTAATTAACATTAACAATAACTTAACATTGTAAAAGACCTTGATTCTAGGAAACATCGAAGGCAGGANGTCAAATCAGCCAATCCTAAAGGAAATCAGTCCTGAATATTCCTTGGAAGGCCTGATGTTGAAGATCTTATACTTTGACTGCCTAATGCAAATAACTGACTTGACATTAACTTAATTAACATTAACAATAACTTAACATTGTAAAAGACCTTGATTCTAGGAAACATCGAAGGCAGGAGGAGAAGGGGACAACAGAGGATGAGATGGTTGGATGGCATCACCGAGTCGATGGACATGAATTTGAACAATTCCCGTAAGTTGGTGATGGAAAGGGAAGAATGACATGCTATAGTCCATGGGGACACAAAGAGTCAGATACGACTGAGCGACTGAACTGAACTCCATGTTTACTCTTCTGATATCATATTTTGCATCTTTTTGATTTGTGTATCCCTTAACTAATTATGTGAATATTCATTATTTATTACTTTAAACTTTGTCATTTAACCTTGTCCTTAACTTTCCTACCTAATTTTACAAATAGGTGTAAAGGTATTTACAAATACCTTTACCATGTATTTGCCTTTACCAATGAGATTTGTTTCTTTTGTAAATTTCTTTTTTCTAGTTGTGACCTTTTAAGTGGCTTTTTATTTCCAATTATATGCTAATTATTGAGGTAGTAAATCTAAATCATAATATTTTAAGATTAAAGTCAATTTGAAAGACAACATTATCATATCTTATTTAAACTTCTTTGGAGTGAATTAAATTTTATTTTCAGTCAATACTATAAATTTATATCTAATTCCACAGATATTTATTGAGAACCTACCATTCTATGCCAGGGACCAGGTAAATGAAATGAAAGAAAATAATGTACTTCCTAATTTCCAGTAGATTATGTAGAAATCAAGCAAAAAATGAAATAGACAAGTGTAGATGATGATAAATGGAAATAACTGCTTTAAAGGAAAAAAAATATCAGTTCAGTTCAGTTGCTCCATCATGTCTGACTCTTTGCAACTCATGGACTATAGCACACCAGGCCTCCCTGTCCATCACAAACTCCCAGAGTTTACCCAAATTCATGTCCATTGAGTCAGTGATGCCATCCAAACATCTCATCCTCTATCATCCTCTTCTTCTCCTGCTTTCAATCTTTCCCAACATCAGGGTCTTTTCAAATGAGTCAGCTCTTCTGATCAAGTGGCCAAAGTATTGGACTTTGAGCTTCGACATCAGTTCTTCCAGTGAACACTCAGAACTGATCTCCTTTAGGACAGACTGGCTGGATCTCCTTGTGGTCCAAGGGACTCTCAAGAGTCTTCTCCAACACCACAGTTCAAAAGCATCACTTCTTTGGCACTCAGCTTTCTGTATAGTCCAACTCTCACATCCACACATAACTACTGGAAAAACCATAGGCTTGACCAGATGGACCTTTGTTAGCAAAACTGCTTTAAAGAAAAAAAAAAAAAAAAGTAGTAAGTTCCTAATATTCCCAATCTTGATGATTCTCTAGAAGAACTCATGGTTACAGTTTATTACAGAGAAAGAACACAAGAAAATCAGCAAAGGGAAAAGGCAGATGGGGCAAAACCTAGGAGAACCGAGATGCAAGCTTCCAGGAGTTCCCTCTTTAGTGTAGTTGCATGGGGATGCACTTGACTCTTCCAGCTACAGTGTGAGACAACACATGTGAAGCACTGCCAACTGGAAAAACTCACTGAGCTTTGACATTCAGGGTTTTAATTGAGATTACACTTAGATGTGTAATTCCTGCATGATTATCCTCAACTACTCAGACTTTAGCCCCCACAGCAAAAGCAATAATTATTCATCAATCATATTGTTAAGATAAACTATCTAATCAAAATGACACTGTGTAAATCTAAGGCCTCAAACATACAAAAATTCCATATTAGACAGAGTATCCTCAAAGGTCTAGTATTTATCTTTTATGAGATAGTCCTACAACAGACCTTTCTTTGGAATATGCAGGATTTTAGCACTTTGGCTGGCTGAATTCACCCTTTATGGCACACTATGGAAGAGAATAACAGGGTATATCTAGTTTAAATTGGTCCTTCAGGGATCTCCTCAATGAAGATACAGCATTTAATCTGAGACTTGAAGAACAAGTAGGTAAAAAGTAGTGGCAGAAGTGTTTCAACCAGGGGGAGCATCAAATTGGAAAGTTCTCAGATGGGAGAGAGGTTTGCCCCTTTGGAAAACTAAATTAAGGCCAGTATATTCGAAAGAGCAATGAATCAAAGGACAGAATGGCTCAAAATAAACACAGAACGCTAGATAAGGACCAGATTGTACAGAGCCTTAAAACACTATCTTAAGGATATTCTACTTTATGTTTATTTCAAATACAGGAGAAAATCAATGGGGCTTTTATATTAAAAACAAAAAAACACTATCCTCCTTTCCTGGCTGCTTCATATCAAATGAATTGGAAGGAATTAAGAGCAAGACGGAGGGACCAGTTACAAAATTACTGAAATCATCTTAATGAGTGTGATGTGGCTTGGATTAGGGGTATGGTGAGGATGAAGATAAGTAGGTGAATTCAAATGTATATTGGGGATAGGAGAGTCCAGGATAATTCTCATGTTTCTGGCCTGGACAGTTGAGTCAAAAAAGTTTATATTTATGCAAGCAAGGAACCTAGGAGGAGGGCCAGATGCATAGGAGAAATATCAAGAGCTTAATACATGTTGAACAATTTTGTAACACAACCCCCCACACACAATAGCAAAAAGATTAGAAAGAAAGGTAGCAATTTCATCCAAGACACTCACTGCTTCATTAACTACCTATTAAACAGCATAGTTTTTCCCCTTTATATTCCCCACTCAGCAATCCTGGTAAAAGGGACTTAATAACCACCTTGTTTAAGTATGTTGGCAGGGAAACTAGCATGCAAGCCCTGGTAATGTACTCATTCCCCTTCCATTGAGAAAAGTTGATTATTTGGGGGTGGGGAGAAGGCAGAAAACTCACTTATCTTAGTAATTCAAAGTAAACTCACAGTAAGTCTAAGATTCTTAATGTATAGAGATTTCTAGGTTGTGGTCCACCACCTGTATAAATATACAAGTACAAATCTTAGGGTCAAGCCAATTAAGTACAAAATAAACTGCTTTCCAGAAAGCAGTCACAAAGATCTATAGGTTTAAAATCCAGAATTAAAGCAATAAATCACAGAGGAACAACAGCACATAACAAATAGAGGTCTCGATGGCATTTCCAGTCTTTCATCATATATAATTTCCAACACCTTTATTCTTATCCTTTTCTGGACTGGTATTTTTAACTTTAAAAAGGAGGGCCTCCAATAGTTGACTTACAATCAAAGCTCTCAATACATGGCCAATGCCTGCAAAATGCAGATATTTCTTTCGATTATCTTAGCAATTCAAGTAAGAAATTTTAAGATCAAATGATACAGATCTTAACTTGTAATTAAGCCGTGTGTCACCCATGCTGTACTACTTTATTAATTTAGATAATCCTTACAATGTGTCATCTAGAACACACATCTTTGTTCCTCAAGGTGCTGTCCCTTAAGTCAATGATTTAGAAATAGCATTTAGCATGTTACTTTGTTGCTACAGACCATTTAGAATTGGAGAATGTAATGAGCTTTTATGTTTTATATTGCTTTTTCCAAACTAAAAATTGATACGAAAATTGCATAATTTAAGTCACATGGAAAGTGGTATTAGTGAACAATCTTAAGGGAAGCAAACTACAGAACTTCCATCAATATAGAACATTGGAATGATAGAAAGTAACTTTGTTTTGCATTTAGAATCTGTTGCTCCATTTGTTTAAAATAGAAGATTTTGTGATGCCTTCTTAAAGCATGACTCACATCATTTGAGTGCACAAGAGACGCTGTTCCATTCCAACGCGTTTCTACCAAAGGTCAAGTCTGTTCCAATAACTTTTTAGATGGCCAATATAGAGCTTTCCTTCAAAGCTCTGGGTCACTTGTGTGATCTACACTGATATGTGTTGACATGTATATATGGGCTAGCCACTTAGAAAAGTGTATCTTTGTAAACTTTAAAGATCAGTGGACTATAATGAACTATAAATTAGTTAGCTGTTGAACTCCTTTGGCAGGTGCAAATTTTAATTTTCAAAAACAGGAGTTTAAAAATAAACAGGCAAGGGAAGAAAGGCCAGCTTCTGGACTGCGAGGCTACACTTCAGTGAGCCGGAGTCACACTTGCTTCTCTGATAATAGTGATGACTTAATTCTGTGTTTTCAGCAAGTTTTGTGTTAGATTATGCTACAGAAGCCAGGATATTCATAAGCTTGTCAGGGATGATGGAAGAAATGTAGAAAAGAAGATGGACATTTAGTGATTGCTATTCTGGATCAGCAGATATTTCAAAGCTCTCTTTGTTCTTAATGTTTAAACAGTCTTCAAGCTATTAACAAGGAAATATTTGAACATGTGAATGGATATAGACCCAAGTGTGTGTGCTGTATTGTACATTTGCATGCTCAGTCACTCAGTAGTGTTCAACTCTTTGCGACCCCTTGGACTGTAACTCACCAGACTCATTGTCTATGTAATTTTTCAGGCAAGAATACTGGAATGGGTTGTCATTTCCTTCTTCAGGGGATCTTCTCAACCCAGGGATTGAACCTGCATCTCCTGCATCAGCAGGTGGATTCTTTACCACTGCTCCACAATATGGGAAGTCCCCCTATATTGTATGTATGAGTACATTTAACAATTCAACCTATTACATGGGACCTAACTAAACTTAAAAGCTTTTGCAGAGCAAGGGAAACCATAAGCAAAAGGAAAAGACAGCCAAAAGAATGGGAGAAAATATTTGTAAATGATGTCACTGACAAGGGCTTAATTTCCAAAATATATAAACAGCTCATATAATTCAAAAACAAAAAAGCAAACAATGCAATCAAAAAATGGGCAGGTGGCCTAACTAGATATTTCTCAAAAGAAGACCTACAGATAGCCCAGAGGTTCATGAAAAGATACTCATCACCACTAGTTATTAAAGAATTGCAAATCAAAATTAAAATGATATACCATCTCACACTGGTCAGAATGGCCATCATTAGAAAGCATCAGTCCTTACAGTGAATATTCAGGATTGATTGCCTTTAGGATACACTGGTTTGATCTCCTTGCTGTCCAAGGGACTCTTAAGAATTTTCTCCAACACCACAGGGTAGGAATAGTTCTCTCTAATTTTCTATAAACAGCTCTAAGAACAGTTTAGTGCCAAAAGCAGGCTTGCTGCTTGTTGATGGCAATGTTTCTTTTGTTATATGTTTCCTTTCTTATTCAGAAAATTCTTTCACTTAAAAAGTAGATCTACAACCTTTGTAATATTGGATTCAGACCCTGTAGGGACCTCACTGTAACTCCTCTCCAAGGACCCCAGGTTTTTGTTTCCAGGAAACACACTGAAGGCCAAAAGACAGGGTCTGTTGGAATCAACTCGAAGGGAGCGTCTCACATGTTGAGCTCACATATGGTTACTGAAAGCAGGGAGAAACCAAGAAATGCACTCTGCTTGTTTCTGAAGTATTTAGGTAATTTTGTTTGTGCTGCCATATGGCACCACACCCCTCTGCCCATATTTCAAATCTTTCTCTTTTATTTCCTTCAGGGTAGGCATAGTTATAAAAAGAAGAGGAAAAATTAGAGTTTTTAGGTTTAATTATCATCATATGTTGAGGACCCAAGACATCCATACCCCCTTTCCCATATTTTATTACATGGACTCACTTGGTGTGCCTCCTTTTATTGTTGCATCAAATCGATGCTGGTGAGGCTCAGACCGAGAATACGACCTCATCCAGACAGGAACTGTGTAATCTTGGGATGATTCCCAGATGTGGGGATTCAAATTGGCAGCTGAACACACACTATGATTCATTTAAAATAGCATTTTATATTTAAAAAGGAGGAAGAGACTTGTGCAATTATTAGAGATATAACATTTAAGCATTTCAGATAATGCCTGGTAATTTGGATAATGGAACTTAATGGGGTGAAAATCAAAGTCTTGAGAATTTAATGAAATGGATCTGTTTAGGACTCAAATTGATACCAAACATTTTAAACCACACATAAAAACATTATCTTCCAAACACTAGGACAGTTACACTATTAAACAAATAAATATAACCTTCAAAATCTTGTTTCCTTCCTCGTGAAATGTCAATTGCTTTGAGAAAAAAGACCAATGTGCAGAGTTAAAAGACTATCTTATTCCCGATGGGATCGTTTTTTAGGCATAAAATACTTTACCTCCAAGATCACCCCTCCCAAAATTATGAAAAACTTCTGATCTAAGCAATGGTTTTCAATACAAGCCATACTCTATGTCCCAGCAGTTAGAAAGAGGTAGTTGTCCTTTGGTTATCTCCTTGCTGTCAAGAGTGCCTCTGGAGGCTAGACAGCATTCTTTTTCTTCCTCTATCCCTTGCCAAGGAGTTTAAACAGACCTGTGATGGAACCAGAACCTGAGAGTAGGCAAAACCTAGCACTTCAAAATCTAGTTGAAAGCCAAACCCAAGCTACCATAATAGTAAAACTCGAGAATAACGAATTTGCCATTTCCAATGTTTTTCACCAAACCTAGGTTTTTCTCAATGTTAGATTAGTTAGAATGGTTTCAAGCTAAAAATCATGGACAACCTGTGTGCATAGAAGCAAAGCTGTCAACTTCTATTTACATTTCGACATCTCTGCCAGTTTAAGATATAGACTGACAATTTTCAATTTGGAAAGCACTGAATAATGGCGTAGTTAATAGAACCATTACAGTTCCACAAATCATTTGCATATTCAAATGAACTCTCCCTCTCTGGGCTATTTTTGCATTGATATTATTATAAACTTTAGATCTCTATTTTAACTTCTGAAAGCAATTTACCTCATCAGTTTGATAAAAACTGAAAAACCTCATTTAAATACAATTTTTAATCTTTTACTTCTTTCAAGGTTTCAAACTTTTCCTTTTAACAGGCATCCTACCACATCACTCAACTTTTGGGCAATTCCTCATGTACTACCTTCACCTATATAAAACCCCTAACCACTCAAGTCTCTCATAAAATTTAGAGATTTCTTCACAAGAAATAAAGTGGAGTAAGAAAGTTAGATGGTGCACTAGATTGCCAAAATGACAATACCAGCTCAAGACAATGTATTTAACACACTTCACTTGGAATCCACTAAGCAAGGAGAGACTGCATGTGTTTGTCAAATGCAGTATTTGATAGAATTTCAGAATGAAATTACAGTGAAGGAAAAGAATTCATGCTCACTACTAAAACAAAGCTCTGAATCTGGGCNTGGTGCACTAGATTGCCAAAATGACAATACCAGCTCAAGACAATGTATTTAACACACTTCACTTGGAATCCACTAAGCAAGGAGAGACTGCATGTGTTTGTCAAATGCAGTATTTGATAGAATTTCAGAATGAAATTACAGTGAAGGAAAAGAATTCATGCTCACTACTAAAACAAAGCTCTGAATCTGGGCTGGACCTTCTTCAGACTACATGATGATTCCTTCAATATATTGATACCTTTGCATATGGTCTGAAATCCCTATTAAGAGACACAATCTAAAGACAGGAAAATATAATCTATAAAATTTGTAAGCTCATTGAATAATAGAGTTGACCTTTAACTTTGTTTTTTTTTTTTTTTTTTTCATCTCAGGTGTACATGAGTTTCCAGTCTTGAACCCCACCCCCACCTCCCACTCCACATCAACTCTCTGGATCATCTCCGTGCACCNAGGGAGAGGGTGGGATGATTTGGGAGAATGGCATTGAAACATGTATACTATCATGTAAGAAGCAAATCACTAGTCTAGGTTCGATACAGGATCCCAGATGCTTGGGGCTGGTGCACGGGGATGACCCAGAGAGATGATATGGGGAGGGTGGTGGGAGGGGGGTTCAGGATTCGGAACTCATGTACTCCTGTGGTGGATTCATGTCAATGTATGGCAAAACCAATACAGTATTGTAAAGTAAATAAATAAATAAATAAAACCAAAAAAAAAAAGTACATACTGAATCTAAAAAATAGAGTTTCAATTCTAATAATATGTCAATCAATAGTAAAACTGTTGGATCCCTTGGTCAAGATCAACCCTGAAAGAATTAGAGATTGAAAAAACACACATATAAACACTCTAAAATCTACAGAACAATACAATTTATGTTGAACTATTATTTATGGGTGTGAGTACAGAAGGCTTGGAGCAGGGGTTAGAGAGAGGAGGAGTGGTGTTGATCTGAGATTAGGGATGGGAAGTCCACTGATAGAGAAGTGTGAGAACTCACGTTTTCAAAGAAGATAGAGTCATTTTATGGCCATATAATGGCTATAATTCTTCCTACCAAGACAAAATTGATTTCCTGACCTTCCTCCATTACCTTCGGTACTCTATTCCCCTGCTGCTGCTGCTGCTAAGTCGCTTCAGTCGTGTCAGACTCTGTGCGACCCCATAGATGGCAGCACACCAGGCTACCCCATCCCTGGGATTCTCCAGGCAAGAACACCAGAGTGGATTGCCATTTCCTTCTCCAATGCATGAAAGTGAAAAATGAAAGTGAAGTTGCTCAGTCGTTTCCGACCCTTAGCGACTTCATGGACTGCAGCCTACCAGGCTCCTCCATCCGTGGGATGTTCCTGGCAAGATTACTGGAATGGGGTCCCATTGCCTTTCCCGACTTATTCCCCTAGTTATTTGTATTTGTAGTTATACCTTTAGAAGAAAATCTATGCTCCCAGAAACAGCTAAATCAAATTGACCAAATACTCTCAGTACTTCCTCTTTCTGTATTCAGTTTTTCATTTACTTCTATTTAATTCTCCCTCATGCAAAGAGTTGACTCATTGGAAAAGACCCTGATGCTGGGAGGGATTGGGGGCAGGGGAGAAGTGGACAACAGAGGATGAGATGGCTGGATGGCATCTCTGACTCGATGGACATGAGTTTGGGTAAACTCCGGTGTTGGTGATGGACAGGGAGGCCTGGACTGCTGATATTCATGGGGTCGCAAAGAGTCAGACATGACTGGGCGACTGAACTGGACTGAACTGAATTCTCCCTTATCTCAATGCATATTCATACTCTTTGGCAAAATTAGCTCTAGTTTGTATTTTCTTCCACTGTGTGTGTATGCTCAGTCACTTCAGTCATATCAAACTCTGTGCAACCCAATGGACCATTACTTGTGCTCAAATACTAATTATTGGTTCTTTCTAAAATATGAACTTCAAAAGTGCATATTTGAATTGCATGTTTGTAAATATACGTGTATATATCTTCTACAGCATAATGGCAAAAATCTATTACATGAGTAACGACAGGACCTATTCAGAAGCTTTGTACACAGACTCTCCATTATTCACATTAATGTGAGAGGCAGATGCAGATGTCAAAATAATGAAATATGTAAGCAATCAAGTACAGTTTCTGAGCAATTCTCTTAAAAAGCCTTTTAAAACATTATGCTGTTAATTGTTTTGTCTCTGGCTTCTCTTTCTCCAATAGTGTGCATACTCAGAGGTAAAAATTAAATATATACACCAAAGACTTAGAACATGTAAAACAATTTTTAAAGAGGTCAGGAAAGTGCTTAATTTGATGCATCAAACTCTTCAGGCTTAGTATGACTCAAAGTGTTTGAGATACATCTAAAAACCAATGAAATGACAAGTTAGTGAAGCAAAAACGATTATAATGAATATCATTTTAAACCATGAAAAAACAAATTTGACATTACACTTCTATTTGATTAAAGTCTTCAAACTACAAGCCAACTGAGTGACAAATGAATCTATCCCATCATGCGGAGCTATTCAAAAATCTCCTCATGATTTCCCCTGAAAAAAACTCTAGACAAATATTTACCGAAGTCCAGAGAAGTCTGGACATAAGTCACCACCCTTATGGCAGAAAGTGAAGAGGAGCTAAAGAGCCTCTTGATGAAAATGAAAGAGGAGAGTGAAAAAGTTGGCTTAAAGTTCAACATTCAGAAAACGAAGATCATGGCACCCAGTCCCATCACTTCATGGGAAATAGATAGGGAAACAGTGGAAACAGTGTCAGACTTTATTTTTCTGGGCTCCAAAATCACTGCAGATCGTGACTGCAGCCAGGAAATCAAAAGATGCTTACTCCTTGGAAGAGAAGTTTTGAGCAACCTAGATAGCATATTCAAAAGCAGAGATATTACTCTGCCGACTAAGGTCCGTCTAGTCAAGGCTATGGTTTTTCCAGTGGTCATGTATGGATGTGAGAGTTGGACTGTGAAGAAGGCTGAGTGCCAAAGAATCGATGCTTTTGAACTGTGGTGTTGGAGAAGACTCTTGAGAGTCCCTTGGACTGCAAGGAGATCCAGCCCGTCCATTCTGAAGGAGACAGGCCCTGGGATTTCTTTGGAAGGAATGATGCTAAAGCTGAAGCTCCAGTACTTTGGTCACCTCATATGAAGCGCTGACTCATTGGAAAAGACTCTGATGCTGGGAGGGATTGGGGGCAGGAGGAGAAGGGGACGACAGAGGATGAGATGGCTGGATGGCATCACTGACTCGATGGACGTGAGTCTGAGTGAACTCCAGGAGTTGGTGATGGACAGGGAGGCCTGGCGTGCTGTGATTCATGGGGTCGCAAAGAGTCAGATACGACTGAGTGACTGAACTGAACCAGAGAAATGTGTACTTAGAATTAAAAAATCTCAAAGTAGTAAAAGTTACTATGCCTTCTTCTACAACATACTTTCTTCTTGAATAAAACCTATCATTTAATTTCAAGGGTTCAACTGTTCATCTCTGTTGCTTAGGGAAAGTGGGTAAATGTGCTGTTGAAAGGGAAGTCTTGAGAGTCATTATACATTCACCCATAGCCTCATTAAGTAGCAACACATCTAATGCACCTCCATTGGCTTGTCACCCCAGAGGTTTTCTTGTCTCATATACATTTGCACCCAGCCTAATTGCCATCTCAGTGCACTGCACCAAAGGCACTGCTAGTTTTCACCATGTTTTCAACATCCAACATTGTAATTAACAACCAGGTTTACTATTCATCCTGGCTTTCGTGCCCAGCTTTCAAATCCCCACCAAGATACCAAGAGTCTCTTCTCACCCAACAAGCATGCTTTTAATAATAACTGAGCAAATTAAGGTATTTTTTTTTCTATTTGAGTCTTAAGATGATTTAAAAACATATAAAACTATAATCAAATTCATTATTAGTAGTTCTATAGTTAAAACAAGCTTTCAAAACTCAGCTGATTCAAACGTATCTAAAGGATCCCTGTTTCTTCTAGTACATAAAACCCTTCCTAACTTTAACCCTAGCTCCCTGTGCAGACCTGTCTCCACTCACTACTTACACATGTACTTTTCATGCAAACCCTAACACACTCATGACGGTCCCTTTATGACTGTGCGCATTGATCCCTGTCATTCTCTCTGCTGGTGAATCCTTATCCCTCTGTTTTCTTTCTTGGCAAACTTGTACTCATTTTGAGGCCCAGCTCAAAATTCATCCCAATCTACAACTTTGGCCAAACATCCAGACAACTTTTATTCAGAAAAAAAAATCTCAGATATTCCCTTACAAATCTTTACAAACATGTCTATTATAGCACTAGGTACACTGTACTCTATTCCTGTTTTGTGTATCGATCTTACTAGAATCTTCACATTTAACTGACTTTAATGGGTATTTGTCATTTTGGAGCTGCTTGGCATCCAAACACCTTTCCTCTTTGGGTAGGGTTGTCAGAATTGGCAAAAACAAACATAGGACACACAACTAAACCACCACATACCAAAAAATAACTGCCATTTATTCCATAATTTAGTCTTATTTTAAATCTTGGTATACATTAATTTAAACAATAAAATCATGCTATTTCCATTTTTAAGCCATAAGTTTAGATTTCAAGATTCAAACATATCACTGCTGCTGGTAAGTCACTTCAGTCGCGTCCGACTCTGTGCAGCCCCATAGACGGCAGCCCAGCAGGCTCCTCTGTCCCTGGGATTCTCTAGGCAAGAACACTGGAATGGGTTGCCAGTTCCTTCTCCAATGTATGAAAGTGAAAAGTGAAAGTGAAGTCGCTTAGTCATGCCCGACTCTTCGCGGCCCCGTGGACTGCAGCCTACCAGGCTCCTCTGTCCATGGGATTTTCCAGGCAAGAGTACTGGAGTGGGGTGCCATTGCCTTCTCCACAAACATATCACTAAGATCCATCATTTGAAGAAGCAATTGAAATTATTGGTGTGATCAATATCAAGAAGAAATAATTTATATCATCTTCATTTCAAAAACTAGTGAGAATACCTGTTTCCCATTGACACCCAGAACACTCCAGTGAAAAACCGATCCTATAGAGGCTGTCCATTTCATCTCCAACACACTGAAAAGAAATATGAAGACTGATAATAATATCACCATATACATAATTTTCACTATTCAATATTATTGAATGAAGAGAAAGAAAATGTGTCCAATCGGACATTAACTGTGGATAAAGCTATTTGTTCTGTGGTGTTCAAGGCAATCTTCTACCTACTCATGAATGCAATTCCTTCCTATACAAATGACAAACTCTGCCATACCAATCTCGGAAAACTTTTAGTACTCTGCAGCATAGCTTAAATATTTAATCATTTATTAATACAATTTTTAAAAATCTTTCTGTGGCATTATATTTAATGATGACCAAAACAGAGTCACTGAGTACTTTCCACTCAAACACTCACTGTGTATTTACCAAATGTGTATCCTTGTTCAGCACATCACTGGTGGATAACACTTGAAACTGCTTTGTGTTTAGTAAGTACATGATAATAAGCACCTTTCTAAATCACATACCCTTGTATTAAGCAACATCAATAGTGTTAAATGATTTTAAAATTTCATTCTCGACATGAATTATCCATGCAGTTCATTTCAGTTGCACAGTCGTGTCTGACTCTTTGTGATCCCATGGACTGCAGCACACCAGGCTTCCCTGTGCATCACCAATTCACAGAGCTTGCTCAAACTCACGTCCATCAATTAGGTGATGCCATCCAACCATCTCATCCTCTGTCATCCCCTTGTCCTCCTGCCTTCAATCTTTCCCGGCATCAGGGTTTTTTCCAATGAGTCAGTTCTTCGTATCAGGTGGCCAAATTATTAGAGCTTCAGCTTCAGCTGAACATTCATTGGAAGGATTGTGCGTATTCAATGAATGAATATTCAGAGACTATTTCCTTTAGGATTGACTGGTTGGAACTCCTTTCAGTCCAAGGGACTCTCAAGGGTCTTCTCCACCAACACAGTTCAAAAGCATCAATTCTTTAGCACTCAGCTTTTTTTATAGTCCAACACTCACATCCATATATGACTGCTGGAAAAACCATAGCTTTGACTAGACAGACCTTTGTTGGTCAAGTAATGTCTCTGCTTTTTAATAAGCTTTCTAGGTTGGTCATAGCTTTTCTTCCAAGGAGCTAGTGTCTTAATTTCATGGTTGCATTCACCATCTGCAGTGATCTTGGAGGTCAAGAAAATAGTCTGTCCCTTTTCCATTGTTACCCCATCTATTTGCCATTAAATGATGGGACTGAATGCCATGAACTTCATTTTTTGAATGTTGAGTTTTAAGTCAGCTTTTTCACTCTCTTCTTTCACTTTCATCGAGAGGTTCTTTAGTTCTTCTTCGCTTTCTGCCATAAGGGTAGTGTCATCTGTTTATCTGAGGTTATTGATATTTCTCCCAGTAGTCTTGATTCCAGTTTGTGCTTAAACCAGCCTAGCATTTCATGTGATATACCCTACATATAAGTTAAATAGGCAGGTGACAATATACAGCCTTGACGTACTCCTTTCCCAATTTGGAACTAGTCCATTGTTCCATGTCCGGTTCTAGCTGTTGCTTCTTTGACCTGCATATAGATTTCTCAGGAGGCAGGTAAGTTGGTCTGGCATTTCCATCTCTTTAAGAATTTTCCAGTTTGTGATCCACATAGTCAAAAGCTTTGGCTTAGTCAATAAAGCAGAAGTATATGATTTTGTGGAACTTTTTTGCTTTTTGTATGATCCAACAGATGTTGGCAATTTGATCTCTGGTTTCTCTGCATTTTCTAAATCCAGCTTATACTGGTTTATAATCTTACCCCCAATATTAGCACTCAGGCATTTTTTTAGATAAGGAGAGGAATACAGTAACAACAACAACAACAACAAAAATCTCACAGTAGAGGTTCATTAAAACTTAAAAAGTGGCCTATCATATGATCTAGCAATTCCACTCCTGGGTATATATCCAGAAAAGAAACTAATTCAAAAATGTATACCCAACCTAATATTCATAGCAACACTATTTACAGTAGCCAAGACATGGAAGCAACCAAGTGCTCATCAACATATGACTGGATTAAAAAGAAATGATATATATGTATACACACACACACAGGCACACACATACATACACTATGTATGTGTATTATTGGAGTATTACTCAGCCTTAAAAAAGAATGAAATACTGTCATTTACAGCAATGTGAATGGACCTAGAGAATATTACACTTGGTAAAATGTCAGACACTAAGAAAAATACTATTATATGATCTCATATTCCACATATAAATGTAGAATCTAGAAAATAATACAATGAATGTAAACACAAAGCAGAAACAGACTTATAGAAAAAAAAAAAAACTTGTGGTTACCAAAATGGAAAAAGAAGGAGGAACTAATTAGAGGTATGGAATTAACAAACTATTATATATAAAACTGAGAAGCAACAAGGCTTAACTGTGTAACACAGGGTATTTTGCCCATTATCCTGTAATAATCTGTAATAGGAAAACAGTCTGCAAAATGCTGAATCACTACATTACACATCTGGAACTAGCACAATATTGTAAAGCAACTACACTTTAATTAAAGTATTGCACAGTAAATTTACTATCTTCTTCGACTGCATAACGACTTAATAATTTCTTATGATAACTTTTTTTAAGCTCCCCAAAACTTGGAGTTTCAGGTTTCCAGTTTCATCAATTTCCTTTTGCTTCCTTTTCTTGCTTCCAAAATTGTGATCATTGTGCTCTGACACCTTGGAGACCTCAGCAGTTCCCTGAATAAACATAATTTTAGTTTTATTCTTGTCCTAGGGTTTGACTGATTTACCAATACTTTGAAGACAGGATCATAATAATTTGGCATCTTGTCAATATTTGATAGAATTGTAGAAATAACTATGTTGCAGATCCAATAAAATCACATTCCCACATATCCATCTAAATGTTCATTGTATTTGGTTGACCAAAAAGTTTGTTCAGGTTTTTCCATCTCATCTTATGGAAAAAAATATGAAACATTTCAGCCAAACCTATATCTGTTACCTGCAATTTCTTCTTTTGGCTGTATATATGAACTTACTGCATTTAATTAATTTTTCGAGAACATATAGATATATTTCTATAGCCACATGATTTTGAGGGGATATATTTACTTATAATTATATTATGGCTTTTATGCTTTTGTAAAACATTTTAATCAATTTTTCATGAATTGGAGCTCAAATGCACAACTGTAAAGATAAAACCTGAACTCAACTTTAAGCAATAAGTAAATGATGTTCAAATACTTAAGCCCAAGATGAACTGATCAATTTATGTGCATGTAGCACATTATGAGGTTGTTAAAAAAAATACTGAAATTTCTGAAAATCTAATAATTAACCTTCTATTCAAAAACAGTGAAATATATATAAACAAAATTATGCCTTTTTAAATTTATTTTTAGTTGGAGGATAATTATTTTACATTATTGTGCTGGATTCTGCCATACAACAATGTGAATCAGCCATAAGTATAAATAATATATATATATATATCCCCTTCCTCTTAAATTTCTCCTCCACTACCCCCACTCCATCCCATCCCTCTGAGTTGTCAGAGCACTGGGTGGAGCTCCCTGTATTATACAGAAACTTTCCATTAGCTATCTCTGTTACATGTGGTAATGTATATGTTTCAATGCTACTCTCAATTCATCCCACCCTTTTGTTACTATGTCCAAAGTCTGTTCTCTATGTCTGCATCTCTACTCCTGCCCTGGAAATAGGTTCATCAGTATCATTTTTCTAGATTCCATACATATATACACATGAATATATGAAATATACATATTAATATATACATATGAATATATGAAATCTGTTTTTCTCTTTCTTACTTCACTCTGTGTGGTGCTGTGTTTAGTCACTCAGTCCTGTCTGACTATTTGTGACCCCATGGGGATTCTCCAGGCAAAAATACTGGAGTGGGTTGCCATGCCTTCCTCCAGAGGATCTTTCCAACCCAAGGACTGAACCCACTTCTCCCACATTGTAGGTGGAATACCTGGGTTCTTAACCACCTGAACCACCAGGGAAGCCCATGAATACTGGAGTGGGTAACCTATCCCTTTTCCAAGGGATCTTTCTGACCCAGGGATCAAACTGGCATTGCAGGCAGATTTACCAGCTGAGCAACCAGGGAAGCCCTCATTCTGTACTACAGGACCTAAATTCATCTACCTCACTAGAACTGACTCAAAAGTGTTCCTTTTTATTGCTAAGTAATATTGTATATACATACCACATCTTCTTTATCTACACATCTGTCGACAGACATCCAGGTTGCTCCCATGTCCTAGTTATTGTAAATAGTGCTGCTAAGAACATTGGGGTACTTGTGCCTTTTCAGTTATGATTTCCTCAAGGTATATGCTTAGTAGATTTCCGGGTCATATGGTAGTTTTATTCCTAGTTTTTAAGGAGTCTCTACACTGTTCTTCATAGTGGCTCCATCAATTTACATTTCTACGAACAGTGTAAGAGGGTTCCCTTTTCTTCACAATCTCTCTAGCTTTAAGTACTTATAGACTTTTTTTTTTATTATGGCTATTCTGATTCATGTGAAGTGATAGCTCATTGTAGTTTTGATTTGAATTTCTCTAATAATGAGTCATGTGCTTGTTGCCCATCTAAATATCTTCTTTGAGGAAATGTCTGTTTAGGTCTTCCTTCCACTTTTGATTGAGTTGCTTTTCTGATATTTAGCTGCATCAGTTCAGTTCAGGTCAGTTCAGTCGCTCAGTCGTATCCGACTGTTTGCGACCCCATGAATCGCAGCACACCAAGCCTCCCTGTCCATCACCAACTCCCGGAGTTCACTCAGACTCACGTCCATCAAGTCAGTGATGCCATCCAGCCATCTCATCCTCAGTCATCCCCTTCTCCTCCTGCCCCCAATCCCTCCCAGCATCAGAGTCTTTTCCAATGAGTCAACTTTTTGCATAATGTGGCCAAAGTACTAGAGCTTCAGCTTTAGCATCAGTCCTTCCAAAGAAATCCCAGAGCTGATCTCCTTCAGAATGGACTGGTTGGATCTCCTTGCAGTCCAAGGGACTCTCAGGAGTCTTCTCCAACACCACAGTTCAAAGGCATCAATTCTTTGGTGCTCAGCCTTCTTTACAGTCCNGCCTCCCTGTCCATCACCAACTCCCGGAGTTCACTCAGACTCACGTCCATCAAGTCAGTGATGCCATCCAGCCATCTCATCCTCAGTCATCCCCTTCTCCTCCTGCCCCCAATCCCTCCCAGCATCAGAGTCTTTTCCAATGAGTCAACTTTTTGCATAATGTGGCCAAAGTACTAGAGCTTCAGCTTTAGCATCAGTCCTTCCAAAGAAATCCCAGAGCTGATCTCCTTCAGAATGGACTGGTTGGATCTCCTTGCAGTCCAAGGGACTCTCAGGAGTCTTCTCCAACACCACAGTTCAAAGGCATCAATTCTTTGGTGCTCAGCCTTCTTTACAGTCCAATTCTCACATCCATACATGACCACTGGAAAAACCATAGCCTTGACTAGATGGACCTTAGTCAGCAAAGTAATATCTTTGCTTTTGAATATGCTATCTAGGTTGATCATAATTTTTCTTCCAAGGAGTAAGCATATTTTGATTTCATGGCTGCAGTCACCATCTGCAGTGATTTTGGAGCCCAGAAAAATAAGTTGCTTATATATTTTGGAGACTAATCCTTTGTCAGTTGTTCCATTTGCAGTTATTTCTCCCATCCTAAGGGCTGTCTTTTCATCTTGCTTATAGTCTTCTGTGCAAAAGTTTTTAAGTTTAATTAGGTCCCACTTGTTTATTTTTATTTCCATTACTCTAGGAGGTGGATATAAAAGGATATTGCTGTGATTTATGTCAAAAAGTGTTTTTCTACATTTTCATCTGAGAGTTTTATAGTTTCTGGCCTTACATTTAGGTCTTTCATCCATTTTGAGTTTATTTTTGTGTTTAGTGTTAGGAAGTGTTTAAATTTCATTCTTTTACACATAGCATCCAGTTTTCCCAGCACCACTTATTGAAGAGGCTATCTTTTCTCCATTCACCAAGAACATAAAATTCTTGTCTAATTTGTCAAAGATAAGGTCCCCATAGGTTCATGTGTTTATCTCTTGGAATTCTATATTGGTCCATTTTTATATGTGTCTGTTTTTATGCTAGTGCCATACTATCTTGATAATTGTAGCTTTGTAATATAGTCTGAAGTCTTCCAGCTCCATTTTTCTTTCTCAAGATTGCTTTGGCTATTTGGGGCCTTTCGTGTTTTCATACCAATTGTGATTTTTGTTTGTTTGTTTGTTTGTTTTAATTCTGTGGAAAATGCCATTGGTAATTTTATACAGATTTCTTTGAATTTCTAGGTTGTCTGGGGCAGTACTGCCATTCGTCCTTTTCACAATATTGATTCTTCCAATCCAAGAACATGACATATTCTATGTTCGTTGTGTCATCTTTCTTTCACCACTCTCTTATGGTTTTCTGTATTTAGGTCTTTTGTCTCCCTAGGTAGGTTTATTCCTGGGTATTTTATATTTTCTGTTACATGCTGAATGGAATTATTTCCCTAATTTCTCTTTATGATCATTCTTGTTAGTGTATAGGAATGCCAGGGATTTCTGTATATTAATTCTGTATCCTGCAACCTTACTAAATTCATTGATTAGTAATTAGCTCTTGTAATTTTCCAGTGGCATCTTTAGGGCTTCTATGTATAGTATCATGTCCTCTGCAAACAGTGAGAGTTTTACTTCGTTTTCTTCTCTGGATTCCTTTTGTTTCTTTTTCTTCTCTGATTGCAGTGGCTAGGACTTCCAAAACTATACTGAATAATAATGGCAAGAGTGTCACCTTTGTTATTCCTGATCTAAGAGGATATGCTTTCAGCTTTTCACCATTGAGAATAATGTTTACTGTGGCTTATGATATATGGCATTTATTATGTTGAGGTGTGTTCCTTCTATGTCCATTTTCTGGAGAGTTTTTATCATAAATGGATATTAACTTTTGTCAAAGCTTTCTCTGCATTTAAATTATCATATAATCTGTATCTTTCAATTTGTTTATATGGTATAGCACATGATTGATTGGGGTATATTGAAGAATACTTGCATCCCTGTGATAAACTCCAATTGATCATGTGGAGTTTAATGTGTTGTTGGATTCTATTTACTAGTATTTTATTTCAGGATTTTGGTCTTTAATTTTTTCTCTTTTCAAATAAGTTGACAGGCCAAAAAATATCACTAGGTATTCAAGAACTGAATGTTGATACACTTTGTTCCATACAGTAATACACATTACCAAAAAAAAAAAAGTGTTCCATAGTCAAATCTCTTTGGAAAATTCTTGGCTAAACAAAGTCTACCAGGTTTCTTTATTGAAACTGTCCAAGAGCAAAAAATTAATTTGTGGTATTGCTTAAGTTTATTTTAACACAAAGTCATTCTTCCCTTCTTTTTTTTTCCTTTTTTTTCCCCCCTCTTTCCTTCGTTTTTTTTTCTTTTTACCCTTACTGAAGTTTCCTTTGGAACACAATTTTGGAAACAAATGTTTTATTTTGTTCCTTCAAACTCTGCTGGAGTTAAACAATTAGTGGTTCCAATGAATCCAAGATTTATATTTACATGAAACAGTTCACAACCTGGGTAGGTGTGTCAATTAACTCTTTTCTAGAGTCCTCAGCTGAAAGAATGATGAAGCACCGAACAATTGATGCTTTTGAACTATGGTGTTGGAGACGACTCTTGAGAGTCCCTTGGACTGCAAGGAGATTCAACCAGTCTATCCTAAAGGAGATCAGGCCTGGGTATTCATTGGAAGGACTGATGTTGAAGCTGAAACTCTAATACTTTGGCCACCTGATACAGAGAGCTAACTCATTGGAAAAGACTCTGATGCTGGGAAAGATTGAGGGCAGGAGGAGAAGGGGATGACAGAGGATGAGATGGATGGATGGCATCACCGACTCAATGGACATGGGTGTGGGTGAACTCCAGGAGTTGGTGATGGACAGGGAGGCCTTGTGTGCTGCAGTTCAAAGGGTCACAAAGAGTCGGATACAACTGATAGACTGAACTGAACAGCTGAAAGAGACTATCCATCAGTAACTCTTGAGTTATAGTTCTATGTGCTTCTCACATCTTTAGAATTTTGCATATTCCAGTTTTCTTAATCTTCCAGTAAAGGTATAGCTTAATTTTCTAGGCTCTCAGGTCTTTACATAGCTCCCAAAGTAGTGAATTTACTTTCTTTGCTCTGCTTTATTACATTCATCCACTTATCAGTTACTTCATCCTAGCACTGATATTACTTCAGCATCATAGAATGTTTTTTCTTCCTTTCTCCCTTCTTGGATTATATCTTCCACTTTATCTGCTCAGATTCAATGCTTTCACAGCAAATCATAGTATAAAAAGAAAAAGAAACCAATACTTTAAAGTCAAAGTGGATTTCTTCATCACAATGAATTCTGGTCCTGAGGAGACACTCTCACATAATGCAAAGGTGAGGTCATTCTGGGTTCAAATCCCAAAAATTATTAGCTGGTGAACTTTATGAAAATTTCTTACCTCTATTGAACATCAATGTTCTCATATATGAAATAAATATAATACCTAAATATAGCTTTGTGGTATAGGATATGCTGAAAAAAAAATACAAAGTACATAATAATTGTTAATTACCCTCATCTGTTTCCTTGGGGCAATAAGTATTTGTGGAATTCAAACTAGTTCAACCTCATTCACTTCCTCCACCAAAAGAGAAGTTTAAACCAAATGATGTCAAAAGCCCTCAGATTTCTAGCACTCTGTGATTGTGAGCTTAAGGAATGTTCCTTTCGCCTCCTCCAACAGCATCCAGCCACATGCCATTGCACATAAATGGGAGTTGCAGAAAGGTAAACACAGCATCTTGGAGGTCATCAGAGTAATTTCCTGGGTGCTCTTCCTTGGTGTCTCATGATGAATTATAGCCTTCTGTGGGCTTCTTTAAAAATTCCCCTTATAAATAGTCACAGAAATAGTTCACTTGAACTTATTATTTCTCCTGGGTCACAAATGCTTCCCTGAAACCCAGGGATTTCCAGAGGTTGTATTAAGAAGTCACATATTTGAGTAATGAATTTTGATCACTAGTTCCTGTGAATATTGGTCAAAAATATTTGGGTTACTAGCCTTATAGATAATGAATGGATCTTGCATTTCTAACCAACGGAGTTTCAATAGTCTTCTTCAGTGGGATAAGTCCTATATCATTCTCTTTTAAGAATGAAAGTTTTATGTGTAAATCACTGAAATAAAACTGACTTCATTAGAGTTGTTGATGTGTTTTTTTTTTCTTTTGAAGCTCTTCCAATGGAATGGATAAATATAAATCTAACAATGCTTTATTGCTACACTTCTCTCTAAAATCATTGCCCCAAATGACAACTCTTTAGTGTAAAGTAACTGCAATGTTCTCTAATAACCCATATGATAGTTATTGTCTGTTCAATGCTGCCTTGAAAATTACATGGAAAATTAAGCCAATCCAACTAGCCAAGATATATTAATACAACCATTATATGTCTGACAAACTCACTCAAGCTAAAAATAATTAGCATTAAATCAATAAATTCAGGCTATGTACATAATTGTCCCAATCTTTTAGAAGTCTGCTTTGCCACTCCCTGTTCACTTTTTTTTCCACTAACATATTATAGCTAATTGGTTTTTAATTAACTTGCAAGTAAGTGATGCTTCTAAAAAAGATTGGCAACTACTCATTATTAATTATATCTAACATTTTTACACAAGTTCCATGTTTATATTGACTTGCACCATCTCATTAGGATCTTTTGATAACCATTCCTGATTTATAAATCAAAGAGGCAGTGTTCAAAGACACTGGACCATTTGTTCAATATCTCCCAGCTAATAAAAGATAGGGCTGAGATAAAAACCCTGAGTCATCTGATTCCAGTGTCTATTTTAGACACTGTCTTTCAATTAAAATGAAATGCATAGTATAAAGGTCCCTACTTCATGGAGTCTGGCTCCTCACAATTGAGTTAATTTTACAGGGTATTAATGCAATTAGGTGATCATGAGAAATCTTGAGGCCTCTTGCCCTCTAACCTCCACACTACCAAATGCACTCATTTCAATATCCTTAGCCATCTTTTTGACCTCTTGTCTTTCTGTGCAAAGCATGGATCTTCATATGGCCAGAGGCACAGGGTATGAGGGAAAAATCTTTGCAACAGGTACCTTTTTCATACTTTTTTCTATATGATTTTTGAAATGCTTGCAGATTTCTAAGATGAGAGCAATCTCCCTACTGCAACAGTCTTTCTGATCAAAGTCTCTCCTCGTCTATGTCTTATAAAGATTGTGACAACACTGGCACTTTTAAGACTGCAATGTGTCAGGAAAAAAGAGGGAATCTATTTGGAAAGTTAACTCTCCCACAGAATGAATCTAGGTTACCAGGGTGTACACAGGACAATGGCTCAACCGGAGAAGAACGCAGGCCTCTGCATATCCTCTTTGAATGGCCTACGACACAGTGCAATTTCAGCTATGTATAAAGTTTAGAGTGTGGCACAAATTCAAGGTTCCTCTCTATTTTTTTTTAGTCACTGATATGTGACAAATGATGATATTTTCAGCATGAAATTTGCTATTGAGGTTTCCATGTTTCTTTATGATTTATCAGGCCTTGCTATCCTTCAAGTCATAAATAAAAATGCAACTTTCATCTGCATTCAAACTGAGGTGGAAATATAAAAATTAAACATTTTCATTTTTTCCTGAGTATCAGTCACTCTCTGTGAGCTCGAAAACAGCAAGACAGACTTTCTGCTGCCTCTTCTCCAGAATGATTTCTTGGAAAGGCCATAAGAAAAGACTGACTTGTTATTAGCATATCTACAACACATATAATTTATAACTCTACCTACATATTCAGCTTTGAAATGGAGTTCCCATGAGGTCTAAAAAAAAAAAAAGAAAGAAATACAAAGTGATTTCCTAACTGTAGCAGCTACAAACCAACAGCTAAAATAAAATACACCTGCACACTCTCAACATATTAATAGCTTCTTAATTCCCATTAGAATCTGGAGGGTCCAATCATTGAAAAATAAAGGTTCAGTAAGAACAAAGTTATAAAAATATCTATTTAGGTCGCTAGGGCCCAGATGCCGGTGCTGAGCCGGTTCTCGCGGAGCTGGGGCTGAGGGTGGCCTGAACTTCCGTGAGTCACAGGCTCCTCGAGTTCAGAGCTGCAGATATGGATGTACAGCGTGCACCACCAGTGCCCAAGTGCCCCTGCAAAGGAGTCCAGGCCTGGGAGCAGGGGACACCGAGCGTTGCGACTGACAGCGAGCCAAGATGCTCAGGTGTGACTGACACTTGTGACTTCACCCTTTGAAGCCTCAATTTTATCACCTGTAGAATGGAAAGCTACCTCACAGGACTGTTGAGAGGATGAAATGAGACCATGCTTGTAAATCTCTTTGCAGGAGGGAGCCCTTTAGGCAGGACCCGGCAGGCAGAGCACCCCTGCTGTCACTCAGGACCATGGGCGGCATGAAGACCCCAGTGGAGCTGGCGATCAGCCAGATGCAGACCCTCCACATTCAGCACTGCTGCAGGGGCAGCTACCAGATCAAGGTTAAGCCGTCACATGTGGAGGAGACTTTGTTTGGCAGCCCTGCAGGCACCCGGCCCATACCACCAGACTTTGACACATCCTGGAAGAAGAAGGCCAACAGAACCAGAGGAGTGGAGACAGGCATGTCACAGGCATCAGGGGCCAAGGAGAGCTATGAGTACACCCCCTCCAGTGGCAGCACCCCAACCCTCACACCAAGGAAGAACAAATACAGATTGATCCGGCAGACCCCTTCTTACTGCGATGAGTCTCTCTTTGGCTCCTGACCTGAGAGCACCAGCTGGGAGGCCAAGTGGATGGTGAGGGGAGATGCTGCAAAGCTCCATGCCCTCTTCTGACAACCCCAGCTATCCCTAGGGGCAGCTATTCACCCCACCCCAAGGAGACTCCAATGTGAGCCGTTCACCCAGCTGGTCCCTCAAAGACAGGAGTGCAGGATGGTGGCCAGCTTCTGGAGGCTGTCTATGAATGGGTTAGACACCCCGTGCCCTCTGAGGCAGGAGCATTCCCACTCCCTCACCCATCTAATGTCCCTGGCACAGGTCACCACCCGCCAGTACCCACTGCACAAATGAGCCTCAAGATCCCAGGCCTGCCCCTTCAGGGGTCGCCTTCCAGAGACCCCTGGTGACTCCCAGCACTCCTTCAGTCAGTGTTTCAGTGCCAGCTACGCCCCCCACCCCCACAAGGCGGAGCCACCCAGAAAGCAAAGCCCCCTTAGAAATGAGTTTCTTGGTCCTTTCTGTACATTTGCCCTTGGAGTCACAACCAGGGGCAGAATTTCAGAGGATGGGGCTGGTAGGTGGGCCTTGGGGGAGACCACCAGGCATTTATGGAGCACTGCTGAGGACAGAGAGTGAGGGTGGGCAGTGCCCCCCTCTGACCATCTCTGGTTGCTCCCCACTTTTCACACTGACAAGGACTGGAGGATCAACCCTCCACATCCCTATTGCCAGTCCTGTCATAGCCACATGGTGTATCAGTGCCAACCAGAAAGAGTTCCCCAGGAGGGTCCCCCCACCTCCTCCATCAACACTGTCTCGCCTCCAAGTGTGAATAAATGGTATGATCGCCAACCCGGAGGGTTCCTCCTCCCTCCCTTCAAGCCAAGCTCCTGCTCAGGATGCGTTTCCAGCTGAGTCTGAAGGCCTCAGGAATTTTCCCAGGCACCATGTGTGGACCAGTGGGGAACACAAGGATCTGGATGATACGTGAGTGGATGTTTAAAAAGTGCAATAGTCATGTATTTATTTTCATGTATTAAATATATCAGTAGCTCACTGAAACAAACAAACAAAAAAATATTTAATACATCATAGTTGATCCAAAGGAAAAACAGACCCAAGACATGCTTTTATACATTAATTAAAACCCAATCAATTTCCACTTAAAACATTTCTTGCCTGGTCGAGACGTCACTACCACATTGTGTGTGGGTGTATATATATACGAATATACACATTTATTTATATAGTGTGTGCTTATGTATGTGGATGCAGTTGTTAGATTTTCTTCTTTGGAATTTAACTTTAGAAAAAGTAGTCATATCCTGCTGGGTAGTTAAATGAATCAACCTGTCTAAACTTTTTTTTTTTTTTAAACAGGAACTATATCTACATTCCAGCATCTTGAAACTGTAGTAAAAATGCATATCAAAAAATTAAATTAATCCCCGATGTACTCTAAAGGTTGCTGTTAATAACACTCATCTGGAGTGAAAGCTTCAAGGATAGCCCGTCTGTCAAAGAAAAGAGACAGACTTTGAGGAGGGGAGGCAAGCACTTCCAACTTCAGCAGATACAAGCTACAGATGGGAAATAGATTGTCAGCAAAATAAGTTATTTTCCACCCTCCTTCAGTTTTTCACAATCTGTGTGGCAAAGATTTCACTGCTGACACTGTCAACATATTCTTAGCGTCTGTAGTCATTTACTGTGACCTAGTGGGTAAAGCAGCCTTCTCCAAATAACCAAACTCCAGATTCTGCATAATGCCAGATCCTGCAGAACACCTTCTGCTTTCCCAAGTGTTCAATGGAATTAGGGAAACAAAATTGGTTCAAATGCTGCATTGATTTAACAAGGTGGTGATACAGAGAGCAAACGTTTATGAAGTTGCTTCTTATTGTCAAACTTCTGGCTCAATTTACACCAAAACAAATTCGAAACTGCTCCTCCAGGAAAACATCTCACAAATGCTATTCCTCCCTGGAGTTCCCATGTGCACACAAACACACCCACACACATCCTTTGCCTTCTCTCTGCCCCCACCTTCCCTTTACAAACAAAGCATTCTCATCAATTTGTTAATGTTGTTTTCCTATTCAAAGCAGAGACAAGGAAAGTAAGTCCATTCTCTAGAAGAAAAAAATAGAGTCAATGGACAAACACTTGAGAGCAGCCTGAAACCTCGGAGAGGCTTAGCTTATTTAAAAAAGAAGAAAAAAAAAAAAAGGGTCTGTGTTTTGAACCCAGCCTATGTTTGAATGGACCATTCTGAGTAATATGACATGTTGGAACTTTATGATAGAGCGCCACAAGTATCATGCCTGGAAGTAAGTGTCTCTAGACTCAACTGGAAAATGGCCTTTATGAATGTGTCCTTTGAAGAATGTTGTACAGACGAGAAACAATCCCTATAGAATGAGGCAAAATCAAAATCAGATACAAAGAAATAACCCAACACCAGGGCCTAAAGGGAGGGTCACTTTACTCTCATGATCATAAGAAGCCCACTGATGAAAAGGTCACCTGACATTACTCAGCTGTCTATTTGGAAGAACCTGTTAGAGACCATTTGGTAGCTCCTCTTGTTTGTTAATGCTGAGGAACTTCAGAGTTAAGCTTCTTCAGGAATAAATAGGAAATATGCGGCCATGCCATCCCAGGAAGCAAGTTTCCAGTCTCAAACATTCTGTCCTTTACTGTGCTGTACCTTAGAATCGCAGGGCAGCTTAACTGGCTCGCTGTAATGTGAGCTTCCTAAGGATGGTGACAGTAAAAATTGAAAAATTCAGGATAGAACTGACATTGTGGTTTGCACAAAACAATCACGCAACTAAATTATATTGAGAAGAATAATGATTCCAGGCAAAATGATTTCCTGAAGAAGTCAAGGATCCAAAGACATTTGAATGGTGGTATACTTCTGTCTGAAAATAAAATCAACAGACTACAGGCCATGAAAATGGATCTTTCTTTCAGCTACTCCCCTTTACTTTCCTCATCCTTGCTTGATTAGAACACCTCTTGGGGCTTCAACATGTGAGGAAAGGAGATGGAAACGCTACTCACCCAAGTGCCCTGCACAAGGTAGCCTTGTGAGAAGAAGGAATTTGAGAATAACTAAAATTGAAGAGTACTCCACTTGCCATTAACTCAGCTGATCTGAACAAAAGCATGTTTCATAAATAGTCTGTTCCCTAGAAGCGACTGGATATACATTACTGTCACTATTAACTGAACTAGTCACATACTAGAGAGCCTTAGAAAAACAAAGACATTCTCCCTCTGCTACACTCCACCAAGCAGCCACATGTTGTCCCACTGCAGACAGGCTGTCACTCCCAGTGCACAAGCTGTCATGGGATGGAAAAGTTATCTGAGTGCCTGACAGTCAGACAGCCTGTTTGGGGGAAAGGGCACGGGGTCAAACCCTTGCCTAGAGGTCAAATATTTTTCTGTTAGAATAACAATCCTCACTGAACTGTCAGTGTTCTGAATATATTTTCTTTAGTTCAAGTTTTCTCAGTAAGTAGTTAGCCATTTCTGGAACTAAAAAGGAGATTCAGTTTCCTAAGAAGATTTTTCTTCCATCAACGATGTTTTCTTTTTCAGTGAAGAGTTATAGATGATATTTTTGATGGGAAGTAAAAAAGCCTGCCTGGTAGCCAAGTCCCAAGATGGAATTAACAATGCCAAAATTTGGTTGGACAAGGAAGGACAAATATCATATCATTTATATATGTAATCTAAAAGAAAAATGATACAAATGAATTTGTTTATGAAACAGAAATAAACTCACGGACATAGAAAACAAATTTATAGTTACCAGAGGGGAAAGGAGGTCCTGGGAGAAATTAGTAATCTGGGATTAACATATGTACACTGCTATATTTAAAATAAATAAACAGGGATCTATTGTATAGTACAGGAACTAAATTCAGTATCATGTAATAACTGATAATGGAAAAGAATCTTAAATATTTTGTAATAATATGTAACAGAAAAGAATATATGTGTGTGTTGGTGCTCATTTTACAAGCTTTATTTGCATTTCTGGATCAAAGTTCAGAAAAACAACACTTTGTTTTAGCCACGGAAAGATATGTCCTTTATGAGTGAGTACTATATGAGTATTATATGTACTCAGAAAAAAAGTGAGTAAAATAAGATCTACCAAATGAAATTATTCTTTTTTTATATCAACACTACTTTTAGTTTATTTTTTCAATAGATTAAGCTAAAACTGGAGAAATAAAAGTTAAAGCTTGGAAAATTTACAAAAGTATCTGATTCAAACAAACAAAAAAGTTAAATTAAATAAACTTCACTTTATTTCTTGTCCCTGATGAAGGCCCTTCCACTCTCATTAACCTGTATTTAAGAGGGAAAGGGAATATTTATCATGATTTTAATAATACTATTGTTTACATTAGAATGGGATTGGCTTGGCAATTCAGGGTTCATAGCAAAGACACATTCCCATTATAAAAGTCAATAGTATTACAGAAAATATCATTATAAATCAGGTCAACATCACTGCTCAATTATATATATATATTAATGTAATATCCCAAATAGGATCTGAACACTTTTTTTTTCAGCCTTCGCTGTGATAGGATTATAGCATTTTGTTTGGTGTAACAATTTTTTTAATACCTAGTAGGTCTAAAACACTGTACTAAGTATTGGAGATGAGTTTAAGTGGATTATCCCTCCCAGTGTTTGATGGTTATCAAAGAATCTGCCTGTGTAGGACAAGGACAGACAAAAGGCAGGACAAGAAGAAAGCAGGTGAGCAAGCGAAAAGAAATGCACTGAATACAGTATTTCCCAGCAGCGATAAGGTGTGTGGGCTGCTTTCACATTCTATATGACACACCTATCAATAAAGAAGGCTGATCCAGTTTGAGAGCTGCAGAACTGACCAGGTGGGGTAGCCATGCTGCTAGGATAAGGCTTAGGGCCCTCTGTCTAACCCCTGGCCTACGACCCTGTCTCCAGGATAGATTTAGCATGGAGGAGTGGGGTGATTTTTTTGTTCTTCCTTATGGACCTTAAATGAACAAAAATGAATTAATTACAACCTTTCCATGGCCTTCCTTTCTGTATTTATCTCTCTGATTTTGTTCACAAAGCCTTTACATCCCATTTTGGGGTCAATTTGACATTTAGAAATGATAAAATTCTTAGTTTTAAATAGAATGCCTGAGAAAAATCAGTGTCCAATAAGGAACAGTAGTAGTAGTACTAACCAGAACTAGAATGCTGCTGCTGCTGCTGCTAAGTCACTTCAGTCGTGTCTGACTCTGTGCGACCCCATAGACGGCAGCCCACCAGGCTCCCCCATCCCTGTGATTCTCCAGGCAAGAACACTGGAGTGGGTTGTCATTTCTTTCTCCAATGCGTGAAAGTGAAGATGCTCAGTCGTATCCGACTCTTAGCGACCCCATGGACTGCAGCCTACCAGCTCCTCCGTCCATGGGAGGAGCAAGGGTACTGGAGTGGGTTGTCATTGCCTTCTACAAGAACTAGAATAGGGTTGGCAAATTCAGTAAATAAACATATAGGGCACCCTGCTATATAATAAATTTTTTTAAAGTATAAACATGTACCATGTAGTATTTGGTACACACTTGTGTTTTAAAGGCCTTCCTTGGTGCCTCAGATGGTAAAGAATCTGTCTGCAATGCAGGAGACTGAAGCTCAATCCCCAAATATTCAATGTTTACCTGAAATTCATATGTAACTAGGTGTCCAACATTGTTTCAACAATGGCAATTTACATCCTCAGAAAGTCCAAAACTCCTTGTGGCTCAGCTGGTAAAGAATCTGCTTGCAATGCAGGAGACCTGGGTTCGATCCCTGGGTTGGGAAGGTCCCCTAGAGAAGGGAAAGGCTACCCACTCCAATACTCTGGCCTGGAAAATTTCATGAACTATACAGTCCATGGGGTCGCAAAGAGTCAGACATGACCAAGGGACTTTCACTACTACTATTACCAAAACAGGAAGATATTATTGACCTCTCATTGCTTCCCATTGATTTTATGTATAAAACATGAAAGAATTATTTTCTATTACATTCAACCTATTTAGGTCAAATATGGCATAATTCGAGAATATCTAAAGCACAAAAGAGAATTGGAAAATTTGACAAAGTTGAATATTTCCCATTTTTAAACACTTGTCTACATAGCTAAACATTTAATTATTACAATAGTTCAAAATCAGTGCTGAAAAAAACTTCACCATTTTATTAATCAAATCTATAGCATCTTGCTTTGAGATTCAACACATGCTCAAATTTGGCTTGGGAAATTCTTAAGATTTGCTAAATTTGAAATGGACACACACACATATATGAAACAACTCCTTGGTCTATACAGCTAAGCTTATTCAGAAGTAATTTAATCCTGTCTTCCTAAAAGTCACATCAAATCATTGGTTCTGAGACTTGTACACACAAAATCACCTTAGGGAAATAATGGAGATTAATAAATATAGATACCCTTGCTATTATGTCAGAAAAGATAAGACCTCAACAACTAAATAGAACCCCTTGCCATTTGTAAGAAAGGAAAAGAGAGAAAACAAAAGTCTATGAAAAGAAAAACATTTCTGTATGAGGTGGAAAGTTCTGGGGGGAAAAAAATTCGTATGTACAACATTCTGATACCAAGAGACTCTTATTATGGATAACATCTCATCTCTAAGTAAGGTAGCCCCATATCTTGCCTGATTTACTACCTAAAACAAAGCTAAAAAGGAACAAATGGCATAGTCCAGATCTCCAAATGTCAGGATGACAAATGTTATTTCTCTATTTCAGAGGACAAATCATTGGTGCAGAGAATAACAAAATTTCAAAAGCACTCTGGCATGGTACCCTGAAAAGAAAATAAAGAACAGTAAATCCTATCTTGAAGTAAGAGCCTGTATCACAGCACCGACCTGAGACGCAAAGTGAAGCTGGGGGACACTCAGACAGAAAGTGGAAAAAAGAATCTTTCTTTGTAGTAGCTAGATCGCAGATATGGAGTTCATACCTTATGGGTGAAGGGTAAGTTAGAGAGGTGGAGTTTTAGTTAAGATGTAGAATTTTCTAGAACAAGGCCATTACTTCCCCAATATAAACCACTACTTTGTAGTTATGAGATTTTTTACCTCTGGAAAGACATTTAACTTCCTTTTACTTCCATTTCTTAATCTATAAATAAGGGTGATGATAATATTCTTTATTTCATAATAAAGTTGACACAAGGATTAAATGAATTAATATTCATAAGGTATTTAGAATTGTCTGCACACAGAACTCGCTAAAAAGTGTTTGCCATTTAGAAAGTCTTAGAGTTTTAAAGGAATCTCAAGAAGTCAGGAGGCCAAGCTATTTACAATTTAAAAAAAATCTTAATATGAGCTAACTGTGTGGAATAACATCCCACAGAGCATTCACATATATTACCTTGTTTAATTCTTCCTGCCATATATTTTTTTTATTTAGGTATCAATCATAAAGGAAATCATCCCTAAATATTCATTGGAAAGACTGATGCTGAAGCTGAAGCTCCAATACTTTGGCTACCTCATGCGAAGAGCCCATCAATTGGAAAAGACCCTGATGCTGGGAAAGACTGAGGGCAGGAGGAGAAGGGGGCAACAGAAGATGCAATGGCTGGATGCCATCACTGACTCAATGAACATGAGTTTGAGCAAACTCAGGAAGGTGGTGAAGGACAGGAAAGCCTGGCACGCTGCAGTTCATGGGGTCATGAAGAGTCAGACACAATTAGGGACCGAACAACAATGATAAATAGTTGATTTACAATGCTTCAGAGGTGCAGCAAAGTGATTCAATTATATATATATATCTACTTTATATTAATATATAGTAGTGGGTATATGTTAATCACAAGCTTCTAATTTATCCCTCCCCTCCATTTCCCCTTTGGTAACCATAAGTTAGTTTTCTATCTCTGTGAGTCTATTTTGTAAATAAGTTCATCTGCATAACTTTTTTGGATTCCAAATACAAGTTATTTTATCCCATGATATCTGTCTTTCTCTGTCTGAGTTACTTTACTTAAAGTATGATAATCTCTGGGTCCATCCACGTTGCTGCAAATAGCATTATTTCATTCTTTTTTATAGCTGAGTAATACTCCACTGAATACATGTATCATGTCTTCTTTATCCATTCATCTGTGGATGGACATTTGGGTTGCTTCCATGTCTTAGCTATTGTGAATAGTCTATATATTACTGATTTCATTTTACTAAGAAGTAAAGAAGTCTTCTTAAGATCATGTGACCAATGCATGCCCTCTATGAATAATAGCAGCAGGTTGAGTGCTTTTTTTCAACTTTTATTCATCTTTGAATTCACTTTTAATTTGGTGGTTTATCCAGGTTCCATACTCTTGCTTGACCCACTTCTTTCTCCTCTTTATTTCTCCAGACATTGCAGCAAGCGGTGTCAGGATAAGGGAAAGGAGACAAAATATACATTCAAACATGCCAAGTTTCAGCATCTGATTTGGCAGTCACAAGACCATAACCAAAGTGTTTGGGCACTTTTCTAAATTACTTTAAGCAGCATAAATAGTTTCATCTTCTTTTCTGTCAGTCTTCTTTTCACACCCAGCATAATTACATGGTTTTCTCCTATGAATATCACTTTTAAAAATAATTTATGCAATTATGTATAGCTTAACTGTGAGTTAAGGAAAATTTTAATAAATGCAAGTACTTAATTTATATATCCCCCAATGATTAGTTTAGTGTAAATAGTTTGAGGTTCTCTGTTTCATCTTAAATGATCAAATATGATAATGTCTACATGTAACTGGCTAAAAGGTCACTTCAGGACAAATAGTCTAGGCAGAGCCTAAGAAAAATGTCAGCAAAGGCCCCAACAATCCAAAGAATTTCATTATGATGAATAAGTGAGCAAAAAGTCTGGGTTACTTATTTTCATAAACATGAAGCTATCATTTGTTCATTTATAAATAATAATGAATCCCAAATATGTGCCAAGCACTATACTAAGCATGACAAACTCTGTGAAAGTAAATAAAGACACAGCCCTGCTCCACAAGAGTGTATAGTAACAGCATTAGATTTAGTCCAGGGAGGCAGGGGACATGTTTCTGTACAAGTGAGGGTTGTGCTGAGCTGTGAAAGGAGATTGCGCAAAAAAAATGAAAGGAATAATATTCAAAGAACCTGTGGCAGAAGGGACAAAAAGTAGCTGGAGCAGAAGCAAGTAGCAGCAGTCCTGGCCTAGGAAGTCACACTCGTGACTTCTTTTTTTAATTCCAAGAGCACTGGGGGACTTAAGCAAAAGCAGGAAGTTGGGATGGGCTAGGATGACACTGTCAGCCTTTGGAAAGTCTGTTCCCGCAACTGTGTAGCTAGATCAGAAAGGAGGAAATTGCAGTGGAGTGAGAGGTGGGGACAACTTGGAGCAGAAAAGGTGAAATGGAGGGGAGAGGTTATTTATAAGAGGTCAAACTGATAGGAATAGATGATGAATTGGATATGGACTTACTTTATAATGTGTATCTTGCACTAAGAGGAGAGCATACAACCCACTCCAGCATTATTGCCTAGAGAACCCCATGGACAAAGGAGCTTGGCAGGCCACAGGTCACAGAGTCACAAAGAGTCTGATACAACTGAAGCAACTTAGCATGTACATCTTGCACTAAAGTTTCTGCCTGGCACATAAAAGCACTTCATACCTATTTGTGGAGTAAATGTTGAATGAGTTTATAAGAGGAGAAAAACGAGGTGTCAAGGATGACTCCTAAGATTCTAGATGGCTTATCTTAGATAAGGGATGATGTTTATGCAGAACTAGAATCCCAAAGACCAGGCTCTGCGTAAGAGTGTATCAGTTTATTTTTAATCCCACTGTTTCTGAGATAGCTGTAACTTATCCACAAGAAGTGCCAAGAAATGCAAGGAGAGAGGTAATCTGAAGCTGGGAGAAGAGGTCTTCCCTGCAGATATAAATGTGTGAGTCACTTACTTGGAGGAAGAGATTGAAGCTATAAGTATAAACGCTATTGCTAAGGGATAGACCAGAGAGTAAGATGGTGAGCAGATGCAGGACCAAGCTTAAAGAAGCTCTACAACCATAGAGAAACATCGTGGAGAAGGAGTTGGAAGAGAACTCAAACACAAGAGCAGGTGCAAATAGTATCATGGAAAGCAAGCTAAGAGATCATTTCAAGAAGGCAAGGACCAACAATATTGAATACAATTCAAAAGTTACCTATGATAAAAACTGAAAAACATCCTTAGCAGTGAAAATACTCTCAGTGACTTTTGAAAGAGCTATTTCAGAGAAGTGATGGGACCAGAGTCACATTAAATTGGATAACTGTTTGAGTGTTAAGTGAGGAAAAGGAGACATTATATATAGTCTGGTGGAAAAGAGAAATAGCGTGGTGGCTACATGGGAATTAGGGAGGGGTCAAGTGATTGGATATAGACCAAAGAGAAGCATTTAGCTAACATGAAGAGGCTGCCTATATAACAGAGATAAAAGATAATCAGATGTGAAGGTATCCTGACGAAAGTCAACTCTGAGTAATGACAGTGTTAGAAATGCTCTCAGCAGGAGTTTTTAGCCTATTTGGGATATCAAAATATAGGAGGGGACAGAATGATCAAGAAGGCAATAGAAAATAGCCCCAAACAACCTATCCTGGGGAAAACTTGCATCATATATTTCATAAGATCTAAGCAGAAACATTGAAGTTATCTAAAATTGTTCTATTAAGGGGGAAAAACAGTTTAAATTTATTGTCCACTTCCATATGCTTTTCATATGCTGCTATTGCTGCTGCTGCCTAGTCACTTCAGTTGTGTCTGACTCTGTGTGACCCCATAGACGGCAGCCCACCAGGCTCCCCTGTCCCTGGGATTCTCCAGACAAGAACACTAGAGCGGGTTGCCATTTCCTTCTCCAATATGGGGGAAGAGTAAAAATGAATGAGAATAACTATTAAATACTGAATTCATGCATATATCCAACACTCCAAATATAGGGGCATTGAGTGATCTGGAGTTGGGGGACACTGCACCTTTGGATAAATTTATTTAATCTAGGTACTCTTTACACCACACCAGTCATCCTGCCTCTCATTAAAATACATATCAATATTTGAGAAAACTATCTGTAATTTCTAAAGCAAGGGCTGCACATGACTGCTTTGTGGGGAAAGAGTGAGACAGACACCAGAAGAGATTTTCCAGTCAAAGAAGGATCAACAGACACCATCACTTCTCACCTTTCTCCCTTGATAGGCTGGATGAATGGACTGATGGATGGACAAATGCATCAGTGGAGAACAGATGGCTTCATGTTAAGAGTTTCTGTACTTGAACTAGAACTTGACATCTCTATAATGGTAAGATGGATTGCACAGAAAGTAATTCAGCCTTTCAAGGGGCTTAACCCCCTGCAGGCCACCCACTCACTTCCGGTGGGGACTAAGTGTAGCAGAGCCTTTCCCATCAGGGCAGTCATTGATGTATCATCCACACGAGTGGATGATCTGAATTATTTGGTTGCTCCTCCTATGCCCATATGTTGACGGTAAAATTAAGGTTTAATTTTAGGGATAAGAAAAAATGTTCTCATATGTTACAGGCTGGTTTAACAAATGTTCCTATATTGGGAGACTGAGCGTGGGGACTCTGTGGACTATGACTCTGGACACGAGTACATGAAGGAGTACTTGCCTTTACAACTGTCCCTTATCTATCTATCTTCATCATCAGGGTATCCTGAAGAGGAGTGGCTTTGCCAGGGCAGGATTTGGGCATTGCGGAATACCTTGGGCTAATACCAATGAGTTACAGTTTATCACATTAAAAACCAAGCAATTTTCAAAGATTTTAAATTAGAGTTTTAAATATTCTGATGATAAAAGGGAAGTGAAATATGTTCAAGCCCCAGAAATTGAGTGTCAGCAGAATAAGGGGACAGACTTGGAATTATTGTCCCCTTCAATGAATCAGTTCAAAGGAAAGAAGCTGTAAACTAAAAGTTCCTTGATCATGAAAAATGTAACTGCTATATAATATACCTCAAAACTTACTGCTCTGTCTCTTGCCCTTTGAACTAATTGCAAGAAAATCAAGGGCAGCAGGGCCGGGGTTGATTTTGAAGTCATTTTGTGGTAATTTAAAGTAATTGGGAATTTTTTTACGACGACTGCTATAAAGAAGAATATATAGCTTTGCTATTCCTTGCGACAGTTCTTTGAATTACACCTCCGGAATAAGAAGTATGAGACATGGCTGATAATTTATAGCAATATACCCATTCCACCACCATGGGCTGGCATTACAAATGAGCAAAGGAAAAAAAAAAAAAGACTCTGAGCAAAATGTGCAGTGCCCATGAGTGCTTTTATCCAGTCCAGCCTCATTCCTACCCAAGTGCACGTCCACACAATTCTACAGCAGTCCTTCAAAGCAAGTCTGCATCTTGGAGCCAAATGGCAACTCATCTGGAATCCTGAGTGCTAAGTGAAATGCTTTAAAACATGCAAGAAATCTTAATTAGTAAAGAATTGGGGGGTGGGGGTGAAGTGCTCTATTAATAATTAGGCAAAATCGAAGCATGATGACAAATGCCCTGAGCGCCTGTCTCTGAGATGCTTGCTGGGGTAGAGCTTGTGAGTTGTTGCCTTCTTAGCTCAAATTACATTTGATCTCAGGAAGGGCTCTTCAGAGGAAAACCATATAAAGATGTTTTCAGTATCTCCTCTGCCCTTCAGTGTCCCTGCTGTGTGGGCCGTGCCATAATTAGATGCTGGCTTTTAATGGGACGCTTTGAGTGTTCAATTAGGTCTCCTTTCTTCCTTGCAGTCCTGTTTTAATATGAATGAACACAAAACCAATTATCTTTCAGAAGTAGGTGTTTGNAGATATAAATGTGTGAGTCACTTACTTGGAGGAAGAGATTGAAGCTATAAGTATAAACGCTATTGCTAAGGGATAGACCAGAGAGTAAGATGGTGAGCAGATGCAGGACCAAGCTTAAAGAAGCTCTACAACCATAGAGAAACATCGTGGAGAAGGAGTTGGAAGAGAACTCAAACACAAGAGCAGGTGCAAATAGTATCATGGAAAGCAAGCTAAGAGATCATTTCAAGAAGGCAAGGACCAACAATATTGAATACAATTCAAAAGTTACCTATGATAAAAACTGAAAAACATCCTTAGCAGTGAAAATACTCTCAGTGACTTTTGAAAGAGCTATTTCAGAGAAGTGATGGGACCAGAGTCACATTAAATTGGATAACTGTTTGAGTGTTAAGTGAGGAAAAGGAGACATTATATATAGTCTGGTGGAAAAGAGAAATAGCGTGGTGGCTACATGGGAATTAGGGAGGGGTCAAGTGATTGGATATAGACCAAAGAGAAGCATTTAGCTAACATGAAGAGGCTGCCTATATAACAGAGATAAAAGATAATCAGATGTGAAGGTATCCTGACGAAAGTCAACTCTGAGTAATGACAGTGTTAGAAATGCTCTCAGCAGGAGTTTTTAGCCTATTTGGGATATCAAAATATAGGAGGGGACAGAATGATCAAGAAGGCAATAGAAAATAGCCCCAAACAACCTATCCTGGGGAAAACTTGCATCATATATTTCATAAGATCTAAGCAGAAACATTGAAGTTATCTAAAATTGTTCTATTAAGGGGGAAAAACAGTTTAAATTTATTGTCCACTTCCATATGCTTTTCATATGCTGCTATTGCTGCTGCTGCCTAGTCACTTCAGTTGTGTCTGACTCTGTGTGACCCCATAGACGGCAGCCCACCAGGCTCCCCTGTCCCTGGGATTCTCCAGACAAGAACACTAGAGCGGGTTGCCATTTCCTTCTCCAATATGGGGGAAGAGTAAAAATGAATGAGAATAACTATTAAATACTGAATTCATGCATATATCCAACACTCCAAATATAGGGGCATTGAGTGATCTGGAGTTGGGGGACACTGCACCTTTGGATAAATTTATTTAATCTAGGTACTCTTTACACCACACCAGTCATCCTGCCTCTCATTAAAATACATATCAATATTTGAGAAAACTATCTGTAATTTCTAAAGCAAGGGCTGCACATGACTGCTTTGTGGGGAAAGAGTGAGACAGACACCAGAAGAGATTTTCCAGTCAAAGAAGGATCAACAGACACCATCACTTCTCACCTTTCTCCCTTGATAGGCTGGATGAATGGACTGATGGATGGACAAATGCATCAGTGGAGAACAGATGGCTTCATGTTAAGAGTTTCTGTACTTGAACTAGAACTTGACATCTCTATAATGGTAAGATGGATTGCACAGAAAGTAATTCAGCCTTTCAAGGGGCTTAACCCCCTGCAGGCCACCCACTCACTTCCGGTGGGGACTAAGTGTAGCAGAGCCTTTCCCATCAGGGCAGTCATTGATGTATCATCCACACGAGTGGATGATCTGAATTATTTGGTTGCTCCTCCTATGCCCATATGTTGACGGTAAAATTAAGGTTTAATTTTAGGGATAAGAAAAAATGTTCTCATATGTTACAGGCTGGTTTAACAAATGTTCCTATATTGGGAGACTGAGCGTGGGGACTCTGTGGACTATGACTCTGGACACGAGTACATGAAGGAGTACTTGCCTTTACAACTGTCCCTTATCTATCTATCTTCATCATCAGGGTATCCTGAAGAGGAGTGGCTTTGCCAGGGCAGGATTTGGGCATTGCGGAATACCTTGGGCTAATACCAATGAGTTACAGTTTATCACATTAAAAACCAAGCAATTTTCAAAGATTTTAAATTAGAGTTTTAAATATTCTGATGATAAAAGGGAAGTGAAATATGTTCAAGCCCCAGAAATTGAGTGTCAGCAGAATAAGGGGACAGACTTGGAATTATTGTCCCCTTCAATGAATCAGTTCAAAGGAAAGAAGCTGTAAACTAAAAGTTCCTTGATCATGAAAAATGTAACTGCTATATAATATACCTCAAAACTTACTGCTCTGTCTCTTGCCCTTTGAACTAATTGCAAGAAAATCAAGGGCAGCAGGGCCGGGGTTGATTTTGAAGTCATTTTGTGGTAATTTAAAGTAATTGGGAATTTTTTTACGACGACTGCTATAAAGAAGAATATATAGCTTTGCTATTCCTTGCGACAGTTCTTTGAATTACACCTCCGGAATAAGAAGTATGAGACATGGCTGATAATTTATAGCAATATACCCATTCCACCACCATGGGCTGGCATTACAAATGAGCAAAGGAAAAAAAAAAAAAGACTCTGAGCAAAATGTGCAGTGCCCATGAGTGCTTTTATCCAGTCCAGCCTCATTCCTACCCAAGTGCACGTCCACACAATTCTACAGCAGTCCTTCAAAGCAAGTCTGCATCTTGGAGCCAAATGGCAACTCATCTGGAATCCTGAGTGCTAAGTGAAATGCTTTAAAACATGCAAGAAATCTTAATTAGTAAAGAATTGGGGGGTGGGGGTGAAGTGCTCTATTAATAATTAGGCAAAATCGAAGCATGATGACAAATGCCCTGAGCGCCTGTCTCTGAGATGCTTGCTGGGGTAGAGCTTGTGAGTTGTTGCCTTCTTAGCTCAAATTACATTTGATCTCAGGAAGGGCTCTTCAGAGGAAAACCATATAAAGATGTTTTCAGTATCTCCTCTGCCCTTCAGTGTCCCTGCTGTGTGGGCCGTGCCATAATTAGATGCTGGCTTTTAATGGGACGCTTTGAGTGTTCAATTAGGTCTCCTTTCTTCCTTGCAGTCCTGTTTTAATATGAATGAACACAAAACCAATTATCTTTCAGAAGTAGGTGTTTGAATTGCACTGACAGTCTTCCTACATGTTTGACAACCATCACCATGAGACAATAGTCTTAATTCCGATGTAGGGGAGGGACAAAAACTAATGGTCCAAATTTCTTTTTTAAATCAGTGAAAACCATGATGGTTCTCTCTCTCTAAACAGAGAGACAGACCAAAGCCCTGCTATTCCAAGGATGCTCCACAGGCCAGCAGCAGTGTCACCTGCTCAGTTCAGTTAAGTCACTCAGTCATGTCCGACTCTTCACGATCCAATGGACTTCAGCACTCCAGGCTTCCCTGAGACAGGCGCTTAGTGACAAATAGATTCAAGGGATTAGATCTGATAGACGGAGTGTCTGAAGAACTATGGACGGAAGTTCGTGACATTGTACAGGAGGCAGGGATCAAGACAATCCTCAAGAAAAAGAAATGCAAGAAGGCAAAATGTTTGTCTGAGGAGGCCTTACAAATAGCTGAGAAAAGAAAAGATGCTAAAGACAAAGGAGAAAAGGAAAGATACACCCATTTGAAAGTAGAATTCCAAAGAATAGCAAGGAGAGATAAGAAAGCCTTCCTCAGTGATCATTACAAATAGAGGAAAACAACAGAATGGGAAAGACTAGAGAGCTCTTCAAGATCATTAGAGACACCAGGGGAACATTTCATGCAAAGATGGGCACAATAAAGGACAGAAATGACATGGACCTAACAGAAGCAGAAGATATTAATAAGAGGGGCAAGAATACACAGAAGAACTTTACAAAACAGATCTTCATGACCAGATAATCCTGATGGTGTGATCACTCACCTAGAGCCAGACATCTTGGAATGTGAAGTCAAGTGGGCCTTAGGAAGCATCACTAAGAACAAAGCTAGTAGAGGTGATGGAGTTCCAGTGGAGCTTTTTCAAATACTACAGGATGATGCTGTGAAAGTGCTGCACTCAATATGCCAGCAAATTTGGAAAACTCAGCAGTGGCCACAGGACTGGAAAAGGTCAGTTTTCATTCCAATCTCAAAGAAAGGCAATTCCAAAGAATGCTCAAACTACCATACAACTGCACTCATCTTGCACACTAGCGAAGCAATACCTGAAAGCTCTTTAAAAATCAGAATCTGGGGCCCCACCTCGGGCCTCCTAAATGAAAATCTGCACTTGGATGCTGGGTGATTTGGATGCACATTAAGGTTTGAGAAAGACTGATCCACAGTCATCAAAATATTTGTGGTAATACACAATATTTAGGGGAAAATCATCGTCATTAAGAGAAATTAAAAAAAAAAAAAAAAACAGTGTCCTTATTTTGTCTCCTCACCAACATGATGAACATTAAGTAGAGTTTTAGCAACACTTAAAGAAATAATCCAGAATATAGTTGGTTAACGGACACCTGTGAGACCCACCAGGACTTCCGATTCTCTCTTATTCTCATTACACAGAAGGAACGCCTATCCTTGCCCCTTTAAACTTGGGCCTGGCTGGGTGACTTGCTTTGGGCAATAAAATGTGAGCAGAAAAGTGTAAGCAGCTTTTGGCAGGAAAATCCTTTTGCCTTTTGCTGGAAAGTGCTCTTTGCAGGAGGCACCTCTTTCTCTTCTCACTAACCTTAATCCAGGCACCCCTATGCTCTATTTTTCTCTGGCTCAAACACATCTTTCAAATCTTTTCATCATATGATACCTTGGCTAACTCTTCAGTTCTTTCTATACATCTAAGAAGTAGAAATGTAGAATAAGTAATGAACAGATGACCAGATCTCCTCCCTAGCTTGTACTTCCCTAATCTCCAGAACAAACTGTGTGACAAAACAGTGTGGACAAGATAATATCTAGAGGAAGATCACAAGAAGTCACCAGCCTGCATGCAGTGGAGGATGGTGACTCTGACCACTGCCCCACCCCACCCCCATCTCAAGGATTAACTGAGACTACTTTCCTTCTTCCCTTTAAAATCCTCATGGCCAAGAAGAATCAGGGGATGCTTAGTCCACCTTTTGCCCAGATTGCCAGCATTCCGATTAAAGGCAACCTTCCTGTCTACCACTTGAGAGTATTGATTTTGTAAGCAGCAAGCCTTGATTCAGTAACAAAAGGACACCCACTGCTTGCACGTGAAGGCATTGACGAGCTGTTCACCATTCTCCATGCTTTCTCTTTCACTGCCTAAGTGTTTATGGAAGCACATGTTGACATGCAGGTGCTGTTAGATAAAAGAAAATGGAGAAACAGAAAGAGGGGAATGGTGTCATTTTGTTGTCTCCTTATGAAAATAGTGAACATAAAGTATAGAGTTTTAGCAATATTCAAAGAAATAAGGTTGAACATAACTCCTCCAACACATGGAGGACAGTAGCTCTCAGAGAGATGCCTTGACCTTCAGCAGATTTTATGGGAGTAAAAAATAAGCCTCTGAGATGTTTGGGTTTTGTTATTGTAGCTTAACTTCATCTCTTCTGATGGAACTGGCAACATAGAACAGAAATGATGTAGAGAAGAGCAATCACTGTCCACTAGCAATGGAGAGTTAAAAATTTAGAGGCATAGTCCAGCCCCCAGTCAAAGCCATCCATGTCTCTGTAATGCCAGTGTAATTGGGAAATGCCTTACAACCTTCAACTCTGGCAGAACACAGCTGTGTGATGCAATATAGTATCTTGAGTTACAGCCTATAGAAGTGAGACAATCATCCATTCTTGGTTTAGATGAGAATGCAGAGACTCTAATATCTGAACTTCTTTTTCCTAAAAATACCCAAATTATGCTATTTGGTATCCATTGCAAATTTTACCCATCAGTTTATGACATGGTTAAAAGTATCCACAGGTTTTGTATCAAGTGAGGATAACACTGGAGATGATTCATTTCCTTTCAGTTCAGTTCAGTTCAGTTCACTTGCTCAGTCGTGTCCGATTCTTTGCGACCCCATGAATCGTAGCACGCCAGGCCTCCCTGTCCATCACCAACTCCCAGAGTTCACTCAGACTCACGCCCATAGAGTCAGTGATGCCATCCAGCCATCTCATCCTCGGTCATCCCCTTCTCCTCCTGCCCCCAATCCCTCCCAGCATCAGAGTCTTTTCCAATGAGTCAACTCTTCACATGAGGTGGCCAAAGTACTGGAGCTTCAGCTTTAGCATCATTCCTTCCAAAGAAATCCCAGGGCTGATCTCCTTCATTTCCTTTAGAACATGACAAACCTAGACAGCATATTAAAAAGCAGAAATATCTCTTTGCCAACAAAGGCCCATCTAGTCAAAGCTATGGTTTTTCCAGTTGTTATGTATGGATGTGAGAGTTGGACCATAAAGAAGGCTCAGTGCTGGAGAATTGATGCTTTTGAATTGGAGTGTTGGAGAAGACTGCTGAGAGTCCCTTGGACTGAAAGGAGATCAAACCAGCCAATCCTAAAAGAAAACAATCCTGAATATTCACTTAAAGGACTGATGCTGAAGCTCATACTCCAATACTTTGGCCACCTGATGTGACGAGCTGACTCATTAGAAAAAACTCTAACGCTAGGAAAAGGCAGGAGGAGAAGGCACAACAGAGGATGAGAGGGTTGCCATCATCAACTCAATGGATATGAGTTTGAGAAAGCTCCACGAGATGGTAAAGAACAGGGAAGCCTGGTATGCTGCAGTCCATGGGGTCACAAAAAGTCGGATATGATTGAGTGAGTGAGCAACAATAGAACATGAACATGCCTGGATAGCTAGAGTCCAACGATATTGGTTTCATTGATTATTCTTTATCCATCTCTCATTGACTTTTAACAGAGACAGAAGTTAACCTGCAGCAGCCTCTCATTTTTTCAAAGCACTAAATGGCTGTGCCATGATTAATGATATCAAAATGTTTCTGATGGTGTCACAGGAATCTCTCTAGGTTCAGATGATCTAATCTAAAGAACCTCTGGTGTCAAGCTCAAGAACACCACTCTAGGTATATTTGCAAAATGTCTACTGACATTATGCAGGAGAAAATTTTAAGCACTGTGCAAAATGCTATATTTGCATTCATTTCTTATTGTTTGTAGCCAAGACGCCATACTACAATTAAAACACCTAGGCAGTAAAGGAAAGAAACTATCATATGTCTGCTCCATCAGGCAATGCCATTTGATGAAGAAAGTTGACATAGGTAAGAGAAATACAAGAAGATAAAGCAAGTGTCAGTAGTTATTAAAGAAAATTATATCATCAACTTGAGTAGGTTTGAACATAAAATGTATCATGCTCATCCACAACAAACCATAATGAGAATTTTAAGGCAAAGGACATGATTATTTCATCCAAGTCTTGAGTTCAAATTTTCCCTGATCAACAGAAAAAGATTAGACACAAATCAAGGATTTTGTTTTAGGTGTGATAATGATAGTGTAATTATATTTTTAAAGAGAAGAACTTATCTTTTAAAGATATGTTAAAATATTTCAAAATGAAATAGTTATGGAGCCTATGCTTTGCTTCATCATAATCTGCATGGAAGTAGGGTGAAGTGAGTGGCTATATAGATAAAACAAGACTGGCTAATTTCAATGATTGCTGAGGCTGTGTGATGGGTATATCATATTCATTACATCCTACTCTCCGCTTCTGGGAATATTTTAAAATTTGTATAAGAAATAGTTTAAAAAAAAAAAGTTTAAGCAAACAAACTAAGGCCTATAAACTAACAGCTTGCCATGCCAAGGCCTTGACTCACAAATTGCAGCAGGACAGCAAAGGGAAAATAGTGCTTACAAGAGAGCCAGTCTCTTTGTTACTTTACCTGCCTGCTCCCCCCCCAAGCATTGTTATTAATTAAATTTAATCAATTACAATAATTTGCATTTTGTAGCTGGACATTTCTGGGACACTTCAAGGAATACCCACTGATGGGGAAAAAAAGGAAGAGTTTTTCTAATGAGCATTTAAAGCTTGTTTCTCTGAGCTGCCTTACCCCATGTGCCCTTCTCCTGTTCTCTTCTGTGGTTGAGATCCACAATGGCCCTCAACTTACGCATGTCTTTTACTGATTTTTTTACATTCCAGATGAGTCACCTTCTTCTTTAAATTCAATCAGCATGTATTATAAGTTTAATTTTCTAAACTTTCTTATACTTACCCAAATTTCTTCAGGCTCCCAAAGTGAATGAGGTATACTTCAAATTTCATCTTAATCATGCTTCTCTTTGAAAAAGAGAGAGAAATTTCATGGCTCTATGGAAGATTTGTTTTCCTCTCTCACATAAGAATTTACAGAATACCTAATGGTAGTGGTGGGGAGGGGGATGTTCTTTAAAACATCATAAACCTGCAATATTCAGAAGACTGTGAAATAGTTTACAGACTAGAATTTGACCAATTATGATCTCAGAAATCTATAGCAAGGGAGAATAGTAACCTGATGCTTTGTCTTCTTTGGAAGCATAAATATTAATAATTAAGTAAATTAGTGTAGGGATTGTTTAACAAGAACAAATCAGGTTGGTGTCTTCCATCAGGTAAAATTTATAATTAAGTACCTAGTGGTAAAGAACCTGTCTGCCAGTGCAAGAGATGCAGGAGACATGGGTTCAATCCCTGGGTCAGGAAGATCCCCTGGAGGAGGTGATGGCAACCCACTCCATCATTCTTGCTTGAAAAATCCCATGGATAGAGGAGCCTGGTGGGCTACAGTCCAAAGGGTTGCAAAGAGTTGGACACAACTGAAGTGACTTAGTATGCATGCATCACTTAAAGTAATTAATTTATATAGAGAAAGAGTCATCAAGAAAGGAATTCCCTCACTTACAATGTTGGTCTGAAATATTTCCTAACCACCTAAACATCCTCTGCTTGGGTCCTCTGATCCATCAAGCAGTACAAGCATTTCAGAAAAGTCTTTGGCAATATCTACTAAACCTGAAAACATGGATATCTTCATTACCAAGCAAGTCTACTAAGTATACATCCAACAGAAATGAATACATTTCTTCACCAAACACATGTACTAGAATGTTATAGCAACACTTTCATAATAACTTTAAGCTGGAAACCACCCAAATGGCCCTAATCAGTAAAACAGACAAATAAATTGTGTAATATTCAAACAGCCTCAAGACAGAAACTGATGGAAATCATCAGTCTTACAGTTATCAATTTCACTGTTTTCAGAAAACATTGTTGACAAGCTGGTACAGCTCTCAAGACAGATAAAAATATCTCATTTTTCCTTACTTATTATCATAACACTTATTTTGTCATTTTAGGAGTCAAAATGAGCATGTCTTTAGTATGTTAATTCTTAAACCCATATATTACAGAAAGAACTTTTAAGGCCATTCTATTAATAGTTTGAAAAGTGAAATCACTCAGTAGTGTCCGATTCTTTGTGACCCCGTGGACTGTAGCCCACCAGGCTCCTGTCCATGGGATTCTCCAGGCAAGAATACTGGAATGGGTTGCCATTTCCTTCTCCAGTAGATCCTCCTGACCCAGGATCGAACCTGGGTTTCCTGCATTGGAGGCAAATGCTTTAACCTCTGAGCCACCGTAGTTTAAGACAACCAAATTTCTTCATTGAAATTAGTTTTTCCTTACATGCCCACTGAACTAGAGTAAAAAGGATTTCTTAGAGACATAAACCCATATATAAGGAGAGAGTGAAGAAGAGAAGAAAACAATAATATACTGGATGCTACTAGGGAGATGGGCAAGTAATAACTGATACAGTAGATGGAAGAAAGCTAAATTCCCTAATAATAGAGAAAATTTTGAAATAACCTTATTTATGCCACAGAATTCTTGCATTTGATACCTCTAGAACTGGGGGAAAATTGGGAAAAGGGGTCCATAAATTTTTAAACTGTGGGAAAACTCCAAACCAATAATTAGATCCTCTAATCTACATTGTTGGGCAACTTCCATTCCCTGACCTTAGCAGAAATTTTTAAATTTAACATTTGAGGCACTCTGGCTAGAAGATGCTATGCACAGTTGAAAGCATCTGCAATTTAATTGAATGTATATTCATCACCAATTCTGAAAGCAAAAACTGCAACTTTACTTCTAGAATTCCAGTAAAGAGATGTTTGTATTTTGAGTAAAAGAATGCAAAGTTCTCTTCTAGAGAATCAGTCCACCACACAAATACTGAAAGACAACATCATTCAAAATTTCCTCCACAAAGAACCCACCCAAGCCACCCAACATAAACAATAATATCAACAAGCCTCACACATAGGGGAGGGAATATACTCCCTCCCCTATGTGTGAGGCTTGTTGATATTACTGTATTTTCATTATTAGAGATAGTTCCAGTTGATCAGAAAATCCTCTAACCTAGAAGTTAGAGTACAAGTAAACTTATATAAACTCAACTTTGAGGAAAGAGAGGTTGTGACAAGAAAGGGAAATCTTAAATAACCATTTTCATTAGTATTCTCAAAGAGATGAAAGAAGATACTATAATACAAACTGGATGCTTTAAAAAAAAAAAAGTGTTTCTAGGGAATAAAAAAGAGTTCATGAAAGATAAAAGACATGACAGCAGAAATGAAAAACCCAGTAGAAGCATTAATCGGTTAAGGAGAGGAGACTTCCGGAAAGTAGAGCGAAAGACCCAAAGATAAAAAATAGCTATGAAGAGATAAGAGAATCAGGAATAATTGTTCCTCTGATACACCCAACTAAAAGATTTTCCAAAAAGAGAGAACAAAAAAAACTTGGAAAGGGAAAGAAATTACCAACAAAATGACTCAACCTGAATTGCCAGATTGAAATGGCCCACTGAGTGTCCAGAACATTGGATCAAAAAACACTTATATCAAGCTGTAACTTGGCTTTTAAGAACATTGGTGACAAATAGAAAATTCCACATGTTTCTGCAGAGTAAAGTAGAATGGGGAAGACTTCACCATATAGACAGTGTGAGGAATCAAATGACTTTGGACTAGACTCTGCATAGCAACCCTGAAAATAAGACAATGAAGAAATAAAATTAAAATTCAGAAGGATATTGATTTCCAAAATAGAATTCTATACCCAGCCAAATTATCAATCATTATGGAGATAAGACAAAAACATAAAGGCATTCATACTTAAAGTGTCTTTTTAAAACGTACATTCCTCCCACCTTTTCTAAAAAATTCACTAGGGGATGTGTGCTAACAAAACAAGAAAGCCTGAACAAAAAAAGCAGACATTTGTATCAGGAAACAGGGGACCTAACCTCGTATAGAGGCAAAAGGAATACTCAAGATAGGGAAGAGAGATCCCAGGGTGTCAGTCATGTGCAGAGTTACATGCCAACCAATCCAGTCTAGAGGAGCACCACTCCAGAGACAGATAGATATCCAAGGGTTCTAGTTCAATTTGCCTGATGACATAACACCCATAAGGCTGACACTGATGACCTCTATGCCCTATTTGTCTTGATTATGCACTGGAGAAGCTCCTGCTTTCCTCCAAATGTGCTGCACCTCAAAGCAGGCAAGTTCACTCATTTATCTGAGAGAAATGCTTTGTCTTTGGATAAACCTGAGACTTGTGAAATAGGCTACAGTGACCTTAAAAGAAGAAAATAGAAAGCACTCTATTCCCTCTGACTACCTGTTGGCTATTCAATATTAGTCCTGCTAGATACCCTTTTCGGAGAAGGCAATGGCACCCCACTCCAGTACTCTTGCCTGGAAAATCCCATGGATGGAGAAGCTTAGTAGGCTGCAGTCCAAGGGGTCACTAAGAGTTGGGCATGACTGAGCACCTTCATTTTCACTTTTCACTTTTATACATTGGAGAAGGAAATGGCAACCCACTCCAGCATTCTTGCCTGGAGAATCCCAGGGACAGAGGAGTCTAGTGGGCTGCCATCCATGGGGTTGCACAGAGTCAGACATGACTGAAGTGACTTAACAGCAGATACCCTTTTATGTGTGTGAGTCCTATTTTTCCCAGGACTCAATCAGAAGCTATATACTGACTTTTCTGAGAAAGGACTCTTGGAAACTATAAAGCTGCCTGAAGTCAGTTAATCTGGGACTGTTGATTTCTTCTCCTGGAGCTTTCATCTAAAGGCAATAAATTTGTGTGGGCTACTCAGCTTTTCCAGACCAAGCCATATATCATTTAGATAAAAGTATACAGATAGTAAATCATCTCTTAAAAGAAGGAAATGAGTCAAGCAAAGACAGTGGTTACCTGGAAAATAGGAGACAGGCTGAGACTGGATGCCTTTGAAGAGGGACATATCTGTAGCTTGGATGGGTAAACAATCTTTTTGTAATTCATGCGCTTTAAATTTTATCTAATGGTGTGTATATATATATATATATATATGTTGTTGTTGTTCAGTTGCTGAGTCCTATCTGACTCCTTTGCAACCCCATGGACTGTAGCCCACCAGGCTCCTCTGTCCATGGAATTCTCTAGGCAAGAATACTGGAGTTGGGTGCCATTCCTTTCTCCAGGGGATCTTCCCAACCCAGGGTTCAAATTTGCATCTCCTGCATTGTCAGGTGGATTCCTTACCACTGAGCCACCAGGGAAACCTGTATATATGTATACAAGTGTGTATTATACTTTTATGGTTAAATTTTACAAAAAAAAAGTTAAATCACAGAGTAAAAATAATTTATAATACAGTCTCACAGATCCTTTCATCACAACAGTGTTTCCATGCGTGTGTGCACTTTGTGTGATCTTTTCAATTGTTTTGGCTTTATTTTGTTATTTTTTTCACTTAACAACACACTCCAGACTTCTCAAGTCAAAATACATCCATCTCTTTTAAAGTAGTATATGAATGTGCTATAATTTATTCCAGTATTCTCAGTAGGCAACGTTCCATCTTGAAGATTTCCCCCTCTTGAAATGGAAATAAGTATATTTTTCCTTTTCTCTTTGCTCAAAAATACAGTAAAAACTGAAAAGATAAGATTATAAAGCATTGAGAACTCAATGGACGGTAAGAACACTGGAGATGGCTCTGTTCCATTCATTGAGAGAGATGACTGTTAGCATTAGTTTGTCTTTTTTAATTGTGATTTTATGTCCATACTTTTTGGGGGGATTAAAGTGTTTTGTTTATTATTGGGATTATACAACCTCAACAACTAATGTTCTTAGAAGAAAAATCTGTTATAATATTTACTTTATTTGTAATTAATTTGTTTTGGTATTCAAATAATACAAAATGCATAAAGAAGCTTAAGCTCTCCCTGTCACCATCACCACCACTATACTTTCTATTCCCACTGCCACCCACTCACAAGGTGATGAGTAATAATAGTTTGGTATATATCCTTCTATACATTTTTTGATGGAATTTTCTCTTTTAAAGAAAAGAAACTATTCACAAGACAAATTGTTCCACACAGCCTCTCTGGAGGCTTCTTAGCATCAGAAATAATAGGAAGCCTGATGTCAGCTGGCACAACTGCAGAAACAAAGGGACTGGATAACCATCTTGTTCTTAGAAGTGCTTGAGATTCTTTGCTTTTTCCTTTATATATCCATCTACTGAAATCACTATGCAACTATGCAGTTTTCTGTTAACAGATCCACAGGGCCCAATTTCTTTGACAGGGACCATTTGAATCCATTCAGGAAATTTTTTACTCTGTTAAACCAACTCAGACTCCAGAACCCTGGGAACCAAGTTTCTTCCCAGCCTATATAGAAAAGATGGCAACTGCCAGCGACCCCCACGCCTAGGCTGGCTTCAAATCAAACAGTCTCTTTCATACCTTTAATTGACCATCAGGTCCTTTTACAAAGCAAAGCAGTCATGGGAAGATGTCGCTTGCTCTTTATGCCAAAGCAGCACAATGTCCTTCTTGAGTGTTTATTAAACAGGCACTGAGAAAACCTCTGAAGCCCCCATATCATGTCCATAACCCCAGTTCAAACCTCTTCTCACCCCAGGTCCTCTCTTGTTCCCACCATACTCTTCTCCTGATTCTTCCTGAAGTTAATAAAGGGGTTAGCACCTTATAAGAAATAAAGAATCAAAACAGACCTGAAAATCTTGCCAAATGGCCAGAAAATTAAGCTGGATCTAAGATTCCCAAAAATTGATTAGGATCACTCATGGAGCAGTCAGAGTAAATTCATACACATTTTTTTTCTCTTTATAGATCAAATGGAGAGATGCAAACATCACTCAGAGGATGGGGGTGAGGGGCAGAATTTTTAAGGTTACTTCCTAAATCCTAACTCATCCACTGTTTGGAAACTTTGTATAATAAGCAGGATTAGCCACAAAGCATCCCTTCTCTGGAATCTGCTGAACAAAATCCTAAACACTTTTAGTCAAGAACATAAAATTTCAAAAATATGTTTCCTTAAAACTAAATGCTGATGAAAGAAATCAAAGAAGACACTAATAGATGGAGAAATATATCATGTTCATGGATTGGAAGAATCAATATAGTGAAAATGAGTATACTACCCAAAGCAATCTACAGATTCAATGCTATTCCTATCAAGCTACCAGCGGTATTTTTCACAGAGCTAGAACAAATAATTTCAAGATTTGTATGGAAATACAAAAAACCTCGAATAGCCAAAGCCATCTTGAGAAAGAAGAATGGAACTGGAGGAATCAACCTGCCTGACTTCAGGCTCTACTACAAAGCCACAGTCATCAAAACAGTACGGTACGGGCACAAAGACAGAAATATAGATCAATGGAACAAAATAGAAAGCCCAGAGATAAATCCAC